>OZ024912.1:23818925-24118925 GCA_964017125.1 Flabesymbios commensalis
GAGTATATATCAGCCGCAAATACGACGTCTTTCCTCCAAGGGGTGATGTAATTACGGGGGGGGGGGGTCTTTTATCGCTGTGCCGTATAATTCTGTGATATAATGACCTGCAGATATACAGTAGCCTACGCACTAGTTAAGCTAACTGTATAGTAAACCGGCAAACACGAAACATTATTCGTGCGTTGATTTGATGTTAGGGCAGCGTGGTAGACGCTGGACCAACATCAAACCAACGCATGGTGAGGTTATATGATTGTATCACTATATCATACAAATCTAAATATATCACGCAGTGGTAGATGAAATGTTTTTGGGGTCAATTATCATAAATATACCCGCACACGCCGGTCTTTCAGTCCCCACAGTGGCCGCTTACTCCTAGCATTCTGCATAGTCAAGCTTTGACAGTGTATTGCCGATAGAGGTGGAATCGAATTGACTAACAGTAAAAAAATATGCAGTAGCTGTCAGACGAGGAGGAAAGGGCGCGAGTTAAAATGAAAATTAGCCACGGTATTAAATTACTGATAAAGATGTAGGAAGGGTGTGAGTCCTCGGTTGTATTTATTTATCTGGTGCACATCCGATCAACGCACGGTCAGACATCGACCGACAGACACCAGACAACGTGGGTTTACTGTCAAGTAGAACGTGGACCAGTAATTTGAAGTACTCGACTATCATTATTCGGCATCTTGTGCTTGTCTCATCAATGCTTCGGATGTTCTACTATAGGCTACACCAGACTATGTTTACCTGGTGTCATGCTTAGAGATGATCCAGAAACCAATTTATAGGCCCCTATTGTAGGCCTAGTTCGTGGACTTAACTTGTAGCAAAAAAATCACGGTGGAGAATTAGATAAGTACGTTATTGCAGTAACGTTAATTCATTTATTACGAGACTATGCCCCTTGTTATTGCGAAATTGCTGATGTGTAAATTTCCAAATACTGATGAAGATTACGATTATCCTGAGAAAATCTGCATATCGGATTATATGACGAAGTCCACATTGAAATCAGCTACTGATACGATGGACTATCATGTAAAACATTAATTGATGAAGATGATTATTAAATTAAGGAATGTGCTTCAATGAATGCCACTGGACATAGTCGTCACACTTTATAGCTTACAGTTGGTTGAGATCGAAGAGCTGAAAATGGAGAAAGTGTGACTTTATAAATCAATCCCCCCAAATTGATCCATCTAGTTATTGCGTAATTTTGGAATACTAAGCGATGCAAACAAACAGGATGACACCTTATTAGGTAAGTACGGATCACTAAAATACTGAAAAATAATGATGTTATTATTAAAATGTATAATTATTCCGTACAAAGTGGAATAGCAGTAATTGCTTAGTTTTTAATTATGCAATAATGTTGTTTTCATTTGCAATTTGGACTACATCATGTACATACAGTTTCATAAAAATATAGGCCTTTATTACAAAATTATGTATTATATTTTATTATGTATACCATGTATACGGACCAACTCATTTGTGATATATAGGCCTATGTATATATATTTTTATTTACCCATATTTTATAGCAATCATTACTTATTGCTAATCGTGTCATTTTATAAACATAAGGTAGGGTAACCCTGGTCACGCTGGGGTTAAACACCACTGGGTGAGTAAAAAAAAACCCTTTCGTTTGTACAAGCACTGATCATAGGCCTATTTTCTTAATTCTATGCACTAGTATAGGGGCCTAAGCAATTCCCCTCTAATCGAGATACACGTTTTAGAAAGATATTTTGATTGTTGGTCGGGCTATACCCATGTGGAAGGAAAAGTAATTTGAAAAAAAATATTTTTTGTAAAAAAAAAAACATCAGAACACAGACAAAATGGCTGACTGATTTCTTTGTGAGTGTGAGTGGTCCAGGATTTTGTCTCAATGGAGGTCGATTACTGATAAATTTTTTAAGGAGATTTAGGTGTATTATAACACTCTGATAAAGGATAAAAGTTGTTCACAGCTGGTGGGGAACGAGGTGTTTCACCAAAGTATAGGGGAAACGCCTCATACGAACGAAACATAATTTATAACTATTAGGGGCCAAACATTATGTCTCTCCACATAAACAGTGGTACATTATCATGATTATAAGGTTTAATTAAAATATTATTATTCGAACATGTATGCCTACCATCATGACCATGGAAGGTTGGTTTAATCTTACATGATTAAGGACGAACTTTCACAATACTAGTATCATTAACATAGGCCTATATAAAGCAGTCCGAAGTAGTGATCCACTGTGAACCATTAGCGGGCTGAAGGTGCACACAGAAAGCACCGCTGTCGTTATTCTGTGAAACGCAGTGACGTCACCGAAAACCGTTTTGAATGGAAACTCGATGAAAACAAAGTTATATAATACCCCTCCCCCATACTTCGTTGTATTAGCTAGCTCGGTGACAAGAATGGAGGTCAAGGCTATTGAGTTTCACAGAATAGAGATAGTTATGATAATCGCCACCTGGTGAATATAATGTAAAATAAGCACTTTTTGGCGTGGAAAAGGCCCGCGTGGGAGCGTCCTGCCTCACCGTATACATGGTATACCCTGATAGAGAAAGTCACTCCATTTTTACGTACTGTATAATATTTCATAGATTTTTCGTTTTTCCGGTCATCCTATTATATTGCGTATTACATTACATAACTTCGTTAAATGCTACATAGTTACTATTTCAAAATAACTATTGTTAAGCAACAACGAACATATTATTAGTAATATGTAGTAAAACCACAATGCCTTTCAAATCCAAGCAGTAGCACCACATATACATTTTGTTTGTATCTACACGACAGAATTACAGTGGCCATGAATACAGATGACTAGATGTATAGACCCACTATACAAATCGGTAGGCCTATACGACAAAACAGTTTGCTTGAAGAGTGTATGCACAGTTATCCCTTCCAGTTATTGTCCTTCCAGTTATTTTTCATTATGTAATATACATACGTTTGATATCACAGGGTCCAATTGGCCACTTTACCTCGAGGCACGACCACCATAATCATGATAATTATATTCTGAATACGTGAAAGTGTTATCAGCAGATAACTACTATTTTGTGTGGCCTCTTGATTTATGGGAGGGTTGATAATAATGATAATGTGTTTGACTCCACAGCGGACGTGCAATACTCAAACACGAAAAGTCCCAGCAAACACAAAACATGTGTATAACTTTTACACAATGTTGGGCCAACGACGATAACGGTGGGCCACCTCTGTATAAATGTTACGCAAATATTTTATACTTGCTGGGGTTGAGCCTATATATATCTTTGCCTGATGTTGGCCCGACGTCGCAGTAACCAGGTAACGTTTGCTATTCCAGATAAAATGACTGATATCATATTTATCATTATTCTTGTCGACACTATTAAATCAGTTGAAACTATTCGAGGCAACTTTATCAGCCCAGTTTTAGAAACATTTCAGAAAAGCTCAAACTATTTCCCAATTGTTCGAAACTATGTGTAAAGTTCTTATAATATCGTTAAACATTCCACTGTTTAAACGTTCTACATGTAGGTTTTTTTCTTAGTGCTTTGTATAGCGTTTTATTAATATATTTTTATACAGGACGTTTTCGTTTGGCGAAATGATTCATATAATGCTGTTGTGTTACGAGTCCCTTTTTCGCAGCAAAGTGCATACGTGGAACACTGCATGGATAAAATGGTGATATGCCCACTGGACGAGTTCTGGCGCCGAAAGCATTTTAATTCCATTGACTTTTCTGTGACACGGGTCAACATATCTTCTTGGTAATGTTCGTGTGGCATCTCCAGCGTGTAAGTCATCCTAAACGAAATCCTGTGTCATGCAGTCGCAAGGCTAGGCCCTACTGGTATTCAAAGAATCCCCCGCAAGTCACCCTCCGGGTAGTTTGCGAAAGCCACCCTCCACACTGTGCTAGGGCTTAGCATATATTCCATATCCGTGATATCTAAGCCGAGTTTCGCAGGCGGCACGCGATCGATTTGACCTTTATTAACGCCCTCGAAATCCATTTTAATTGAATTAACCTAACTCATTGAGCATTTGTGAATCAACTCAGCTGATTTTGAAAAAGTATCTCAATTATTTTTCGTGTGAGAACTTTTTAAAACACCTCCCGAAATATTCGGCCATTTTAGCCATGTGTGACGATGTGAGTATCTTACACTATCTGTTATCATGGTTATGCTGCCATTTATTCAGAGAAGAACGTAAAAAATATATAAATGTCAAATTCTGGAAAAGACCTTCAGCTATTCAACTCGACCAATTATTCAAGCAAAACGATTATAATAATGTATTGAAGTTAAGCGTATTCGTGAAAGAGATTATTGCAAAGTTTTAAAGTGTTGAATATGAATAATAACAGCTAATCCACTGATTCTTGTATAAATCATTAAAAGTGTAAATAGTATTATAATATGCACTGTTTTGTATTATATAGCACCAGCGCTTTCCTGGCTCTTCTGTCATGTTCCTCTCACAGGAATTATCGACAAGAAACACGATAAATACTTGTTACTTGTTGTTTGAGATACGCCCAGTGGCGGATCCAGCATAGGGCGTACCCGGCGTACCCCCCCCCCCTTCTTGGTGAAAATATTGCATTTTCATGCATTGTTTTGAATCAAGTGAAGCTAACACCCCTTTTTTCAGCCAATATGTGGTTTACGCCCCCTCCTCTTGCACATTCTGAATCCGTCACTGACGCCTACATGGTGCGTTCTTCTCTGAAACATCACTGCACACCCGGGGGAAGCTTAGGTACTAGTATTTTTGCTCCAGGGTTTGCAAATAATAGTCACCAGGCGGAGATGGTTGGAATTGACTAATCCTAGAACAGGGCAAGGTAAAAATTGTCGGATACTGTGAGTAATGACTGACAGACGAACTCGATGCGCCAGATCGCGGAAGGCAGACAGTGGATTATTGGCGGGAAGCTACCAATTTGAGCAGTGTGAGCGAGCGAGTACTGCGCTGGGGGTAAAGGTGAGCTCTAACCAGAAACATAGTGGGGGGGGGGGGCGTGATCCTTCTGATTCCGGGAGACTTTCTATACTAACCGAAATGGCTACACACAACCTACATTGGCACAGTATACGTAGTTGCTTATTGGAATAGCATATCATGATTAGGCCTATGATGTCATTCGCGTGTAGCCTACTCGTAATAAAAGATAGTGCCTATCGTAATACATGTTTTAATGCTATGATTTTCATTTTCGTTTTAGCGTCGCGATTAAATAGCATCTTCACTCAAGAAGCCATCAAAAAATACATGCGCCAGTATTATTATGGTGTTTTATAATCATGATAATCTCTATACATAAGCACACTCACAAAGGATATTGGCCCAATGGTGTAATCTTAAACCAGCGAATGCGACGCTGGCCCAACATTGGGCCAATTTATCATATTTGTTGAAAGTGGTGGTCTCTTGTGTGAAGACACTGGCTAATTTGGTTGAAAGGCGTTGCAGACAGATTAATCTCATGTGATCTATGACTGAAGCTGCAAATCTGCAATGAATAATCCACCCTTAGATAGCTAGACCCTAACCTCGCTCGAAAGGCGCTCTTCCGGAATAATGTGTAGAGAATATCACCGCTCACATGGATGCTATAATCAAGTCAAGTCTAGTGAAATTTATTCAAGAACGTGTCACCATGCTTCATTAAAAACTACAAGAGCACTTGTCAGTAGTGAGTTGTCATGCTTAATATGAGACACTATAATTTTCACCCACTTGAAGTTGTGTCTCGCTGACGCGATCCACAACTTCAAGTGAGTGAAAATTTCAGGATCCCTGCTAACACTATACACCGAACCACTGCCGGATAATGTTTTTATTAAAAAACCCTAAGATATATATTTTTCGCATATACATGTGAAATCTATTGAAACGAAACGGCTGACATTAACTGTCCTGAGAAAATCCATATAGATGGTGGCTGTGGGCATTTTTTAGGGATCCCTGTTAACACGATACACCGAACCACTGCGGGATATTTTTTAAATATTTTTTTTTTTTTTTTAATATTTTTCGCGAAAACATGTGAAATCCATTAAACTGTTAAAACAAAAAGGCTGACATTAACTTCCTGAGAACATCCATATTGATGGTGGCTGTGGGCATTTTTTAAAGGATATTTTTAAATAAAAAATGATGAAAGTAAGCTCTCCGGATTTTAAAATTGTTTTGTGGGGAGTTTTTTTGCTTGATGAATAGCGCAATATCTAACGAGGATGCTTTGAATGTTTAAGACTCGAAAAGAGTTACATCTAGATGTGTATTAGAATAGACTATACTATATACTATATCAGTTTGAATTTAAAGAAGTATTAAATGGAGAGCATTATAACCTGTTAATTTAATTTAGACAAATATAATATGCCGGGCATATATGCCTATCTATCCTATGAATGGAGTCCCAAATGACAGTGACGCATCTATTAGGATATCAATTTTTATATTGGTTGGTACAAAAAGTCATGGAATTCATTAAAAATTATCATGGAAAAGTCATGGAGTTGTACTTTAAAATTGTATTCTGTGGGAGCCCCGGCTGTAATTAATAGTGTGAAGTGTTTAATTGTATCGTATAAATAAAAATAACATTATTCAACCTATTTGACAGCCCCTATTAGTATTTATCCTCTTCGAAGTATAGGCTACATGACCTACATCATCTATGTCTATTTAATTCAACTGACAACAACAAAACTAACTAGTCAACACATATAAAGACACAATGTTGCTGCACTCTTTATTGTGAAATAATCAGATAAGTAGAGTATATTGATTATTGTCAGAAAAAATACGAAGCGCCTTCAAAATTTATATAAATATATGGTGTCACTTACCATGACAAATAATAATAAATAATATTTGTATCAACAATCAGTTTGTGTTTTATATGAACCAGTTTTATACTATAATTACATTTAATCAGTTGGTATTATTTTCTGTATCGTAATATACTTATCTACGTTGGTGTCTGGTTTAAACATTATAGTACATAGTAGTACAAAATAATATTCTAATTTCATCATATACTGAGAGTAAATGTTGCAAACTAAATAATAAACCAATACTTAGCTAATGCGATAGAAAATTATGTTATCTTGTGATTGCTTTTAAAAGAGTGCACATTGTCGCAACAAGGGTTTTAACGAGCTTAGCTTTGTCAGGTCATGCCAGAAGGATTGGCGCTGACTGTTGAAACGGGAAACTGAGTCCCATCCAGAGGATTCAGAATATCTGGAACGTCACTACCGGAACCGGAACATGGTCTGCACATACAGTTTGACGGGATTGTAATCTGCATGATACGCTGTACGTATCCGGTCACGTGAGCTCGCCGCTGTTGTTGTGATGCTGCAGGTACTCCTCCTGTTGACGCAGAATGTTGAAAGTCGGTGGCGTCTGCTCGACATGTCATCCGAAGTCGTCTGGTTATTTTCCCATTAGCCTGGCAGCAGCTGCAGAACCGCTCTAGTCCCATCAAATCTGAAGAGTACTGAGTGTACGACTCACAGTACCCCCTGCAGGCAACTGAAAGCAAACGTTTGGGTCTACAGCCCTGGTGCTGTATAACATGAACAACTCTGTGCAGACGGCACAGTCTGCGACCCGGTGCCAGGGTATCAGCTACCAGGTTACTGAGGGAGGCCGCAGAGCCTGGTGTCTCCTCGGGATGTGGTAAGTGTTGTGCCAGTGTGACACTGTGACTAAGTAAAGTCAGTGTCACCAATGTGATCAGGTGTGACGACACTACAGCACTCTTCTCATTGCGGTACATGCTGTCAGGTGTAGTGCTGAGGATGGGTCCTCAATAACACATCAGTAACGCCTCATCACCAGCATCTGAAACAAAAAGAGTTATAGAGATTCAAGTAATCAGATATATGTTGGATTTGTAGAGCAGAGCTTTTGTAACCCTTAGGCCCCGACCTTTACATTCAGGAGTCACTTTTTAGGAAGCATATGGCATAATACATAGGGCTAATAATCACAAATCGCGAGGTGTCGTTGACATCTTGATAGGTGCATGACAAACAAGAAGCAGTGTACTTTTTTCTGTGAAATAACAGTATATCTGTATATTAATGATCCTGATCATAGATGTATTGCTATGTATTGCTATGGTTACAATTTGTACGTACACATTCGTGGATTCCGAGTTATAGGTAATCTAACATGTGGCGGAGAATCCACGTGACAGCCGGCACTGTCAGTTCACAGCAATGTATATAAACTTTTTTTTTTACTATAATTGGGTCTAATAGAGCAAATTGACTGGTAAGCCCTATAGTCTGATACATAGGCTTGATACGCTGTAAAGCCAATTTAAATTGTGGTTTAGCTACACAATTGTTACATTGGCCCCGATGTCGGGCGATCACTGAGCGATGATCGTCCGATCTCGATACATATTATATATAGATATGTGTGATTATGCCTGTGTATATATACGTAGTGCTTTACATAGACATTCGCTTAAATATTAGAACACCATGTGTATGATCCAGTGGGTTCAATATGATTGTACATGGTAATTGTTTAGATATGTTTTTGTTTATATAAGTACATACGTTTTATGTTTCTTCATTAAGTGGAATCTATCTATTCAATGTTTGTTCCATATAATTATCATGATTATCTGCAACTGTTTAGATTTAAATATATTCAAATAATATTGTATTGTTGTAAAAATAACGTAGGTCTATATGATTTGTAGGAATGGTAACAATCATATGTGTAAATAAGTTAAGATATTTTTTTTGTTGTTATATAACATTGTATATATTTATGCATACCTTATTATGCGTGATTATATACATATATATGTTTTCGTTGGTATATGAGGGCCCCACGGCAGATGAGCTTCGCTCAGTGGGTTTGATAGATATATATGAAAATGCCTATTTTATGAACAATTTGTATGTACACATGTATATTTTTATTTGTACCCTCAGTAAATAAAGTCATAATATTATTATTATTATTATTATTATTATTATTATTATTATTATTATCATTATTATTATTATTATTATTATTATTATTATTATTTTTATTATTATTATTATTATTATTATTATTATTATTATTATTATTATTATTATTATTATTATTTTTATTATTATTATTATTATTATTATTATTATTATTATTATTATTATTATTATTATTATTATTATTATTATTATTATTATTATTATTATTATTATTATTATTATTATTATTATTATTATTATTATTATTATTATTATTATTAATTGATCTCAACTCGATTTTAATTCTTTCTTTACCAATTTCGCATTTATGCGAAAACTACCTTCCTTTACCGAATTCGCATTTATGCGAAATCCACATGTTTACATGCATTAATTGCAATGGAGATATTTTATTACATGCGTGGTGGAAAATCGCCAACCAGAATGGTTAGTCACATAGACGCAATGTTCTCTTGCATTTTTAATTTGTAGGATGTGCGCATGCGCATAGCTATAACCTGTATTGTGCCCAGGGGTAAAAGGTATAGTCAACTATCAAAATAAAATATACTGGACAAGGGTGTCCCCAGAATGCAACAGTGGCCCCTGGACATTCCACAATGACATATCACCCGACATCCACAGTTATCAGCCAAGAAAATAATACTATACGTTTCATACACATCGCCGCATTAAGAGCAAGTTCCCAAATGATATAAACTCTATATACTTGAGCGACATCTATGAGGAAATAATTCACCAATTCTCTTATGTGGGCTTTGTGTTGAGACACAAACAGTTGTGTTACCATGGGGGTCTGGAAACAGTTGACTCACAGCATATTAACAGTGAGAGCTTTCCTAGCCAACACGGCACACTCGCCGAATGTTGGTTTATTGTCGGCCAAGTCGCAGACGTTGGTCTAACATTAAAACAACATTGGGCCAATTTCTCGTTGAGTAGTATCTTGTAATCAGTTCAGTCGCTGATATTAGGGCTGTCAAAGTGTACTCTATAGGCTAATGTAGGCCTACACCTGACCGTCTCACGCATGCCCATTTCGCAGTGGTATGAATCTTTCAGTGAGAATTTTGCCCGGACGCCGCTGCAAAATGACCCGATGTCTGTGTGATCAGCACCCGATGAGCGAAAAAAATACGTCGGCCTATCAACGGACGGCAGACGGATTGGATTGGTGACCCATGTATTGTCAATTATAGAATGCTTGATCTCTGTAACAAACTGTTTGTATCTGACACAAAACTCCGCGACTTGGCTGTTTCAAAGCCTTGATCTCATCAATATAATTATTTAGTATCCCTGGATGTCTATGTCATAATTTTTCTACAATCACCACACCATGGTTCGTAGAATGATAGCCACCTGATTGTTGATAGCGTTCACTATCGCTTGTAACCCATTGTAAAGAACTATTATCCCTTATGTAGATCTATACTAAAAGTAGCCACGTTATTTTTATAATCTTTGCGCGGAAAATAAATACAAATATTTCTAATCAAACTATCTCTTAATGGAGGCTCCTCACAACATTCTATACTAGTGGATGCGAGATCATTTTGAAATCTGAAAACCGAGAGCGATGAGAGAAAGAACGATAACGACTATTATTTTATCAGATAAGCCCACAGCGAGAAAAAATAAACTACACACAAAAACGTGATACATGTACAATTTATCCAGCATAAAATAGACAGCATATAAAATCATATAAATTCATAATCTCAGGCGTCTGTGACTTGTTTTGTCGAATGTATGGGCACCGAAAACCAAAATCGAATTTATATCATAAAGATATAGATAAATTATCAGTCTATCCCATTCTGAATATGCACATCATGACCGGCCTTCTCAGATTAGTTGACCAATATCTCAGGCGTATAATTGGTCGAGATCCCAACATTCGTAACAAAATGGTAACGTATGATCAAATAAAATAATGAGTAGCCTATAATTATAAACACAAACATATTCAGGCTATATAATTAAAGCGACACAATCAGGCTAAAATCACAGAAAAATCGGCAATTTTATTTTGGCTTTTCAATATGACCATATGATGTAGACATGTCAATATACCCGGTATGACTGGGCCGCCTAACTCATTTACTGCGCGAGGCCCAGTCACACTGACCACCATTTTGTTTCCACAGCCAGCTGTGTAAAAGCTGCCTACCAAAAAACTCGGATGCATGAAATTAAAACGAATATTTCAAGTGGCTACAAAAACTAGGCTATTTTCAGCAGGCGTAAACTTTTGATCGTATTAGAACTATTACATTTAAAAATAGACGTCACTGTGTCAGCAGAGCCTTGCGATGTCATCAGGGTAATGTCCATAGGCTAGAACTGCAAATGTTTTTAATTTTTTGTGCTGCGTATTTACTATTTAAGTGAGATAGAGATACAAAATTCCCGTATTTCTTATTTTGAACATGCATGTTCAAAAATAAGAATTCGAGAATTTCGTCTTTATATCTTGCTCAACTGGTAAATGCGCAGCACAAAAATTAAGAAGACTTTTGCAGTTCTAGTGTATGGACATGTTTACATCATATGGTCATATTAAGAACCAAAATACAATTACCCATTTATTGATGATTTTAGCCTGATTGTGTCGCTTTAACAGATCAAATGAGATTGGGCTCGTTTCACTGAGTAAATTTTATTGTACCTTTTAGTCATTTGTCATGGGAAGGTGAAGATCATCCTAACTTTTTAATGATAAATTACAGATGGTGAAAGTGTTTCATCTTTCTCCCAACATTATGATATTTTATATTCAAGTGTAATATTGAATACAAAATTTTCACGTGAATGTATATATGGTATATGTTTAACCCTTTTAGCTTGGGTCCCGAGATATCTCGGGGGGATTTATTTTGTTGGTATTTTTGTCTGTAAAATCAATCAATGCGGTCTGGCATCCGTGGAGATAACCTTGTTTTGGCTGATAAATGTTTGTTTCTCTTTTGATTGTGCATGGATAGCACCCCATAATATTGTTTCAGCGGATCTGGAGCTTTTGCCTTTAAAAGATTCTTTTACAACTAAAAATTCAAAATGGCCGCCATAAATTTGTTAAAATTATCATAACTTTCTCAATATTTAAGATGAAGACGCGATCTTTTCACCAAACCATATCTTTTGTTAGCAAGGAATACAATAAAACAGACGATACCTTCCGTTGGCATTACTATCACGCTTTAAATGCTATATTAATGCTATATTAACACTTAGATGACAGATATCACAGCGGTGCTGATTGCATAGTTGCACGTCTATTCATTACGCATTTAGTACCTATCACCCTTAAACTGATAAACGTGACATTCTACATGACTTTGTATTGATATAACCTTCACGTTTCTTTTAGGTGGTATCAATGTAGTAAAGCACAACCTCAAACCATGTCAGCCTTCATACCCAATTATATATCAATCATTTTGTGATGGAAGCTGATGCTACACGCTGCTCCAATATTAGCACTGCCCTAGATTTTCTAAAAATGTGTGTTGAAATGATACCTGACCAAGAGTATGTCACCATCACTCCTATTTAGTGGATGTGGATGACTGCACCACTGACAAGCTTGACATATTTTTGCCAGTTTGACCCTGAACTGCTGAAATGACCTTGATCTGACCTTGAAGGTATGCACCAGTAAAGCACAACTCCTTCCGATGTTGCTGTTTACTCATAAGCTCCGATCCTGCTGGTGTCTTCAGACTAATCTGACATCACCCCCCCCCCCACCTTCCCCAGAAATTCAGCGGTGGGAATGCAAGTGTGCCCAGGAATTCAGCATTAAAAGGGTTAAATGGGTGAAAGTACAACTCTTTAATTCAGCGCCTTAAGGGTTAATCTGAAACGAAGGGATGAAAAAAAATCGCGCTGATCGATAACTGATCGACTATATTCAATAAATTATTGACCTTAAACCAACATACGTTATCACAATATAGATGATAAAAATATTCAATTAGTCATAACTTTTCGATATAAGCCACCAACTGTATGATATATACGCCTCATGTCAATGCACAAGAGCCCACTGGGCACACGAGGTTGTTGCGATGCAATGATTCCACGTGGCTACAACGTCGTGTGCCCAGTCCAGGTGGTATATTTCATACATCGTGTTTTTAACAAATGTTTAAAAACATAATTTAGAAATGTCATTCCACAGTAATATAACACACACCGGTAAGTGTTATTATCATAGATCTACTAATATAAATGGTATCTACACGATGGTAGTAACCTCATCGCTCTTTAACGCCTTGCCATCGCTCCCAGACGCCTTTCCATTTTCATTTAACGCCTCTGTCCTTTTATTTTGTTGTTTTTTTTCTTGACATTTTTATAGTCAAATCGATCTTTTCACCTTGAGCATTTTTATTCATACCAAGAGAATCATACTATCCAGTCGATATCTCCCTAAAACGAGGTTATATAGGCCTACGTCATCAAAGTAGTACTGAGAATGGATTGTCATGTCAAAATCACACGAAAAAAGATATTACACTTCTTCTTTGCTTTGTTTCGTAAAAGTCATATTTTTGCTTACTTGACCTTGAAATTGCCATTTTTACCTTGAATCATAAAAATAATATCGGAAATGAATTTGCCAGTCAAAATTACACGAAAATTAGGTATTACACTTTTTCCTAGCTTAATTTTTTTTAAATCATATTTGACCTGGAAATTGACTTTGATCTTTAATTTTACCACTGACAGGATGTCATCTGAAAGTTTCTGAATATATATATATATATATACCCTTGTGATCAATAATCGGCCCTAAAAATAATTATACTCTGAAAGGTGTCTATATACCGAATATTTGCCGGAATTGTCAAAATCATGCATGGTTGTCATCACGTTTCAATTGGGCTTGCCGTTATCAAGACGGCGGCCGTTTGACAGCTTGGTCATTCTGAGATGTCAGTCGGAAGAAGGTTAATATATATACAAATGAAAGACGAGTTTGTAGGCATTGACCCAGTGTTGAGCAAACGCCTTGTTCCTGAGACGAACTAGTAGCGTTGACCCGGCATTGAGCCAATGCCTTATCCCTATTGCAAGACAGAGGCGGTCGAGCGATCGCTATGGAAGTGGGTCAAAATACAGGTAGCATAATAACCAGACTGATGTTGTCTTCAGCACAATCGTTGGTGCAACGCCGGGCCAGCATCTGGAGATGGTGGACCAACGCGGGACACAACAACATTAGTGTGAGCTGTATTCAGATGATACAATAATTGGGCCAACACTGTGTCTTGCATGTTGTAATAGTTGGTGAGATGCTGGCCCAGCATCCTAAAGTGATGGATCAGCATGGACGCCTGTTTCAGATAATTTTGCGATAATTAGCCTTGAGAGATGATGGAAGGTATACAGCTAATAGGTTTGGACGAGATACCTTTCTTTCACCTCTCACAATTTGTAGTACCTATGACTTGGCCTACGAGCGGAAACTAGTTACTGAGTCGTAACTAGTTACCGTTTTATGCCTGGTGATAGAGGATATTCTGTCTTGATGTTGATGGCCTTGCGTTCTGCCATGTGACTGGACGCACTCCATTGATTTGCTCAGGTGCGAATAAACAAATGTACTCAGCCTATATTTTGAAGCTAAGAGAGTTTTGGGGCACTGCTGAAGTCACACCCTAACTGAAAGGGTTTTTTCCTTGTTGTATATATTGTGAAGTAGCTGCATGTCCTTCTGTGTATAATAAAACTGTATCAAGCCTCAAGTGTTCAGGACCAATGACTTGCGTCTGGAGGGTTGATGATCCCGAAAACATCATGACCCCAACGGCTTTGTAACATACACACTGCAGTCGCTTAAGATTGTGCTGAATAAGTGAATGCGTATTTACCTCTACCATCTGCACTTTGTGTAAGCATTGTGACAGGCTATTGTGATGGCACAACCCGTTACAGCCCACACATTTCGTCTAAACATATTTTTAAAGAACTGTACATAGCCATGCATCAATAAAAACATTACTTCTGAGACATTATTTTAACCTGAAATTTAACAAAATCCAATGACATTGATAAAACTTGGATTGATGCCGACATATATGGATCTCCAACCACCAGACAAAGCCTAGATGTTTCACACTTGAACTTCTTTGAACAAATATCGAGCACCATAAGGGTCATTATATGTAGCATCGCAGTTAGCACATGTATGGAGTACTAAAAGCATTGCCGATGCATAATAGGCATCGAAAGATATATGCATCAAATGACTTGTATAATAAACTGTTTGAGTTTTGCTGCTGCACCAATATTATGTAAGTTAGCATGGTTAGATAATGTAATTGAACCTTGAACTAGACTCCATATTTATATGCACTTATTCAGCCAATCAATATAAAAAAGCCAAGCAGAATGTCCACCACACTCCGAAAGATCAGCATTAGTGGCCGAGATGATGGCAGGATTTTCTCCACAGGAGTAAACGTGGAGACATGAAGAGATAATGACACAACTCGATCATTTCAGCTATGATGTTGATACCTTCGTCAATGGTATCACCATATATTATACTTTGCCATGTTTACCAGACACAATTTCGAGATTATATACTCGACAGACAAAACATTGTGGGGATGGAACGAATTTGTCTCAATTAAAATTATTTGAGAAATATATCACATAAATTCATTAATTAAAAGTGAGTTTATCCACATGAAATAAATCAGAAAACAATCCTTCTTCAAATTTTAATTACCAGAATTTCAAACTGGTGGTGGTACATCGCTGTCATGTAATGGCAAGTACAAGCTTATCGAAAAATTGAAAACAATAAGGAGCAGCAGCTAAGACGTATTATTGTAGATGGACAATCATGATTCATGAATGACGATCAAACCACAAATGAAAAAGCATCAAGCAATACCTTCTAGCCATTATTGTTCAACATCAAGCCGAAACATAGTTTGACTGACTGCTCAGCCAGCAAGATCATCGATGAAAAAGCCGAAGCATTGATGCTACCATTAACTACAAGGATAATGTATTGCACCAACATCCATAATGATTATTGTTGTACTTACATACACATACGTTTGAAAATAAGTGATAGCAAGCCAGGTTTGGTATTCGTGTATTTGATAAAACGTTTATTGACCTTGTAATGTGTGTAGTCCTACTCAAGAACAGGAGATTTTTAGATTTTAATATTTGAGCGAAACTTCCGTCGAATTAACGATGACGTATTTGTTGAACACTCTCCAATATAAGTATTCATTTTTCATAGTAAAAATAATACTTACAATAATATTAATAAAGCTTGTGAGGCGAGAAAATCAGGTCTAAGACCATTCGATACGATAAGTTGGTATATTTAGCACATTATATTGACTACAAAGGGCAATGCCAGCTCTTCTTGTATCTATTTTGTTACTATATTTTTGTATTTTCTATTGGAGAGCTTCTTGACTAGAATATCACATTAATACCAAATTATAAGCTGAGGTAATGCTTGCTACGACATAGGATTGATTCTATTGTATAGCGTGAGTCACACTGATCATTTCGATGTGCTACATGGCATGGTTAATCACAATTTAATTTGAAACACAATTTTGGAATACAATAGAATATTATGCATTGCCGATGCATAATAGGCATCGAAAGATATATGCATCAAATGACTTGTATAATAAACTGTTTGAGTTTTGCTGCTGCACCAATATTATGTAAGTTAGCATGGTTAGATAATGTAATTGAACCTTGAACTAGACTCCATATTTATATGCACTTATTCAGCCAATCAATATAAAAAAGCCAAGCAGAATGTCCACCACACTCCGAAAGATCAGCATTAGTGGCCGAGATGATGGCAGGATTTTCTCCACAGGAGTAAACGTGGAGACATGAAGAGATAATGACACAACTCGATCATTTCAGCTATGATGTTGATACCTTCGTCAATGGTATCACCATATATTATACTTTGCCATGTTTACCAGACACAATTTCGAGATTATATACTCGACAGACAAAACATTGTGGGGATGGAACGAATTTGTCTCAATTAAAATTATTTGAGAAATATATCACATAAATTCATTAATTAAAAGTGAGTTTATCCACATGAAATAAATCAGAAAACAATCCTTCTTCAAATTTTAATTACCAGAATTTCAAACTGGTGGTGGTACATCGCTGTCATGTAATGGCAAGTACAAGCTTATCGAAAAATTGAAAACAATAAGGAGCAGCAGCTAAGACGTATTATTGTAGATGGACAATCATGATTCATGAATGACGATCAAACCACAAATGAAAAAGCATCAAGCAATACCTTCTAGCCATTATTGTTCAACATCAAGCCGAAACATAGTTTATCTGACTGCTCAGCCAGCAAGATCATCGATGAAAAAGCCGAAGCATTGATGCTACCATTAACTACAAGGATAATGTATTGCACCAACATCCATAATGATTATTGTTGTACTTACATACACATACGTTTGAAAATAAGTGATAGCAAGCCAGGTTTGGTATTCGTGTATTTGATAAAACGTTTATTGACCTTGTAATGTGTGTAGTCCTACTCAAGAACAGGAGATTTTTAGATTTTAATATTTGAGCGAAACTTCCGTCGAATTAACGATGACGTATTTGTTGAACACTCTCCAATATAAGTATTCATTTTTCATAGTAAAAATAATACTTACAATAATATTAATAAAGCTTGTGAGGCGAGAAAATCAGGTCTAAGACCATTCGATACGATAAGTTGGTATATTTAGCACATTATATTGACTACAAAGGGCAATGCCAGCTCTTCTTGTATCTATTTTGTTACTATATTTTTGTATTTTCTATTGGAGAGCTTCTTGACTAGAATATCACATTAATACCAAATTATAAGCTGAGGTAATGCTTGCTACGACATAGGATTGATTCTATTGTATAGCGTGAGTCACACTGATCATTTCGATGTGCTACATGGCATGGTTAATCACAATTTAATTTGAAACACAATTTTGGGGGAATGGCCCGGACACCCCCCCCCCCCCCAGTTTGGCACGTTCGTTGCATGCCATTGTCCACACTGACCATTTTGCGGTGCTACATGACATGGTTTATCAAATGTATAAAAAAAATATAATTAAAAAATAGCGTCGAATTGCTACTTATCATTATGTGAAAATGAGAAAAAAAATGGGCGAAATTATCTATAAAAGTTTTTATTGTTCAGCGGGTCTCTCTGAGTGAGAAAAATGATGGTGCCACAAATTAACATAATCTGCAAACATGAAGACATATGCCCCTGCATTATTCCCCACAGGAACATGTTACCGGCGCTGAAAACAATTTAGCCTCCACACTTGATCAGCAGCATCTATTCAATAAGCAAGTCAAAATGGATGATTTTTGAATGGCCTATGGACTGAAAAATGCTGGAGAATGTTGCCACGAAACATACATGAGCTGCTTCGAGATCAATATTTCCCTTATGTTTACATGGATGACATAATCATTGGAAGAAAAACTCCAGAAGAACATTATGATCATTTACAACAACTTTTCATTCGCTTAATTGAAACTGGCCTGAAAATGTCAGAAAACAGGGAATATCTATACCTCTGAACGTGCTGATGTTATCATTCAGTACCCGAAGCCGGCTACGGTGGTTGCACTTTAGCGCTTTCTTTGAATTGTGGCTTATTTCTATCGTTTCATTCATCATGCAGCAGGTGAATTAGCTCCACTATACAGGATGAAGAAGCATCATTCACAGAAAAAAAGACAGAACATTGAAGTGATGTACACGATCGAGCTTTGTAATCACAAAATTACCCGTAGCTAAAGCAACAATGCTCGCTCATCCATTTGCTGGAGCACCAACATAATTATGGTGCGATGCTTCCAACATAGCAGTAGGAGCTGTTCTCGTCCAGAAACAAAGGGCTACTGGCGACCTCTCCCTTTTTGGAGGAAACAATTGAATAACGCTCAAAGGAACTATTCTGCAACAGACAGAGAACAGGACCACTTCCGCCACCACATAGAAGGTCAACCAATCGCCGTTCGCACTGACCATCTTCAACTGGTCGGCTCACTTGAAAAAGCGGCTGACACTGTACTACCAATTCCTCGCCGTCATTGGAACAGGATTGCTCAATTTATTGACGAGCTTTAACATCTGAAGGGTATAACTGAATAAGCGGATGCGATGTCCCGTATCGTCTCCGTCCGAGGTGTGAAAGACACTTCGATACTTCGATACACACTGATGTCCGTGACATGTACTCAAAAGCAGACCTGTCAAGATTGTTATGTTCTGCCTGACGATAATGTCATTGATACATCTCTGGATGAACCACTGGTCGACAAAAACTTCAAGGTTTACTCTCAGCCACCACACAATCCTCCACAAGCGTTAATAAACTCAAATTATGCTGATAGTGAAACAGCTTTAGTGTTAGTATACAGGGTGGTGCTGGGTCTAGACAGTGAGGATTCTCACACTCCCGGCTGATTTTAGAAATTGACAGGATACTGATCAGAAACTTTAGAAGTGGATTACACATCATATGGTTTCCAAGTCGAGGTACCAGCCTCAGTTGATAACAGTTGGCAACACTGGAATGTGGTCAGACACCTCGAATTTTGGTTCCCACATGCTTTCAGCGGACAGTGTTTGATAGTAGGCCTCAAAATTGCGCACCCTGGACCTAAAGCCGGATACAAGATTCTCAAGAATTCTTATTGGTGGCCTGGAATGCGTAAAGATGCTTTATTTTGGGCAAAATCATGTTTCTCAAGCCAAGTGTAAAACAGTCATCAACATACAAAATCAGGTGTGAAAAACCTACCACCTCCAACAAAGAGATTTAGCCATATTTTTGTGGACCTGGTTGGTCCCCCTCCTCATTGTGAGTATAAGAACAAGCTCATGACCATTATTGACCGCCAGACAAGTTTGCCCGAGGCATTTCCTCTCTCAACAACAGGTGATGCTGCATCCGCTCAAGCATGTGCCAAAATAATTATTCGAGAGTGGATACCTCGTTTTGGCGTTCCGAAGGTTATAAGAGACGACACAGATACCTAAAAATTCTCTCATATCCCGGCTACTTGGTCGACAGAACTGAGTAGCAGAATTGCCGTGGGTATTGCTTGCACTACGTGCAGCACCAAATTTGAATACCGGAGTATCACCAGCTTTGATGGTGACAGGCCAGCTGCCAGCACTACCTAGCCACTAAGTCATATTCTGTGAAACTCAATGACCTCGACCTCCTTTTTTTTCACCGAGCTGGCTAATACAATGAAGTATGGGGGAGGGTTCTTATATTCTGTGAAGCGCAGTGACGTCACTAGGTTAAAACAAGGTTATATAACACCTCCTCCCCCATACTTCATTCTGTAAAACGCAGTGACGTCACTCGGTGAAAACTAGGTTATATAAGAACCCTCCCTCATACTTCATTGTATTAGCCAGCTCGGTGAAAACAAAGGAGGTCGAGGTCATTGAGTTTCACATAATAACCTTATTTTCACCGAGTAACGTTCCTGCGTTTCACAGAATGAATTATGGGGGAGGGGATGTTATATAGCCTTGTTTTCATCAAGTGACGTCACAGCGTTTCACACAATCGGCCGAGATGATATCATATCAATAAACAGATTGAAACCATTTTACCGTCCTTCACCGCATCTTGGAGGTATAATTCAAGCCACTCGAACACTTTTGAACAGTACTCCATTGAACAGTCGTGCAAAGAGAATAACTAAACCACTAACCAGTTATCTTACTCAATAAGTAAGTTCTAAATATCTTTCTCTTCTATTACCGTCTTAGTTTTTTTAAAAGGTTGGAGAGGAGCATTGTACAGTTATGAACTCCTTTGGAAGCAAAGTGTTAACTACTCAGTTGACCACCCCTATGGTCACACTCGTCCATGTCATAAGTATGGGGCTAGTTGTACATATACCGGGATAAAACAGTTCAGCTTGTGCTCGCATTGAGAGCGGTCTATATATTTGTTATTAATTCTGCTACTCTACACCAACTACCGGGGCGTGAAATAATAACCCTTTAACCACTAATCACGACTACAGTTTGTTTTAGTCTGTTTTATTAGCAAGTTATATCACAGGTATTGAGAATGAAATAAGTGTTTGAACATCAATATTTGTGAATGTTCGGTTTCAAATTAAAGCAGCTGGGTCGTTCTGCTTCCGTGAACCATGCTATTTAATCGCCTCGTATCCCACTCTTATGGACTTTGACAATGCTGGCCCCTTAATGTTTACTTAGCGAATCATGGCGACCCACCTGCTTTAAACAAATATGAGTAGTTTAATGTATACTAACATTTATTATGTTTGGGTTTCGCCCAAGCATACTGCGTTTGCTTCGGGTTTTTTTGTTTTGTTTTTCTATGTAGGAGTATGGTTATTTAGAAGTGTTTTGCTCCTCCATATTTCCATCAACTCTTCCGTCGGGACGACGGGAATAAAGAACTCCTATTAATTCATTCTTCGGTTTTTTCTCACTTTATTGTAGTCTAGACATTCATATAGTGCACACAGTCCCCAAGCAGAGTACGACGATCCAACGCCATGCAGCTTGGCCTTGAGCTCGAGACGGAGCGTCCGTTCAGCTCAGTGGCAGCTAGATGAGTGAGAGCGCGCTCGGCTGGAAGCGCGCTCGATTGCCGGCAGCGGTTTTTCAGAACGAGGCTACGCAGGCCCGGCCACTCGTCAGTGGTCGGAAAAACCGAGCAGTTCCGTTTGGGAAATGCACAAAATCAAAATACAGTAATCAAACAGTAAAACAGTCAGTTGTGAAAATACAGCGTGGGTGGTTGGTAAACATCCCAGGCGCAGCATAACGAATTAATATTTAATAATTATATACCTTTGTAAGTAACTTAACTAAGTAACATTTTGCATTATTATTTTAATTATGCCAGGCCTGGCAAACTTATATTTACAAATTATGAATATTACGGCTCGTGTAGTTGGTCCCGCCGTAGATGTCATAAGGCACCACTAAGACGTGGACCATCTGCACGAAGCGTGCGGGGGTGTGGATTTTTGGTCCAACTATAGTCTGTTTTACGATTACGTCTGGTACAATTTTGTCGCCGTCAGTGATGTTCGAATTGTTTTTAACATTCGATGCTTTGGTCGTGTCGGTTGAATTAGGAGTTTTACCCCGTAAGTGTAAAGGTTCACGAGAATACGTTTGCAAACCGCCGCTGCTCCCGTTAGGGCGGGAAATGGCGGGGGCTCGCGAATGCGGTGCTACATAAGGTGTGAATTGTTTAGGCAAATTTACTCTATGAGCTTGATGCTGTGAAGTAGTGGCCAAATTCTTACCAATTTTAAACGCGTCAGACTGTGTCTGTATATTCACTGTCGGCTCAGCTCTCTTCCTGTCGGAATTCTGAGTGAGAGCACTACTGGATTTAATTTGATCCTTGGGTACCCTTCTAACTATTTCAGTAGTTTTCGAATTCTTCGTTTTATTTTGCGTTTTACGCTGTGTCTCTGTACCTGTTTCAGGCTCGCTTTCTAAGTGTGCAGGTTTAACTCAATCAAGGGAGACCGTTTCCACCTTGCCTTTTATCA
Source organism: Flabesymbios commensalis (assembly GCA_964017125.1). Lineage (NCBI taxonomy): Eukaryota > Metazoa > Annelida > Polychaeta > Terebellida > Flabelligeridae > Flabesymbios > Flabesymbios commensalis. The sequence goes on from OZ024912.1 coordinate 23,841,600, forward strand.
GGATTTTCATGAATCTGCCACTTCTTACGATGATCTTATATTGACTGTCGTAAGGGGCGGTTAGAGGCGGTGCAATTGCGATTTTTCGCAAAAATACATGTGAGCATGTGTCGATTTCCTTATATTGGAAAATGTTGTTCTGAGATGAGTCGCGCAGTGGGCACAGACGGAGACGCGACATGGCTACGCGGAGCTTATCAGAATAATTATCTAAGTCTGTATGTGCGTCGACGATGTACTTTTGTGAAAATTCACCCGGATGTCTGAGTGTCGTACCATAAATCATTTCGGCAGCTGACCTACCCAATAACTCTTTATCGGCGGAACGAGCGCCTAATAATACAGCTGGTAGTGTTGTGGTCCATGGATTCGGTGATTCGTGTGCCATAATGGCTGCTTTTAGTTGACGGTGGGAACGCTTGACCATGCCATTCGATTGGGGGTGGTAGCTCGTTGTGCGATTTCGTACTATCCCGAGCTGGTTGCATAAACCATCCCATAATTTTGATTCGAGCTGGGCGCCTCTATCTGTGGTGATAGTGGCGGAAGTCCCAAACCATGCTATCCGCCCGCTGAAGACGGCATCGGCGACCGTTTCAGCTCTAATATCCACTAGCGGTATGGCTTATAGCCAACGTGTGAAACGATCTACACAAGTCGGTGGATATCTGGAACCGTTGGCGTACGGTAGGGGTCTGACTATATCGATATGTACGAGATCAAATCTCTCGGTAGGTTCGTCGAATTTGCCAAAAACTGGCTTATTATGGCGAGATACTTTGGCGGTCTGGCAACCTTTGCAAGAACAGCACCATTTAGCGATATCTATATTCATTCCGTGCCAGACAAATCGTGTATTGATCAGCGGCTTTGTAGCCCTATGCGATGGATGACCTAATCCGTGTAAATTCGAGAGAACCTGTTTTCGAAATTTTGCTGTAATATACGGCCGAATGTGTCCAGTTGATACATCGCACCAAATCAAATTGTTATCAAATGATTTGAGTAATTTAAAATTCATTGTAGACTTTGAATGTCGCAACAGCGTAAATTCTGTGTCCAAGGTTTGATCTGCACTTAATTCTTTATAATTTATAGTTGATGTATCGTCTATGAAGGACACGGACGGTCGTGACAAAGCGTCGGCGACGAAATTTGTCTTGCCTTTCAGATATCTTATGTCTGTTGTGAGCTCGGCAATAAAAGCCAACTGTCTTGTTTGATGTTCAGTGACTGATGTCATTACGAAAGTTAAAGGTTTATGCCTGAAATGTCTAATAGTGGCATACACTGCTAAAAGCTCGCACGTTATATTCAATGGGGCAGAGTGGTCTGGGTATACCAAGAGGGTTGCGTTAGCAAGTATTTGCTTAGACTCGATAAACGCCAAATGTGCACTTTCATTCCAAATTTCAAAAGTCGAAATTTGACTTTGGTGACAATCTTGTATGTCCTTCATTATCGGCAGTCAGTAATTGGATTTGACGGTGTTATCTTATCCGCGCAATGTGGTATAAATCTATGATAATAGTTTATCATTCCTAAATATCTACGCAACGCTCGTTGCTTTTCGGGCCTAACGAAATTAACTATCACGTCTATGGTACTGGGTAGCGGTGAAATGCCTTCTGCGCAAACATGATGTACTTAATTCGGTAGTACCGAACTGACATTTCTCTGGGCCTATGATTATGCCATATTCTGCTAAACAGGTGAAAATAATTTTCAAAAGTTTCTTATGCGTCTGATGGTCGGGGCTTGTGACTAAGAAATCGTCCAAATATACGAACATGACATCTAGTGAGCGCGTAACGTGATCTATAAAACGTTGGAAGGTTTGACCAAAATTTCTTAAACCAAACGGTGTCCTAGTGAAATTGAACAGACCGAAAGGTGTGGTAACTGCTGTATCTGATAATATGCCCGTACCAAGTCTATCTTGAAAAAAACTTTCGACCCTGCTAAGCGTTGAGTAAAATCTTGTATATGGGGAATCGGATATCGATCAGGTACTGTCTGAGCGTTTAAACTTCTATAATCTCCGCACAGTCTCCAGTCTCCGTTTTTCTTAGGCACCATGTGAAGCGCTGATGACCACTCACTGTCGCTGGGTTCGATAACGCCTAACTTTCTCATGTCAGCGAACTCGCGTTTCCCAGTGACTAGTTTATCAGGTGCTAATCGTCGTGGGCGCGCGAATTCGGGGTGTCCTTTGGTCACTATTTCATGTGTGATACCGTGTTTTACTAGCTCTCCCTTCGTTGTAGGACGAGTCAGTTCCGGAAACTGACCTAGTAAGTTTGTGTAGTCGTTCTGAACGGGACCGACTGTATTCAGTGATAACGGTTTAATAGACGATAAAATAGCTGGTATAGCTAAACCGGTTCGCATGTCTCTCAGACTACGACTTTATAGGTCTACCAGTAAGCTGTAATGTATGAGAAAATCAGCTCCTATTATTATTGGTTGTTTGATGTCCGCTATTATGAATGTCCAAGTGTAATCTCGTTTGAGACCAACGTCGACGACGCGTCTACTAGTACCGTAGGTGTTGATAGTAGTATTATTAGCTGCAACTAGGGGCAGACAGGTAGCGTCTGAAGTCCTGTTAGCGCAAGAAGTCCTGTTAGCGCTGACTGCTGCTCCCGTGTCAATTAGATATTTGCACTTATTGTTATTTCGCCAGATGCAAGAGTCGCTACCTTGTTCTAGTCGACTAGTTTTAAGAAAACGCGCAAAGTTATCTGCACGTGCGTGCTCTGTCACCGAATGTTTGATGATAAAACAGACAGGTGCATCGGCTGTGTCGATCGGTTGAACAGCGTTATTTTGCTGTATGTGCGGCGGCGGTGCGTTAGGACGACTATCTTTTTATTATTCGTGGAAACCTCTTGTCCAGTAACATTTTGGTTATATGTACAAACGGTTTGGCTTGCACATTAGAACTGTGTCTTAGTGGCACGATTCTCGGTTGCTTGTGAGCGTCCGTAGGTCTTCTTCTGTGTTTGTTTGGCTGTGGCTGTCTCTAATTTTTTAAGCCTGCGAGACAGGTCTTCCAACAGTCTAACTAACTTTCCGCTCTCGCTGACTTGTATTTCAGCAACCCCGGGCCTAGCTTCGTCGACGTCCTTTTCTGCAGCGACAGCACGGTCGGCTAACATAGCCAAACTTTCTAAAGACGCACTGTCTGGCTGTGTAGCTAAATGAGCACGGACTGATGCTGGCATAAAGGATGACTGCTTTTCCTACCACTGCTTTGGTTCCAAAACCAGCTGTGTTCTGTAACTGTTTGGGAAATCTGGACGCTATGTCGGATCCCAGCTTTTCTCCTGAAATCACTTTATTTACTCTCTCTGGTGTAGTTAAACCCCGTCGTTCGATCAAATTCTCATAGTAATACGGCTCTAACATCAGACGCTACCTCGCCAGAGAGTGCAGCACATGCCAATCTGTAGCGTTCGTCATCGTCTGCAATCAAATTGTTTTTTAATTTGATTAAACCACAACTCCACGTCTGTTGAGTAAAAGGTGGCGATTTTAAATTTCAGCAGATTGGTTGAGGCTGACGTCTAACCGGCGAAGGGCTTCTTGAGGATTCACTCGATGACAAATCTCTTCGACGTCTGTTGAGTGCAATCTGCATGAAATCTGCTTTTTACCTTTTAAACTCTGCATCAGTGTCTCTTAATTCTGCTGTGTTCTCATCGCTCATAGGAAAATACGAGTCCTTGTGATGACACGAAACCTTCACTGTCTCCTTTCGCAGCCATTTTGAAATGTTCAGTTATTAAAATTATTTTAAAAATTGAAACGTCTGAGTTTGCTGGCCTATTGGCTACTATGCAGTGCTCAGACAGTTATTCAAATGGTATGCATTTAAAACATGCCAACTATTTTGATCGTCCTACTCCGCGTGGAGAACTGTGTGCACAGTTGTCTAGTTTGAGAAAAAGTCCAGATGTGTGATAATTCTAAGTATGAAAATTGTCCATGGTAATTCGCAGGTAGTAGAGTGCAGGGGTTGCTGAAATATCTCTATATAGAAATGTGTGCGTGGTAGGGGTCATGCTATTTCATTTAACATATGAATTGTGATGATTGTAGGTCGTGAACTGTATGCAAAAATGCCAGAATAAATGCTAAAATGCTATTCTAAGCTATAGGGTAATAGTATTTGGTAATTCGACCTGTGTGGAAAAACACACAATATATCAAAATAGTCACCGTAGCGCAAGTGTCAATTCCTAAATTCAGAGTAAATAAGTAACAATTAAATTCTGCCCATCATGAGAAAATTTCGTTCTCGTAACAATGGGCTGAGTGCGACTGTAATATGCATCTACAGTTCGAACTAATTTTTTAGAATCATTTGTTGAAATTCTTGACTGACAGAAGTCTACAAAGACTGCGTAGTATTAATTTATTGATGAATATTTCCCATAATGAACATCCTTTTTTTTAAAAAAAAATGTTCACCATGAGAATTATTCTTAGTGACATCAAAATCGGTCGCTCGCTTCGATTTGCATGAGTGCGTGTAGGCTAGTGCCCATTGATGTAGACTATACGTTTGTGCGGTGTGCGAGGTGTATGTATGACGGCAAGCTGCTGCGCCTCTATTAGGGCGGTGAGCGCTTCGGTTATCGTGCACTGTGTACGTGGTGTGCGTATGACGGAACGATGCGCTACATCAGCTCACGACTCATTAACATATTTAGCAGCTAAGTATGTCGCCAACTGTTGGCACATGGCTTAGCTTATTTAAACTCTGACCTCTCAGAAAACGTGTCATACATGACAGTATGGAAAAATAGACTATCAAATTTTCAGGCACAAAATATCACACGACGTGTGATATAATTTGCAATATCTAGAAACACATACTAAAATGAAATCAGTCTCGCTTTCCTGACTGGGCAGGGGCCCTAGGGTAGTGGTTAGCACCGCTGCCTTTCAGAGTTTGGGGTTCGGTTCCCGATCCCGGTGGTCTGAAAAAAACAAAAAATGTTTTTTTTCCCATCCACGTGTGAAAGTCAGTATTGTGGGGAGCCTCCGTGACCGAGAGGTAGCGTGCTCGGCCTCAGACCGCCAGGGCCCGAATTTCGAATCCTGTGTCTGGAGGACAGTGTCATCTCAATCATCTCACCATCCTCAGGAGGTTCTCCTGGCCCAGTTTAGCCTATATGTGCACAAAGGTGGCCTAAAGCCCGATTCATTTCATTTCAATTTCGCTTTCCTGACTGAAAGATATTTTGAAAAAAATTAATATTGTCTAGATTGTATTTCCAGACGTCTATTTTAAGTGCCGCTCACGCCACTGATTCAAGATGGCGGCCTTATTTATGCTAATTATGCCGATCTGAGCTGATGAGGCAATCTCGCAGTGCATTCCGTGTAGGCGGGAACACGTGGGGCTATACGGCAGCCAAATGAGCTAAATGATAGGGAGACCAGCTGCCAAGATGGCTGCCCTTACCAATTTATAGTAAAATATATCTGCTTCCTCTGAAAGAAAAGTAGGGTTACAACCACAAGTTGCTCTAATCCTATGTAAAAGCTTTCTGAATCGAGGCGATATTTTTTGGTTGGGAATTAATTTTTTTGACGTTTAGACAAGAAAAATTATCAGTGATATTTTCTTGAATTGGCCGAGAAAATCGTATCACCCAATTATGTTGTTAAACGATTTAAAATGTATTTAAAAATATTTCCTTTCCAATCGCCAAAAACGGCTTAATTAGAAAGAAAAAATCTTAAAATTCTTACTTTTCAGGGATGACCCAATCAGTCCAATTTTACTGCGTATTCCAGCGTGTCGGCCATCTTGGAAAAGACTGATCGCACGTGGTTGTCGTCCAAATTTATAAAAAAATTCGCAGTTTTTAGCGAAAGCGATGTACCTCTCTTCACATAACCTTTCTAACTAGCCTCACTGGCATTATTTATTAATGACCTACAACCATCACGTACTGTGCAAAAAATGATGTAGCATTTTTTTGAAAAAATCTTGGGCTGGCACAAAACCAGTGGTTTTGCACTGACGTTTGGTTGGTTTGTGAAAATAATATGCTGGAAGAAAGTTGCGAGTACGTTTCAACGTCTGAGGTCACCATTATGGTTATATAGAAGTGCTTTGCTCCTCCATATTTCCATCAACTCTTCCGCCAGGAAGACGGGAATAAAGAACTTCTATTAATTCATTCTTCAGTTATTTCTCACTTTATTGTAGTCTAGACATTCATATAGTGCACACAGTCCCCAAGCGGAGTACGACGATCCAACGCCATGCGGCTTGGCCTTGAGCTCTACACGGTGCGTCCCTTTGGCTCTGTGGCAGCGAGATGAGTGAAAGCGCGCTCGGCTGGAAGCGTGCTCGATTGGCAGCAGAGGCTGTTCAGAACGAGGCTACGCGGGCCCGGCCACTCGTCAGTGGTCGGAAAAACCGAGCAGTCCTGAACGGGTGAGACGCTATCCCCACAGGAGTACTATTTCTCACACTCATGATGTTGGCTTTCACTACGAGACGTTAATGAGATCAGCCCATCTCGCACTCTCTCCTATACGCTTCACTGCACAGTTTGATTTTACCGTTTCAAATAGATATTCGTATGAGAAAATACATACTCCATCGTTGGTATGATGAGATGGGCTGATCTCAGCACTCTTCACCACATCAAGCCCTCGGTCGCCTAAAGGCTCGGGCTTGATGCGGTGACTTGTGCTGAGATGAGCTCATCTCGCCTTCCCAACGATGCCGTATGCATATATTCTCCCTGGGTTTTCATGCAATCAAATTGCAGTGTTTACACAATATTGTTCAGATAGTCAGACTGTATGCTATATCTTTTTTTTAAATTCCCAATTATCCTTCCGGAATTATTCAGGTTTTTTCTGGATCACTAAGTGTTAATCAATGTTGTGTCAATTGTGTACATGCCACCAGAGTCAAGTAAATATGTTTACTCGGAACACTGAATGAGCTTTTATTTGACAAACAAATATCTGTCTATTCAAAAGTACCAATGTCCAGTGCACAAGTGTATTAAGTGCGCGAGTACTTGTGCAAGTGCTTGCGAAAATCTTGCGCAAGTACGTAAGTGCGCAAATTCGCAAGTACATGCGCAAGTGCTTGCGCAAGTAGCCTACTCTCACAAGTGTGTAAGTGCACAAGTGGGCAAGTACTTTTTTTTACAAACAAATTTATTTCTATATAAAAGTGATAAAGCTCAGTGGGGACTTCTGATTACTGAAATTTAAAGTCTAAGTCCAAATTCAGAAGTCCAAAATTCCATTTCCAAATGGCTGTCAAAACTCATAAGCAAGATTTTCATCAATTTGTCATGATAAAAATAACCTAAAAAAATTTAAAAAGGCTGCCGAAAAACATATAAAACTAAGTCCAAGCATTATTGTTGCTTGAAAAGTCACAATCCCCCTTTAGTTGCATTTGTTAGACTTGGGTTTGAGGGCCGTATTTTTCATAAAAGCGAGTGTTTGAACATCAAGATTGGCAACTGTCTGCTTCCAAATTAAGGCAGCTTGGCCATTTTAGAAAGTCTGATATTTATCCCGACGCACAAAGCCAACATACAGTATCCGCTTATTTTACCATTGTATTCTGGCTTTCGTTTTGTGGTATTAATTGACTTGCATTGTATCTTTTGGACGAGAACAAGCCTGGATTGAAGGTCAAAGTGTTGATTGTTGAGACAACCTAACACCGTTGGCTCACTTGCTGTTAAACGTTCCCTTCTTTGTAGAGATGCCATCTTAATATAATGTTGTAATAACGATTTTTCTAATTATGTCGTCTCTTTAAGTGCTGTTTGAATTACTCCCTGACATTTCCATCCATGATTCAATTTTGCCATCATCAATTTACTGAAAGCTATTTTAAAAAAAAAATAGGCCTATTTATTTGCAGTTGGTGCTTACGATGTCAAATGAATGTTGACAAATTTCAATCAATCGTGTTCTAAAAAATGCGTTTTTACGCCTGGTTCTACACTCAGAATGTGATGCTTTGAATGAGAAGAATACAAATCATGCAAATGGATATTTAGTACAAGTAGACACAACTCCTGGATCATGTGGATCAGCAGACCAAGAATTGACCTAGATACACTGGTTATATCCTTGACTTGACACTCTTTAATATTAAACCCATTGCTTTAAACAAATAATGGCCCAATTCCCCCATGAGTTCCATAGTTCCACAGTCGTTTTTCTTATGTAAATGTTGTAAGCAGGATGCACCCCTTATTAAACCATTACTCTACTTTGCTTCTTTGCAACTCCCCCATAACTCATGCAGTCAAGTTAGAAGATGAGTGTTGTTGCACAATAATGGAGGGGGGATAAGGGATGTGAATGTTTTTACTTACATGTAGTTCGAAGATGACCACAAGAACAAAATACCTTCAAACACAGCGTTTTTGACTGGAGTCATAGGCGCTCTACCAGTACGCCACGCCCCTCGCTTCTCCCTGCATCACAGATAGTGGACAGGTTGAAGAGATGCCCACTGCATTTTGTAGTAGAATTATGCCACTAGGACCAAGTGGAAAATTTTAGGCTGCGGACGTTTATTGATTTCTGCTTTTATTTTACCATAATTCAAGGTTAAAGGTCAATTTCAAGGTCAAATATATTTTTTTAATAAATAAAGCTACGAACAAGTGTAATACCTCTATTTCATGGGATTTTGACTGGAAAATTCATTTCTGGTATTATTTTAATGATTCAGGATCATTTTCAAGGTCAAAGGTCAATTTCAAGGTCAAATTTTGGAAAATGTCATTTTTAACAAACAGAATTAGGAACAAAATGTAATAACTGTTTTTGGTGTGTTTTGTCTACAGAATCCATTTATGATATTATTATGGTGATTCAATGTCATCTTCAAGGTCAAAAGGTCAATTCCAAGGTCAAAACTGTGAAAATATGTTTTTTTAACAAATACAAATAGCAGCAAGTGTAATACCTTTTTTTGATGTGTTTTTGACTGAAGAATCAACTTGTGGCACTATTTTGATAATTAGAGGACATTTCAAGGTCAAAACGTAAATTGGAAGGTCAAGTAAGCGAATATATGGTTTTCAATGTTAAATATGATTTTTGTAACTAATGCAGCTAGGAAAAAATGTAATAGCCCTTTTTCGTATATTTTTGACCGGGAAATCAATTTCTGATACTATTTTCATGATTCAAGAACATCTTGAAGGTCAAAACGTCAATTTCAAGGTCAAAATGCAAAAATATAATTTAAAAACAAACAGATAACAGCAGGTGCAATACCTCTTTTTCGTTTGATTTTCACTGTATAATCCATTTCTGATATTATTTTTGTGATTCAAGGTCATCCGCAATGTCAATTCCACAAATACGAAAATTATAGTATGACTTTGACATCCACCATATGCCTACTAAAAAAACGAAACATGTATGCATGTCATATTCATGCAAACTACTTTGTCATTGATCAGCTTCATATTTTACACTAGCATGTAGGCCTTGGCCCAGTAGTCCACTCCAGTAGAATTATGATTTTGATCGGAAAATTAGGGGGGAGATGAAAATTGGAGATTGTATCTTGAACCCCACCTAAGCAACACACTAAAAGTTTCCTGAATTTATCCTGGTGCATTTGCCGCTAGAGGACAAATTCCAAAGTGGCCGCCACTGCAAAGTAATGTGCTATAATTGTGTTGCTAAATAACGTAGAAATGTGTTAGCATTCTGTTGACGCTTGTGAATTTTACCGTCTCTGTGCTTGAACTCTGCCCTTTCAAGATATAAGATCGATTTGGTTTGCGCCATTGTCGATGTGGTACATTCAGTCCTGTATTATGTCAAATAATATTTTCGTATCAAAATATAGAAAATATATCAACAAGAAAAATCACATCGAAAACGTATTAATTACGCGTGTCTTTTTATTTGTTTTCAATTGACTCTGTGGTGTTTAAGATAACAAAAATCCAAAAATATATCAGAAATGGTCAGTCAAATTACATTAACAAGATGCATTATTACCTTAATTCAATAAAAGTACGCTAATTTTGCACTTATACCCACGAAGATGACATTGAACCATCAATCTACTCACTGCATTTTGTCAGAGAAGGCATGATCCATTAGAAAAGTTTCATTCAAAGAGATAAGTTCTATCTGTTTCTAATTATGCGTCATTTTCTAAGATGGCGAAAATCAAACATTAAATTGATGTAATGTTCGACAAAAAAGAAGCAGGTTCATGATGTTTACAGTTTGGATTTTAGATATGCCCGACATCGTAGTGCGGCGATAACGTGCATCAGACATTGTTTTGTGGTTTTAAAGGTGTGGTCAACTGTCAAAATTCGCGGGACAAGGGTCCCCCAGAAGGCCATAGTGCCGTGGGTACACCAAGGCCCTATTCCATAATAATACTAAATATGCGTTTCATACCCAAAGCCTCATTAAGAGCAAGTTCTCAAATCACAGCAAGTTCATATATACTTGAGCGACATCTATGAGTTAATAATTCAAAGCTATTTGCCCTTACCCCTACTTGGTCGCTAGCTTGCAAACAAACTGACTGTATTACTGAGGGGATGTTGAAACTGCTTGACCTCAAGCTTGTATTGACATCCCAGTAAACACAAAACATTTGTATGACTTTCTGCAATGCTGGACCAACATCGAAGACGTTGGGCCGACGTTGTATAAATGTTATACAAATGTCTTGTGTTTGCTGGGGCAGGAGGACTTTCTCTCAAACATTGTACATTTATTCAATGTTGGTTCAATGTTGGGCCAGCGTCGCAGACATTGGTCTAGCATTAAAACAGCATTGGATCAATGTCCCGTTTAAGTAGTATCTTGTAATCAGTTCTGTAGCTATATTAATGCCGTCAATCTGTACTCAATAGGCTACTGTTGGCCTACACTTGACCGTCCCAGGCATGCGCGTTTTGCAGTTGAATAATTCTTTAAAGTCCAAAATAATTGTCATTTGTGCAAGGTCAAATAATAAATGGATATCATTTTCGACAAAATGGAAGTACATTCATGATGTATGCGTCTACCATAGGGTGGATAAGTATGCCCAACAAAAAGGGTGTGGCTAGAAAGTACTTTAGACATTGCAGTGTGGGTATAATCCAAGATGGCCGCCAATTGTCCAAGGTCAAACGCAAAATACATTCACTTTCAACAGAATGAAAGCAGATTCGTGATTTTGGTATCTACCATAGTATTAAAAGTTGTGCAGTTGCATTATCATTTTAGACAACGTTTACATGCCGAAAACCACGATGGTGGTCATTAAGCAAACAAAATGGCCATGATAGAGCAAGATACCGTGTGGTTTTCAGGTACGCCAGACACGGTGCTATCATAATATTAGAGATGGTAGAAACCGAGAGGGTGACCAGAAGGCCAACATAATCGCCGTAACATGGCCACAAACGAGCAATAAATGTGTGAAACATTAACTGGAATCGAGTTAGATCTGTGATTTTGTATCTATATATTGTGTATTGGTATTTACCATACCCACATACGGACGACATTATGGCATTTTCAGAAATCATTTTAGGCATTGTTTAAATAATGAAACCTAAATTAGTGGCTGCTAGTCAAAGCCTGCAAATGGGCCATGACCAAACACGAACATCTGCATCGCCTTTATAGTCCGGCAGCAGAATGCCCAATATTGGCCTGACCCAAAATTATCTGATATAGTTTTTTTCTCTGCTGATTATTTGTCTTTGGGGTGTACATAAAGATATCCAGGGTGGTGTGGAGGTGTCACCTTTGAGCAATTTTAATTATTCAAGATGGGCGCCATGGACTAAGACAGGTAAAGATCACTCTGATGCGTGGTCGTTCCAGTGATTAAACACCAGCACGATACGTTCAACCAATTGTGGTTTAATGTTGGTTCACCGTATGTAACGCCGGTACAACTCCGAACCAGCATTGTGCTACAACACCTGTCCATAGAGGAAGATATGGGGATGAAAGTTGCAAGTGCACATGTCACTAGCACAGGCATTCAATCCCAAGGTTAGGTTAATGTTAGGGTAGCAGTGTAAGTGATGGCCCAACATTAAACAAGCATTATTTCAACACTACGAGTCCAATTTGCACGGTTAAACGGGTTGAACAGCAAAAACGTCAGTATGGTTATTAGTAGGCTTTATGTTCTGAAACTATACTTTATCAGGCTCTAATTACACAGGCTTATATGTCAGTGTTTAATTATAGCCTATACACACAGTCATCGATGTTTGTTTGATTCCACAGATGTATAGTCAGTTGGCCAGAGTGGGCCAAGGAGGGTTTCGTCATCACTTGAGCGTGCATATCTAAAACCTTTTTTAGTATGTCAGGGGGACCTTTGGCCATAACTAGCACCCGGTTGTCGGCTTGCAGGTGTGTGCATGAATTTTCGAGGGGCAAAATAGGATTTATTACGAAACCGCAAAAAAAATAATTCCGTGAGAATAAATTAATTTATTACAATTAAACAAAACGTTTTAAAAACGACACAGAATAGACCAGATATATGCACAATATCATTTAAAATGTAGCTTATAATGAAATAAATCACATTTGTTAAGTTATTAGATCACAACGAAAAATTAGTAAGCGGTAAACGGTTAAACCGAGTGCTTTCCCTATGCAAGTAAAATTTTGCAATTGATCAAGGATCAGCCTATTTTTAGAACCACTATTTTAGGGTGATAGTTATATGAAATATGCAGGATACTACTTTGTTGTGATATACCATACTGTGTAGTCAAAATAATAATATTAAGCTCGATAGTATATAACACATGACACCTGGTAGAATGTATATGCATGCAAATACATGTGCAATAGATGCATAGAAATAAAATTAGGGAGACCAGATAAGTATACACAATTATCATAAATATAGATAATGTTGCATCAGCTTTTATAAGCAAATAAAATTTTAAAGCCGATTGTGCTTAACAAACCAATAAAATGTGATAAACTAGTGGCTCATAGTTTGTCACTTTAAGTATGAAACACGATACAGTGCTCTTGAAATGTAACATACACAGAAAAAAAACATATTAGAATGTTGGCAATTCAGTAAAACATCGAACTTCTATGTTTGAATGAACCACCTCGAATTAATACATTTGCTCGCAGTACACAAGTAGACATAGCTCTGGGCATAAAGTAGGCTTTAGCTGGGATGGGCAGTGGTATATCCAGCAATTGAAGCCAATTTGTTTACTATAATTTCTAATACACACCACAGCTGGCACATTCATCCTCTTATGTGCTTTACAGGGGTCCGGGGTCATGCTCCTCCAGAAAAATGTCAAACTCTAAGGCTTAAAATGGTGCTTTCTGGAGCATATAAAACCCCAAATTAGTAGGGGGGGGTTTTGGGGGGGAGGGGTACTGAAGGGAGGGCGTCGCTCCCTCTGGATCAGCTACTGATGGGTTGCATAATTCGATTGGACTGATTCTTCTAGAGATGATATACCAAGGAGAGCGACCCTAATAAACTGTTTCGGTCGTCATTTGTGGGTATTGCTTTTTATCATGGAAGTGAATTGACTTCCACAGCAGTTGATGATAAAGAGATAGTACAGTTTGATCACAAATTTATCCACTTCTTTTAATTTAAATCTGCCATTTTCAACGCTTGAATAAATAGTATGGTTGATGACTCATTTCAACAAAGTTAGCTGATGAACATATGAACATATTGGCTGTGAGATGTCCGCTTCATCTTGCCCAATAAATAGTATATGAGTAAAGCTAACAGATCTGTGCCACGATATGTCATGAATGTATCAGGATGATACATTATGACAGTAGATCTACATGGATATATGGTACAGTACTATAATGTACAGAAACGACATTATAGAACCATAAAGTTACAATCTTGTCACAAACCCTAAAATTTCATGTTTTGGCATGATATTGTCGATATATGATAATCATAGTAGGGACTACCATAATATGGAATTATAATGACAATATATGGCAATAAAATATCGGTATGCCGACATTTAAAAGTATAATAAAATCTATGTTTTTATACCCCAGCATGACCATGATGACACTGAAATGGTGGGATATTCCACCTTATGCCATACAATGATGGGATGGAGCACTACAGTGTCAGTATTGTGGGGAGCCTCCGTGACCGAGAGGTAGCGTGCTCCACCTCAGACCGCAAGGGCTCGAATTTCGAATTCTGTGTCTGGAGGGCAGTGTCATCTCAATCATCTCACCATCCTCAGGAGGTTCTCCTGGTCCAGTTTAGCCTATATGTTCACAAAGGTGGCCTAAAGCCCGATTCATTTCATTTACAGTGTCAGGATGTGTTACTTTAATAAAAGAATAATACTATAATATCGCACTAGCTGTAGTGTAAAAATAGTACATCCACATCATTGTATATGGTATTATATGTTATCAGCATACTGTCCCAATAAGATGCTTTATTTTCAGAATATGGAGTTATAGTATTAAGATATGATACTAACTTCCCACAACATGCTGTTATAATGTATATATATGACATTAACTATAGTCGATATATGACATTTTGTTTAACTCTATATGACAGTCTGAGTTCTGTTATTAAAATTATATGTGGAGATATTGTATTCAACATCAGCATATAATGGCAGAATATGGCTTTATAAAGTGTGAATATAGCAATATAATTGGCAATACAGTAGTTAATAGAACCTGCTGTGAGCACCCACTCTTAGGAACAGCCATGTAACCACAGATCTGACATTTTAGTATCCTAGATCAAAGTCATTATAATGGCATGATATTGCTGTATTATGGATATACGTGACTCATAAATATCCGCATATGTTATTATATAATGTGAGATATTAGTAATATAATTGAGGGATGTATTGCATATTATAATGTTCTATATCAGGCCTGCCATAGTGTAGAAATATGGTATTGTAATATCAGGATAAGATTTCATGTAAACATGAGAATGTCACTTTAATGTGACGATATGGCATTATATATTATATGTTGACACATATATAACCCTCATGGCTTCAATGTGGCATAGATATAAGATAACACCAAGATCATTCAAGGGACATTTCAAGGTCAAGGTCAAATGATTTTTTTCTTCTCGGGTGGCTACCGAGGATTCACATTGTTACGAACTTGGGCAAAATAATGGGTGACATTTTTTATTTTTAAATTTTCTCAAAAAATAAAGGGTTTCTACCTTTAAAAACCATGTTCAAGTATGGATTATTAGAGCATTTTTAATCATTTTAACTGGTGTTTGGGCTCAGTAGATGATTTCAAAGACGATGTATAGAAATAAAAATATGTTTATTCTAAAAAACGTGGGGACAAAAAGGCACTGGATTATACGCATATTTGTAATATTTTCAAATTAAAGAGTTTGAATGGTATGCTTAAATACAAAGTTAAAATGTTTTTTTACTACTCCTCTTTTGATCCTTGATAAAATATATTGTCTTCAAGTATATTATATTAAAGCTATATAACCTCCACATTATTTTTCATTTTTTATTAGTTTTTTTTTTGTCTATAATAATAGTGATTGACTGTTAAAATTGACAATGTAAGGGAGAATTTGGCGGCCATTTTGAAAATACTCTGTAGCTCTAGATCAAATAATATTGTTCTAAAGTATATGAGAGTAAAGCTATAGTACATCTAGATTGTTTTTTATTTTTAAAATAGTGTTTTCTGTTCATAATGATGTTGATTGACTGGTAAATTGACAATTCAAGGGTGAATTTGGCGGCCATTTTGAAAATACTCTGTACCTTTAGTGCACACACATGAAAGCCGACAACCGGTCGGGGTTTCATTATAAGAGGTCTGAGAATACATCTAGCAAGGTTTTAGGTATGCACAGAAAAGTCGACACGAAAACCTTAAACAAGCTCTTTTCTAATTCCTGGCCAACTGACTAGTTAGCTTGGACCCTTGGGAGGTAAGTTTGACTTGTCTGTTCTGCAAAATTCCCCGCGAAAAAAAATTATTGACGCTTCCGTACGTGAGCCGTACAATTTTTTTTTCGAAAAATCTATTTCCCCATTTTTTTTCACAGAAATAATGTTTGTAAAATATTCATATCAAGGGATTTATAGCAGACCTATATAATATATGTAAATACCTATTCAGAGCCCTAAATCCACAAAATTAAATGGGATTAATGAAAACATCTTCATTTTTGAGTAATTTTATTTGACATTTAAGTACATAGCCATCTTCTGTGGTTATCATAGTTGGGATTTAGTGAAAGAAATGTGATTTTGTCATAAATATTAAATGTTTTATTGCCAGTTTTCACCCCTGAGTTGGAAAATTTAGCGTGCGGATGGAAAAACTCACAAAGTAATTACCGGATTTGCATAAAACTTTTACCAGAGACGTGTCTCAGATCATGGGATAGGCCATAGCATTTGGGTATGATCAGAATTACAATCCGGATTCAGGATCCGGATTACTATTCGGATCTCTCGCCGGAGTTTTGCATTTTTGAGCAGTTTTAGATGTAATTGTTCACGTTTTTTAAAAGATATATAATATTTAATTTTATCATAAATGTTAATTGTATTATTAACAGTTTTCACTCATAACTAAGAATAACTCATAACTCATAACTAAGACTAAGAATTATTGCTGATGAGGGGGCTCCAGGAAACCCTATTTCATATTCCACTCCCATTTCTAATCAAAAGCCCCCGGGAATGCCCATAAATTACGAACATAATGAATCAATGACGAATACTTTTGCAGGCTCTGGTTTTTACTAATTTAATTGAATTCAAAAATTAATTATTCTAGTGACCAGTCGATATCTGTGTAGTGACTCTCAACACGAAACAAGGTATGTGTAAGAATAAACTGTTTTTTTTCTCATTCTCAATACACTTATGTGTCTTATAAAGCTTGACCAAATTGAGGTATTACTATAAATATAAAGCTGCAATTACAAAACGCAAATCTTAGGTATTGTTAATGTTATTTCAAACAAACTACAATATGAAAGGTATTTCCGATATATCATATATATTCGTTTACAATTAAAGTAAATACATCCATATTATATTATTGTTTTAAAAATTCTGACAGTATTTCGCCCAGATTGGCGGCGCTTCGTCTATGTTTGTGGAAATATGGTTCTATATAAACATGTAAAAAGTCATTCGATTATAAGAAATATGGATCGTATATATCATTTTAAGAATGGTTGTAGTGTATTTTTTTTTTTTTTTTTTCACTAAATTTATTGGCTTATGTTAAATAATTGAAGTTTGCACATTATTATGTAATTAAGTACACACTGGTTGATTTTGAGGTCATTTTTGTTAAAACTTAAGAGATTATAACTATAAATGGTACACCGACATGTGCTTATTTAAATAACTTAAATGCTATATTCACTTTTACCTCAAGTCAGTTTGCGCTTGATAAACTGCTTGTGTTCCTAACCATATTCCTTTTTATACATGTCAGAAATCCAATGATGATTACAACTGGCATGAAGTTTGTATACTGTTTTTATAAGTTATGTTTTTTCACCTACTATTCTTGTTCTGTCAAAACTCGTTTTTCTGAAGAAACATGGATACAGAGTAACATAATTTATATCTCATCATTAACTGTGACTCACTCTCTAAATGGTCAAATATGTTTTTATGATCTAAAGTACGTGTATATGAAATACTACACTATGAAAACATTGGAATATAATCATGAAAATATTCTGTTCGAGTATGTCTATTTTAAAAATGTTTCAAGATGGCGAATGTAACAGATTCCTTATTATGTCAGTATGGAGGACACGATCTAAACTCTTTAACATCCATTTTAAATACAGATAATGACGATGCAAATGATGATATTTCTCTTATTAAACATTCACCGTATGTTAGTAATGCTGAATTTATTGAATATTGTAAAGAAAAAAAGGAAAATTTTAATATACTCAGTTTAAATACTCAATCCTTAAATTCAAAACTTGATCAAATAAAAATATTAATCACAAATTTGGCAAAAAATAAGTTTGAATTCGACATCATATGTCTCCAAGAAACTTGGATAACAAATATTACGGATCTATCTGCATTTCAGATAAATGGGTACACTCTTATAGCACAGGAAGCTCAATGTAGCTCACATGCGGGTTTAGCGATTTTCATACAACAGAACCTAAAATATAAAGTCCTTGACATATGTAAAAAATCAAATATCTGGGAAGGTCTTTTTGTTCAAGTAGAAAGCCCAAAATTATCAAAAAAAGCTATAGTAGGCAACATTTATAGACCGCCAAGAGAACATAATGAAAATTATCAATTTTTTATGAATCAGTTAAATCCAATATTGACAAAATTAAACAATCCCAATCAAGAATTTATTCTTACAGGAGATTTTAATATTAACTTGTTGAAGGTACATCAAAGGCCTATCATTGGGGAATTTTTCGATAGCTTAACTTCTAAAGGTATTTATCCTCATATAACATTACCAACACGACTAGCCGAAAAATCTGGCTCTTTGATAGACAATTTTTTCTGCAAATTTTCCACTGTGATGGAAGATATTACAGCACGCATTCTAATAAGTGGAATTTCGGATCATTTTCCATATTGCCTATCCATTAGAAACACATGTACACATAAAATAAAAATCAAATCTAGTAAATTTGTATATATAAATAGGTTGAATGATGATAACCTCGCCAAATTTAAAGCGGAAGTACAATCACAAGATTTAGAAAGCCAAATAAGCCATAATACATCTTCTGACCCAAACAAAAACTATGAAATCATTCAGAATATTATACAAGATGCAAAAGATAAACATATATCGAGGAAAAAAGTCAAATATAAAAAAAGAAAACATAAAAAAGAGCCATGGGTAACTAAGGGTATCATTATCTCAATTACTAGGAGAGATAAATTATACAAAGACCTAAAAAAAACTCAGAGAAACAGTCTAGAACATGAACATAAAAGAATCAATCTTCGTACTCTCAATGTCATATTAAAGAGATCAATTTTCATCGCAAAAAAGACGTATTACTTCAATCTCTTTAAAAAATACTCCAACAATATTAAAAATACATGGGCAGCAATTAGAGATATTCTTGCAAAGAAAAAAGTAAATGTAACACCTTCAAAAGTAAAAATAGGCAATATTCTGTATGAAGATCCGATAGATATTGCAAACGGTTTTAATAATTATTTTATAAATATAGGTAATAATAATATAAATCAAAATAATATGTCCAACACTCTACATACAAACTATCTGCGTATACACCATAACTGTAAGTTTAATTTTTCTTTTGTCACAGGAGAAGAAGTCGCAAAGGTTATAGCTAGTCTAAAGCCAAAAAGCAGTTCAGGTGTTGATGAGATATCCACATTTTTAATTAGATTTATAAAAGATGAAATAGCTGACCCGTTAACCAAAACAATGAATCAATCAATCTCTACAGGAATTTTTCCGACAAATATGAAAATAGCCAAAGTTATTCCACTTTTTAAAAAACATGACCCATCACTTTTAAGTAACTATAGACCCATTTCGTTACTACCTGCTTTATCTAAAGTTTTTGAAAAAATCTTATGTAACCAAATCACAGAATATTTCAATTTAAATAATTTATTTCATGAGGCACAATATGGTTTTCGAAAAAATCACTCAACAGAACTAGCAGCTTTACATCTTACAGATAATATAACACAACGTATGGAAAAAGGAAACACTCCAATCGCCATCTATCTGGACTTATCGAAGGCATTCGATACTATAAATCATTCTATTTTACTGGATAAACTGAAATACTATGGTCTACAGTCTAAAGCATTAAGTCTCCTAAAAAATTATTTATCAGATAGAAGTCAATACGTTGAAATTAATAATTTGAAGTCCAATAAACAAACAATAACATTAGGGGTGCCACAAGGATCTATTCTCGGACCACTTTTATTTTTGATTTACATAAATGATTTACCTTTTGCGAGCAAATTATTTAAGTTCATAATTTACGCCGATGACACAACTCTAATTGCAAATTTATCCGATTTTAAAACAAGAAACAAAGTAAATAATGACAGATTAAATTTAGAAGCCAAGAAAATAACAGATTGGTTAAACGCAAATAAATTGACTTTAAATATGGACAAATCTAAATTTATGATATTTTGCAAGCCTCAAAAAAGAGTTTCTCCACCAAAGTTAATATTAAACAATAAGCAAACTGAATGTGTTACCAATTTTAACTTTCTGGGTCTTACTTTGGATAAAAGTCTTAATTGGAAAAGTCACACTAATAACATAGCAAGCAAAATATCAAGAACTCTAGGTGTAATTAATTCATTGAAATTTATTGTGCCCCGAAAAACTTTGTTAGTCATTTATAATTCATTGATTTTACCACACCTAAATTACTGTATTTTGATTTGGGGACACCAAAATAAACGACTCTATAAACTACAAAAGAAGGCAGTCAGAATTGTCACAAATTCTCCTGTATATAGCCATTCAGATGCACTCTTTAAGAATCTGGGTATACTAAAAATTACTGATATCGTGAGGTTAACACAATTGAAATTTTATTATAAATATAAAGCTAATCTACTTCCAAAATATTTTTCGTCTTTTCAATTAACTACTGCACAACATACCTATTCAACTAGAGGGCGTTACCATAAAATCCAAATTCCATTAGTTAGACATGAATATTCTCGCAATATTTTAAGATATCAACTACCTGTAGTGATCAACATGACATCTCCCTTAATTTTAGACAAAATATTTACCCATAGCCAAAGAGGTTTTACATTATATATAAAGAAAATGTGTATAAAGGATTATTTCGAAAATTGTAACGTGCAAAACTGTTTCGTCTGTAATAGACAGACCCTATTTTCACAAAATCACTAAAATTTTACAATATGTATAAATGTTTCTAGATGTATATTAATTTTTTGTCAGTGAGTGAGCAACAAATAGGAAAACATTTTAATATTGATCCTCCATACTTTCTTAGTTTCAACGAAATTATATATATATATACATATATATATATATATTTTCAACTTAGAAACATTCCAATGTTTTACAATATGTTAATGTGCTAAGCAAAATCAATGAGTGTTAATATTACTCTGTTATTTTTATTTTTGTTACATAAATATAATTGTTAAATTTTGAAAAATGTTAGGTGGCCATTACGTCAGCGGCAATATTTTTTGCCTTAGTGATGGTCTCCACTGTATGTAAATTGCTTTTATGTTTTGCTTTTGTATTGTGACGAAATAAAAGTTTCTTCTTCTTCTTCTTCATAACCCCCCTAAGTAAGAAATTTTAGCGTGTGGATGGAAAAAGTTAATACACCATGTTTGGGACACTACTACTTACAAAGTAAATATCGGATTGGCATGAAAATTTTACCAGAGACTTGTCCAGATCATGGGGTATGCCATTGAATCCTGGGGATCATCCGGATTACGATCCGGATTCAGGGTCCGGATTACTATCTAGATTGCTCGGCGGAGGTTGGCATTTTTGAACAGTTTTAGGTGCAATTGTTCACGTTTTTCAGAAGATTTATAATATTTTTTTGTTTTATATATTTATATATTATATATATATTAAATATATTTAACTGGTTATAATACTTCGAATTTGGTGAAAGAAGGGTAATTTTATGACAAATATTAATTGTATGTTTGCCATTATAGGCCATTATGTTTCGGGGATGATGTAGAGTACGATCCGGATTCAGAATCCGGATTACTATCCGTATATCTCGGCGAGGGTTTGCATTTTTTATCAGTTTTGCAAGATTTATGATAACTTTATATCTAAATATATAGGGGCTATCCATTTTCTGTGGTTACAATATATGGGATTTAGTGGAAGAAATATGTTTTTATAACAAATATTTAGTGGTTTTATTTGACAGTTTTGGCCCATAAGTAAGTTAGAAAATTTAGCGCATGAATGGGAAAAGTTCATACACCATGTTAGGAACACTACTACTCCCAAAGTAATTAACGCGTTTGCATGACATTTTTATCAGAGCTGTGTCTTGGGCCTAAGGACAGGCCATAACATTTTGGGGATGATCCAGATTCAGAATCCGGATTACTACCTGGATCGCTCGGTGGAGGTCTGCATTTGTGAACAGTTCTAGGTGTAATTGTTCACGTTTTTTCAAAATTTATACTAAGTTTATATCTGACTATATAGCCATCTTCTGTGGTTATAATAGTTGGGATGTAGTTAAAGAAATATAACTAATCATTAATATGAAATGTTTTATTGCCAGTTTTCACCCATTTAATACCCCCCCCCCCCCCTAAGAAGGAAACGGGCATTGACATATTGTACATCACCCGAGCAAAAGAGCATTCTCGACTATTCTTGATGTTGTTGCGACTGTGGTGTTTTGCATATTTCAACTCACATGGTTTTGGTGACTTCAACATCATGGTGGCTATCAGTTTACCAAAACATCTATGTACCTGCTTTATCTTTGGCTTCTGGGTATGACGGCTTAGACAAGTGATCCTAATTTCAGACAAACAGTTGGTGCAGACTAAAAATTGGCGAAAAGGTGAACACGCAGTCCATCAAGTGTGCCGCTGAATTAGTCCTCACGATTGTACAAGTACAAGATGAATCGCCTGGATGCATTGATCAATCACATCATCTGCAGATTTTATATTTTCTACAGGCTGCTCATATTCAACAAGGGGTATCTGGTGCTTTTTAAAGATGTTGGTGGTAGCCTTGGAAATATGTTTATTTTCTGTACAAAATGGGTACCGGTTTATACTCACTGTGCCACACCCAGTCAGGAGGATATATACAGAGTTAAGGCATTTGATACTCGGAGGTTTTATGTTTATGGTTTTATTTACGTATTTCTCCTGAAGGTCATGGAATGGAATGACTCCAATCGATTGGCTGCGTTAGATAACGGTCATCGCAACAGCAAAAGGAAGACAGTCTCATTTGATACAGGAACATCTTGAGTGTTGTCACCAAGGCATGCCCTGAATGTGACCATGTAGTCAGACGTGTTTCTCCTCCTCATGGTGTAGCGAGATATTGCAGGGTATGAGATCTTCTATCACTATCTAACTCCTACCTTGCAGACCACCTTCGCTCTGTTGCTGATACAATGACCTTTATCTGCGCATAATCTCAAAGAATATGTGACAGAGGTTCATGAAATATCCTCTGAGCTGCAAGAAGAGGCTGATACACGAATACATAATATACTGCCCCCTGTTTAAAGTGTCCATACTCTAAACAGGCTGTGATGGCCAGTGATGCGTATATCATCATGGTATGCATTATATCACTCTCTACGCTGGACTGAATGAGCTTTGGATACAGAGTACGGATGACTCCATCTACCACTAACAAAATTCCGACATATCTTTGGTGAACATACGAAACACTTACAGGCTTTAACATGTTCAACGTCTGCCACCTACATCTCCAACCACATGCTGCCCCTTGCAGAATATGGAAAGCCTGGATAAATTATGAATGTTACAGACGATGGCATTGACGCATCCAGGCGACTATTCTTTTGTTTATACGATCACCATGATCACGAAGACTTCAGTGATACACTTGATGCATTGCTTTGATCACCTTTACACCAACACCAAGGGAGACTTCCAGCCAAAGAAAATGCATTTTGCCTCCATGCTCTCCATATTCTTACAGCCAAAGGGTTAGACAAACATCGAAACTACAACAAAGACAAGTATATTTGAAGATGTTCCTCTCTTGTTCAGGCAGCTCTGTTGTTTCTCTGGCATAAATATATGGTAATCCAGGCGATTTAGAGGTCAAATGATGTTGTCATCATAATATCGTCGGCAAAAATCCTTATACGGGCTAACATAATTACACATAACCTATTTAGAGATGTACGTAATTGGCCGAATGAAATAATGACGCGTCTTCAAAACTGTAACATCCTCACGTCACTTGGGTTACTCTGAGAACATGCCCATATTCGGAATGGCATCTTGCCTGTGCGTGCAGACCTCTACGACCTACACACTGATGTTGGCTTATTTTACCAACTATTGGTGGATTTGTTTGTCATTTACTTCAGCATGACGGTTGTTTTGTCAGAAGACTATCTAATCATTTGCTTTTTATGTGATAGAAATGTTATCAAACCAAATGTTATCAAACACTTTTGGTCAATCTGATGTTCCAAATATGGTCCTCTTTATCGCATAGCAGACAATATGTATGTTGTAGTGGCTTATAGGCAGCTTATAGTCTCCGATGTTGAGTGAAGTGTGCTCAGGGAATTATAAACATGGTACACTGATTGGTACACTGATAAACACTGTAAACAATTGTACATGTAGGCCTATATTATAACAACAGTGTGGACTTGAAAGCTGTGAATCGCTCAATTATAGGGCCTACTGAATTACATTGATCAGTTAGTCCATGTAAAAATATTTCAATCACCTGAATATCTATTTTATTCATTTATATTATTTTTTTATTATCTGCTGAATAGAAATATCAGCCGTGTAAATCATACCACATACTGATGGTTAAATGCTGTATCATATTTTGATAGCAGGTAAGATTTGGAGATAATCTAAGTGTTACTTAGCATTGGTTGTTTTTCAATATTTAATCCAAGTTTTTGATGGTGCGGTATCTAATTACATTTATTTCAGTACATGTCTTAAGATTTATTTTATAATGAATTTAAATGTATGACTGCTAATCATGCTACATTGTGTCTACATTAAGTTTAATGCATGTGTCGTCTACACATTATTAAGCAGGCGCTCCTACAGTAGTGTCCAAAGCATGGTATATTAACTTTTTCAATCTCTGTGCTGAATTTTCCTACTTATAGGGGTAGGGTAAATTTTTGATAAAATCACACTTTTTTCACGGAATCTGAAAAAATATGTCCGTAGATGATGACTAGCCTATATATATATACTCAACTTTGAAATAAATTCAGTTTTCCATTGATTTTAATCCGGATCATCCTCAAAATTAAACAGCCTGTTCCTCGACCAGAGACACGCCTCTGATAAAAGTTTCATACAAATTCGGTAATTACTTTGTAAGAATATTAGTGTCCCAAACATGCTGTATGAACTTTTTCCATCCACATGCTAAATTTTCCTACTTAGGGGGTGAAAACTGGTAAGAATACAATTAATATTTATGATAAAATTACACTTCTTTCACTAAATTCCATCTATTATAACCAAAGAAGATGGTTATATAGTTACATAACAAAAATTAGAAATCTTCAAAAAAACGTGAACAATTACACCTAAAACTGCTCAAAAATGCAAACCTCCGCCGAGCGATCCGGATAGTAATCCGCATCCTGAATCCGGATCGTAATCCGGATCATCCACAAAATTTAGTGGCCTCGACCATTTTTATTCAGATTTTGAATATGTGGATCCTGGACTAGAGTAACTATGAACATCTGAATACCAAGTTGAACGTCAATGTTGTTGAATATAGTAGTAGGTTTTTGGTTAATTCCACTTCGGTGCCAAAATTAGATTGGTTTTTCACATTATAAATAGGTTTAGGCCTCCGTAAGATAATAATGTTATCCCTCCACCAGCCCAAGAACATATATTTGAATTAGAGACAAATACCAGATATACACATTGTCACAAGAGCATACCCTACATTTTGTCACCATATAAACAATAATGAGCACTGTACTTACTCATGTAGAATCAACAGTTTGCGCTATTCATAATGCTGTACCAGAATGTCTGCCATTTGTAAATTCGTTGTGAAGGTGCTCGAAAGGCTGATCTTGGTTAATTTAATGCAATATAATGAAATATAGGGTTATAATGTATTTGGATATATTTGTTATTAGATATAAATTAAATTCTGCTTTCTGTCAACACATTAATATATTATTACTATGTTGACAGAAAGCAGAATTTAATTAGAGTTACACCACCCGTTCAATGTCACCCCAGGTAACGGTACCGATCTTTGATATCACAAAAATAAATGCACTTGACATGCACCTACAGATCAAAGGTAGCAAACTTGAGTCGTTGAACCTCCATTTCTTTGATGTTGGAAAATGGTGGACCAACAATATAACAACGCGAGGTCAAAGTTTCTGGAAGGTTCACATGAGGCTTCCCTTCGAGAACAGACTAGGCCCTATAAACAGATAGCAAGAATGACTGTTTGGCTGGCAATCATAAATACTACTGGTCCCATCCCAAATTTGTGAAAAAAATCAATCAGTTCACAGCGTGAGACGGTCTTGGCCATCTGTTTTTATTTTTATTTTAGAGGATAATGCCTGGAATTTGGACTAATATTTATCCTATCGGCATCTGCATGTGCAGCTACCAACTAAAGCAGTAATTGCAACCTATTAGATGTACAATTTTAAACGGAGTTGCATTTTATTTATTTGGAGCTGGTAATAGTCCAAGCTAATGTAATGTATTTTGTCACTGAGCCTTGTTGTGTAACATATATGATGTTTTTTTTTGTTGCTCTTATACAATTCGACCATGCTAATTTCAAAGTGCAGATTGTAGCTGTTGAACATTTTTAGTAATAGGCAAAATTCAAAATGGCCCCCATACGAAAGTAGGTAAAATATATATTTTCCCCAAAAATGTATTTTCTCGTACCAATAGTGTCTTTCAAGGCATAATGCAATATTTCACTTGAATTTGACTTGAATTGACCTTTGCTTATATGAGCCCGCAAACCTCCATTCTGAGTATCAGGCGGGGGATATAGTGCTGATCGAGCAACTCAACTAATCATTAATTTGTAAACTACTGTTGATGATCTAGATTAAATAACAGCTTGTGGAAGACGATTTAACTTGATCATTATTGTCTGTAGTTTTGTTCAGAACTAATTTTATTGATGAATTGGAGTATCAGGCAGTGGGACTGATCGTTCATTAGCAACGACGTATACTTTTGTACAGCAAATCTGTTTGTAAATTTACGTTATCTCTAATATATTTGAAAGATTGACTAGGCCCTACGAGTTCTTTCTCTGGCTAGGATTAATATAGCTAAGGTCCCTATATATAAAAGGCCACAGACAGAGGCAGCGACTAATCCTTTTAAAGGGCGGGGCCCCTAAGGTAGTGGTTAGCAGCGCTGCCTTTCACGCCACAGCTCGGGGCTCGGTTCCCGGTCCCGGCGGTTTAAAATAAACAAAAAATGTTTCTTCCCCATCCACGTGTGAAAGTTAGTATTGTGGGGAGCCTCCGTGACCGAGAGGTACCGTGCTCGGCCTCAGACCGCCAGGGCTCGAATTTCGAATCCTGTGTCTGGTAGGACAGTGTCATATCACCATCTTCAGAAGGTTCTTCTGGCCCAGTTCAGCCTATATGTGCACAAAGGTGGCCTAAAGCCCGATTCACTTCATTTAATCCATTTAAATATTATGGGATTTTGATGTTTCCCTTACGTTTTTCAAACTTGTATTAGGGTCTGTATAACCTAAATTTAGTATGAGAACACTTGATTCGTAGAGATAACATTTGTCTATAAATTGTGCAGCAGCTCTTTGAATTTTTGCACAATTTATTATCGATGTGAATAAATACAAATAGGCATAATTAAACCTAGATGTTTGTTCACTCGTTTGTTAGAAATAACTATATCGCCCTCATAAAAAAACACAAGCTGAGAACATAGGAATGTGCGGGTTGTCGCAGATAATTTCGCCAATCAGGTAATCACAGAGCGGTATACACAGATGGGCATGCATTCAGGCTCAGGGGCGGATCTAACTTTCCACTGACGGGGGGGGGGGTAGAAATTGACAGAGGAACATTTCACTGTTACAGTAGGGGGAGGGGGTCCGGGGGGATTGCTACCGTGGAATTTTTTTGAATTTCAAACACTTTCACCTGCAATCTAAGGTTTATTGGTCATTAACCCCCACCCCCCCCCCCCCCCCCCCCCACACACACACACACCTTGGAACCGCCACTGGCCTGGCCTATCAATAAACAACCTCCAAATCAAAGAAAACGTGTAATTAAGATAAGAGAACAGAACTCCATAATACTGTATTCTGTGAAACTCAATGACCTGGACCTCCTTTGTTTTCACCGAGCTGGCTAATACAATGAAGTGTGTGTGGGGTGTTCTTATATAACCTTGTTTTCACTGAGTGACGTCACTGCGTTTCACAGAATATATAAATAAGGAAAACATGCTCACATGCTACCCGTAGGCTACAGGTTAGTCTACAGGTTGGTGAAAGAGTCATACATTAAAATTATTGCTATCTTCCAAAGAAGCCACATATATAGCATGTTATTTCAACATGAACTGTACAAGTAATATATATCAACTTTTTTCATTCATCTCGCACGTGGTAATATATTTTCGTAGATTGAGTGAGATAGACCATTGATGAAAAAAACTGGCCTAGATGAGGCTTTCAAATCAACATTTCCTCTCAATCCCAAGCTGCTATTTAAAAATAGTACTTGGCTTGGTGTTTGTAAAACTAGCTCTATCAATTTATTACATCATAATTATTTATAATATTACTAACGCTCATTGCCGAGAAATATGAAAAAAGATAAGTGGAATTAAATGTATATATCAGTAAAAGTTTCAAATGTATAATGACTCAAAACACAAATCGGTAAGTATTTCCAAGATGTTATGTGTACCATGGAATACCAGGGTAGTATATGGACAAGCATGTTCCTTTGGACCAGCTCTGAGTATCATTCTCCTTGATGTTTGTGATTCACTCACAGCCACAGCCCTCTTATTCATTACCAGAGGAGCTACTGAACTTGATCAGCTGCAGCTGCAATAATTGATGCATTATTACATGATATTAATACCCAAAGTACCGGTACTAAAACTTGGAGGCAATTATGAATTTTGCATGCCTTTTGTAATACTCAAGGCTTACATCTGCATTACAATCAGCATGGTCGAGTCATGTAAATACAGCCATGAAACTTTATATATGACCCTCCTCTATTGGTTAATAGTCTATGATATTAAATATTATTCGACTTTCCAGGCCATTACTATGTTTGCATAGTTTTAATTTAAAACTATGAATGCTCAACATCAGCTGTGACAACCTGTCTGATAGCTCGTTTGGACTGAATCATGCTACCATAACGACAGTGGACACCCTGTGATTCACGGTGACAATTTCTCTTTAAACCATAAAATACATTGACAACAAAATCATGAGAGTGGCATATACAATACGTTTGCTGGTCTGAAGTATCAGGCAATCACTATATTATTATGACAATATGCAATATAACAATTAAGACCAGCATAGGCCAATATTATTTTTTCTTTCGAAAAATGATGACGACCATCTTCAATTTTGCCTGCACAAAATATTAAAGTTTCAGTTTACAAACTATAGGCCTAATACTTTTTAAAAATACTTTTTTCATAAATGAAAAAAACAAAGGCTGCCATCTCGTGTGTGAAATATTGGTCAAAGAGTCTAAAAGACAAGACAAAAGACATTAATTTCTCGACCCACAGTTACTTAGAAACGATAAACTGTATTATCTAGGTGATAAAACGGGATTATTTTTCATAAGTGAAAATGGCGGTCATCTTGGATTTCTAGGTGAAATAAAGGTCATTTTATCTAAAATACACAATAAATGAATTTCTCGACCACAAATCACTTCTAAATTAAATATAAATTAAATACATCTAGGTGGCAGACCAAGATTATTTTTTAGAAATCAAAGAACGTCGGCTATCTTGGATTTGTAGGTGAAATAAAGGTCAAACTACCTCGAAAAGCCAAGAAATGAATTTCCCGATGCCAAATCACCTAGATACCATATATCACATTATATCACGATGTGATAAATCAATAGAAAGTCATTTTTTATTACTTTTTGGTGGCCATTTTTAACTTGATGTTTTGTGAAAAATGCTCAAGGTTTACAATCTGGCACTCATTGGACTTGGAAACGGCATGGTCAAATTATGTAAAAACCGTCATAAAACTTTATAATTATATGTCTCAAAACAAGGTCAAGTGATCACTAGCTTGGACTATAATGTCGGCTGATTTGAAAAAGATGGTAACCCTTGAAGCGTTGAGTTATAGAATTTTGTACCCACTTGAAATTGTGCGACCCACAACTTCATAAGGGTAAAAATTACTCACATTTATGCAATTTGAATGAAAACAAATGCCAATCTAGCAACTTTAATCCTCATGTCTCCTTCAAATTGTATTGTTTGAAAGTCAAAATAGGAAGGCAACCATGTCAAAAATAAGAAATACGGGAATGTCGTCTCCATATCTAGTCTAACTGGTAAATGCGTAGCACAAAAATTAAAAAAACTGTTGCAGTTCTATTTTATGGACATGTTCACATCATATGGTCATATTGATAAGGCAAAATAAAATAACCGATTTTTTAATGATTTTAGCCTTAGCCAGTCCCTTAAAAGAGCTTAAAAGGTTTTGGTTGGAATAATGTTGGCCCAGCCTCGCAGACAGTGGCCAAACATTATTTCACTAATTATTTCATTTTTTTTCAACATTATTTCACAATTGGGCCAAGGTATCGTGTTATCCGGGTAGTGGTCTTTCGGGGAATAAAGTGTCACCTGTATTGCAGTCAGAGCAAACACGGGACAATCACCCAATTCTGTTTCAATGTTGGGCCAGCGTCGAATACAGTTGACCGGCATTGAACCAGCAATGGGCTGCGACGCTGGCCCAACATTGAACTGGTATTGGTAGGGTAGGCCCACATTGTGTGTACGAGGTACATCCATAGACGCGTACACTGACTTATCAGCGATGGTGGTGGAAGGAATAGACCTACATGTTGAATATATACTTGTCTCCTTGATTCTTTTAAGAATTATATCCCGGACATCTAGGATTCTGGCCCACGAGGAAAACCACTACAGTTATGTTTACAAAATATTAGGTCCATTTTTTGTCTAAAGCACTTAAACAGACTAAAGCAGGCGTCGGAGTTCGGGAACTCCTTTTCTAGTTATTATATATAAATATTCATCACTATTATTGAATATATGAATGATTATTTTACTGTTTTAGACCTTGTAGTGTTTGAAAATACATTTAAAATCAATTGATTGGTAATTTCTTCTTTTTATTATTATTTATAAAAATATTCATCAGATCATTTGGCCAGTCCACCTTTTCACTACAAAAAATCCATGTTATGTGTCATACAATTAGTGTTCATCTTCAGTACACCATTTTATCTAAACTTGCATATATATCTGTCGAAATACTACATTGATTCATGTATTGGCACTTTGTTTCAACACAGTATTATGACCAAGGATGTTATAACTAAAGACTTAAACAGTTAAAGGGTGTTAATTAGATGGTGATCTACATGATCTTGGCGCAACTGTGCTGGGCTCACAGTGGTCCCAAATCAGGGAGGCGTGATTTTTAATGTTAGCAGCTAGCACGCGGGACCCTTCAGGGGGCGTAATTTTCAAAGCGTGATTAATTGCTTGCGTGTCTATCAATTTAATTGCAGCGACGAAGGGCAGGGGCTCTGATGCAGTGATTAAAGGTACCTGCTTGGGAAGTCGGAGATCACGGGTTTGAACCCCGCTCGGGCATTCAACTTTCAAAGAAACAAAATGTTTCTTCCCCGTTCACTCATAAAGATTCAATATTGTCGGGAGCCTCCGTAACCGAGAGGTAGCGTACTGAGCCTCAGACCGCCAGGGCCCGAATTTCGAATTCTGTGTCTGGAGGGCGGTGTCATATCATTCCTCAGGAAGTTTTCCTGACACAGCTTAGCTTACATGTGCACAAAGGCGGCATCAAACCCCATTCATTTCATTTGCAGCGACGATGTTTGAAACGGTGTAAATTTGTCATCGTTCAATCACAGTTTGATCCCCGTGGCTAATAAACATGCTGTTCATTCAAAGGTTTGATATACAGTATTTAATATACGTTGTTATAATAATCATCTTACGGTTATATGCATACGATAACTATATTGCGATACAGAACTGTATATGGGGCATACGCGTTTAAACAAAGTTGATTTATCATCCTATATATAGTGGACGTTTTGAGACAACTTCTATTTGTATTTGAATAACTGGACATGCATTTGTATTTGATGTTTTAAGGTTTCGTATTTGTATTTGAAAATTTTTGTATTTGAAATTCTACGATAGCGTATTTGTATTAATTTGATCAAGTGTATTGTAAAAATATTTGTATTTGATCAAGTACTTAGCGAATGTCTTTCAAACTTTTTTAAGTAATAAATTATACGTTTATGAGGCCCGACTAAAGGCCAGGAGCCTATTAATTTTATTGGCCTAATTTTGTGTCCTGTTTTGGGGGAAGAGGATTCCAAACCGTGTGTGGGAAACGGTTGACATTTCTGTGAAACAGTCCTTAGGCCACTATGTTTAATTTCTCTGTTATATATCAGAACAAACAAAAAAAACATTGAACCAATTGCTGGGAAAGTTGATGAAGGCGACCAAATAAAAAAAACATTGGACATACTTCTGGAAAAGTTAATGAGGACGACAAAATAAAAAAAACTTTTGACCTATTTTTAAAAAGCTGTTAAGGGCGACAAAAAAAAACAATTAAAAAAACATAGCTGGAAAAATATTTGTTATCTCTCGAAATGAACTTGATTTTTTCGGAATGTTTTTTTTATCTCGCGAAATTGACTTTTTTTCGGAAATTGGCAACACTCTAATACGCGTGCTGGGCGGAAAAAAACACATGTTTTTTTTTGGTAATGCGCGGCCCAAATCTAATGCGCGCGCTCATCTTAAACAGAAAAAAAACATAGTGGCCTTATGAACAAGTCAAATATAACGTTTGAGGTCTCTAGGTTTAGTACTTGTGTTTTAAAAAAATGCTCAGAAAAATATATTCGTGATTAGAGCCTAAAGGGTTTTGGTTGGAGAAATGTTGGCCCAGCGTCACAGACGGTGGCCCAGCATTACATCAGCTTTGGGCCAATGTATCGTGTTATCTGGAAGTGGCTTTTCTGGTGACCGGGAAAAAAGCGCCATATCACCCGAATAGCAGTCAGAGCAAAGACGGGACAATCACCCAATTCTGCTTTAATGTTGAGCCAGCGTCGAAGACCGTGGGTAAATATTTAAACAGCATTGGGTGAATGCCACGTGTTTGCTGATGTGCTGGCGAAAAGTATACAGCAGACCCAGTGTTGGATTAGTGTTGGGCCAGCGTCGTAGACGATTGTCGGCATTGAACCAGCAATGGGCTGCGACGCTGGCTCAACATTTAACCGGTATTGGGTGGTTAGGCCCACATCGTGTGTACCAGGTACTATGTAGAGATGCGTAAACTGACTTATCAGTGAATGTCACAGTAGGCTACTTTCAGGAGTGAAAAAGACACACAGCAGCACAATTCACTGGCGAGGAAGAAATACACGTGGCCTACATGATAGCGATCAACATTGATCTTAATGCAGGTCTCCTTATCCGCACAACATATATTATAATGTATTTTTATCTTTTGGGTAAATATGTATGGGTTTTTTGTTGTTGTGTGACAAATAAATTGTTCTGAGTCTGAGTCAGATATATCTTGTCTTCTTGGTTCATTCCTTAATTATATCCTGAACATTTAGGATTCCGGCCCATCAGGAAGACCAATACAGTTATGTTTACAAAATGTTGAGCCAAAGTTTTGTCCATAGCACTCAAACAGACGCTCTAGCAGACTAAAGCCAGGCCTCGGAGTTCGGGAACTCCTTTTCTAGTTGTTGATTGTACCTAGCTATAGGTCTAATTGGGATATACAAACCATAAACAATGGCATGCATAGTTAATTCTATGCTGACACGTCAGCTATAGTGGGCTGTATTAATGTGTCTCGCAAGTTCAAGGTAATTATTAATACTTATATATAAAGCGCTACATTGAAATTTGAAATTTTCACCAACTTGAAGTTGTTTAAACCCTCATTTTATTCCAAATAACAGTAATTTAATTATCTAATCAAACAGAATAACCCTTGTCCTGCTGAATTGTTTCAATTGTATTTTTCGTCATTTGAATCTGGAATTGCTAACGCAATTTCCAGCTTCAAATGAAGAAAAATATAGAAATTTTTCGAAAATATACATGTTCTAAATTGAGTTATTTGACTAACTGAACATCTACCAGAAACTGTATTGTCCATTTCAGTGACATATTATTTGGCCTAAAATATGCTTAAAACAGTATATATCCGGGTCTAGCAGGACAAGGGTTAAAGACTACTACATAATAGCGATGCTTAGCGGTGTAAGGATTATTATTGAGT
Source organism: Flabesymbios commensalis (assembly GCA_964017125.1). Taxonomy (NCBI): domain Eukaryota; kingdom Metazoa; phylum Annelida; class Polychaeta; order Terebellida; family Flabelligeridae; genus Flabesymbios; species Flabesymbios commensalis. The sequence goes on from OZ024912.1 coordinate 23,875,992, forward strand.
AATACCTAGGTCACACATATCATGTGGAACGAGGAATCTAAGAATAGCAGTGTCTCCAGGCCGCGATTAATTGGCCTCGTTCTGATAGGTACCTGGGGATACCCGTAGGAGTCAGAGTTGGGAATTACCTATCAACCATGGACATACGTGATACTGACATAGTCATAACTAATATGAGATAAACCAGCCACCCAATCTGAAACCCCCGACAGTAACTGTTTACCTTTCAAGTAAGCAGTTACCATGGCTACTGCACTTTGTCTTTGTACGATAGAATGGAGCTAGTGCTTAACATTGCTTAAGTTTTTATGGTCCTCTTTATAAACTATGGATTCTTATTTATAATTATATTTACTCAGGTTTCGCAGAAATTCCCGTATTTCTTATTTTTGACATGGTTGGTCAAAATAAGATATCAGGAATTTTGTCTCTATATCTAGCCTAACTGGTAAATGCGCAGCGCAAAAATTAAACAACTTTTGCAGTTCTAGTCTATGGAGATGTTTACATCATATGGTCATATTTTGGTCGATTTTTAAAATTATTTTAGCCTGGGACAGTCCCTTTAATGCCGAAAGACTATAGCTGTGGCCTTTCGCTCGGCTCCGCTATCCCCCGGTCAGATAGTCCCCATAGTAAAGATAGTTGAGTAGCAACTCCATTAATAATATGAAACACTCTAAATATTGCTGGTAGATCAAGGCGCCACATCAGCATGATCAGTTATAATACTAATGCATAGAACTGCATTAGCTCCGCTGCTGAGCGAAGCATGTTGCTTGTTTTCCAGCAAACTTATCTTATAAATTTGCCAATTCAATCTGCTCTAACGTCTACGACGCTGGACGTTAAAGCAACATTGATTCAACGTCTTGTGTCTGCTGGGAAGCTAGTTTCAGTCAGAGGTCCGAGGGACTTTTCCAGCACGGTCATAAAGTCAGAGGGATATGCAGCGCGAGGGCTGACGCGAGATAATGTACTAGTTCTGGTATCAACCTTATAGTGCCTCTCTCTTTCACCTGGTGAGGTAGTTGATTGTACAAAGCATTGGTAACGTAAGTCCAGGAGACAAGGAGCAAGGGCTGCTGAATCATCCAAAACAGCCGCTTGAACGACCAGCCACCACTAAGGAAAAGCAAAGGACAAGCCCCTTTGAGATGTGCTCTGATTTCTGAGCATTGCGTATGAAACCACAATCATTGAACCGTTATGTCTAGCCAACTATCCGTATCCGCCGTGCCATCGCCCATGCTAACTATGTAATGATAAAGAGCTCATTGCTTTGGACAAACTCCGCCTCCTGCAATGATAATTTATTTGGTAGATTTCTGGGAAGGTGGGCGTTTTTGTAATAGCTGTTTGAAAATTACATGTTTAAATTATTTTTTCAGTTAAATCGGGTCTGACGAACAATGATATTTCCATGTGTATTTGGCTATAATTAGCCTAAAATGATGCTACACATGCATGTCTATATTTTGGGGCCAAAGAACTCATGTATTCCAATTAAAATTAGGTTATACCAGCTTCGAGGTGTCATATATGGGCCTAGTAGGGTCTAAAACCATAACTCCGTGACCAACCTTCGGCAAGTAATGTTTGACGATTGTCTTAGGTAGCTTATAAGGTATTTGTCAAAATATAAGTTCCTACGCCTCTTTATAAAAGGTGGGCTGAATTTTGTATAGCGTAAAATCCAAAATAGCCGCCATCGATCACGTTGAAATGCAAGTATTCAGCTATTTCATCCACTGGTCTCCCAGCGGACTTTATTTTTTAATATAATTGGGTAGAAAAAAGACTTATGGAGGTCAACCATTTCATATTTGAAAAGATGCATGTCGCGTTTGGTCTAAAAGGATACAAATTCAGCAGCCTTTTGAACAGGCTAGATTAATGATTCCGTAGTCAATTGTGGTATGTCATTTCTGACTAATTTTGGGGCTTACGAAAAGGAAAAAAGCTCGTTGACTTTCCTCGTTTGAATCCCTCTTCAACATGTATAGAGAGGATACGAGCACTCTGATCCCACTCGTTCAATCTTAAGGATTCTCATATGCAAATGAGCTATATATGAGCGAGAATGATGTTGAAACGGGCCCCATATTAAGGTCAAAACATGGTCAGTACATAACTGTTATATAGTGAAAAAAATTACTAGTTGTCCAATAGTTACATTTGATATGTCCCTTTTTGCTGACTGCGTGGACAGAATATGTTTCTGGTATCCATAATGTCGTCCTAGGCATCAGTGACATTAAAAATCTTATTCTAAGACAGGAAAGATTTATGAATAAGCCTAAGAAGATATTTATCATCCACAGGTCCAATATCAAGAGGCTTTAGAAAGACAGTGTACATAGAAAAGCAAATACAAAAGATGTTAGCTGGATCTGCTTACAAACGAATGGTAGATATCACAATCGGTCAAGGGGGAAGGCAATGCAATCAGTCTTACCTCATGATGTCTCCCAGGAGCAATATTTATTTGATGAGAATGGTTTAATGAAAAAATCTCAGAAAAACACACTCATACTACAGCCTGAAAAAATCTCACAGGGGATGACAAGAAATCTGATTTAATTGATCAAAGTTTCAAGTCTGGAGAAGTTTTGGATGTTATGGCCATATTTCAAAAGATGAAACTTGAGGGGTTAAAAGCATTTGGCAATACAGTATTTCAATATGTGAGACAATTGTATTCCACATTTGCTGATCACCTTGATTTCTTTTTTTACTCTTATGATCTTTACTCCATCAAAGACTTGAGAGGAAACGAATATCAACACTAAATTCTCAAAGACATACCTCTTTCTGTGAATATGAACAGGTTCGGGTGTCATCAAAGAACAAAGTGAAGCTCGAAGTCCTGTTAAACGAGATATTGGCTGTTTCTCTGACCAGTACTCAAAACTGGTGAAATAAAACATGAAAAAAATGCAAATCTACAATAAAAAAAACGGTTGTGGAAATGCCTGAGCTTTATTCCCACATTGAAGAAGCTGATGCGAGGATTGCTCTTGAAGTTGCCAACTCAATTGTGGGTCAGAGTGATGTTCGTTACTCAACAAGGTTTTTACCTATCCATACCATGAAACCATCCTCATCAACTAAATATTGCTCCTGGGAGACATCATAGAGTAAGACTAATTTTATTGCTATCCCCTTTGCCATTGTGATATCTACAATTCGTTTGTAAGCACATCCAGCTACCATATTTTGCATTTGCTTTTCTGTGTAAATTGTTTTTTTTCTGAATTGTGTTAAGCCCCTTGATGATGGTCCTGTGGATGGTAGATTTCCTCGTAGACTTTTCCATAAATCTTTCCTGCCTTAGTGGATTATAAATTTGAGACCCGATAGCCTTCACGTTCAAAATATCTTGATTCAACTCCTCATTCAGAACTTCTTGTCGGTTAGGAATGATATATGACATGTAAATATTAGAAATTTTATGGATAAGTTGTATTTATATATGTTATGTTGGAGGTGATAGATTTTTAAGGTCACTGATGCCTAGAATGACATTATGTATACCAGAAATAGATTCTGTGCCATACAGTTAGCCAAAAGGGACATATCACATGTAACTATTAGACCACTAGTATTTTTTTTTCACTATATAACCGTTATATACTGACCATGTTTTGACCTTCATGTAATGCTTGAAGGTCACAGAAGTTTATATTTGTAATTCGAGGTCCAGAAGTGGGTTCCACGCCCCCAAACTAGTCAGAAATGACATATCACAGTTGATTACAGGATCACATAGTTAAAAATCTATCTTTTTAAAAAAGCCGCTGGCGGCCATCTTGATTTTTTGCCGTTATCGTCCAAACGCAAAATGCATCGTATATCTTAAAATATAAACTAAAATATAAACATAAATCTATTTTCTTCCTTTCTTGTTTTTTCACTGTGATCGATTGCGACCATTTTCGATTTTAGGTCCTACAAAACTCCGCATATTTTTATAGAGAGGCGTAGGAACTTATTTTTTGAGAAATACCTCAAACTACCTAAAACAATCGTCAAAACCTTACTTGCCGAAGGTTAGTCACGGAATCATGGTTTTGGACCCGACTATATATGACACTTTGAAGCTGGTATAACTTAATTTTTATTTAAATACATGAATTTCTTGGCCCCAAAACATAGACATGCATGTGTAGCATCATTCTAGGCTAATTATAGCCGAATAAAAATGGAAAAATCATTGTGCGTCAGACCCAATTTGGCTGAAAAAAATAATTCAAACATGCAATTTTCAAAAAGCTATTACAAAAAAACGCCCACCTCCCTGCATGATGTCTATCCAAGCTTTTTTTAATCCAATACCTTATTATTAAATCTGAAGAGAAACCCCTGCCTCTCTCGGGCGGGGGCCCTAGGGTAGTGGTTAGCACCGCTGCCTTTCACGCCAGAGTCCGGGGTTCGGTTCCCGGTCTCGGCAGTTTGAAAGAAACAAAATTGTTTCTTCCCCATCCACGTGTGAAAGTTAGTATTGTGAGGAGCCTCCGTGACCGAGAGGTAGCGTGCTCGGCCTCAGACCGCCAGGGCCCGAATTTCGAATCTTGTGTCTGGAGGACAGTGTCATCTCAATCATCTCGCCATCCTCAGGAGGTTCTCCTGGCCCAGTTTAGCCTATATGTGCATAGTGGCCTAAAGCCCGATTCATTCCATTCCATTCCCTGCCTCTCTCATGCACACATACACCCCTCCAGTCCCTGGACTAGATAAAGAGCTCATTGCCTTGACATGTCACAACAAAACGACTCCTTTTAGAGCACGGTCATACAGTGCCTGACAGACCTATATGACTCTCAGCGCTGTCGTACCGTCTAGGCATAGACCCTATCACAGTGGCAGAAGTGTTTTCCAAATAATACCGAAATGTGTTGGGCTACTTTGTCAAACTGTTTCATTGTAATAATAGCTAGGTAAATGCTGCAAAGCAAGCTGGACTGCAAATCGTGTTGGATACGAAAGAAAGAGCTGATCAAACATTAAACAGTAGGCCAGATACATACAAAAACATTTTTTCGTGAGATGCTTTTAAGCTATTTCAGTTTGTTTATATTATATTATGGGAAATATAGCCTCAGATATGCTTTCTCAAGCATTGTTGTGGTAATTTTAATATGTGAAAATATCTATATAAACGGAAGTAATCAAGTATATTCTGTATGATGAGTCGTCTGTACTGAGCAATTTCCATGCTAAGCTAAACTTAAAATGAAAACGATATAACACGCATACAAATACCGCCGTACAAAACCAAAAGACAGTATCTGCTTTGTAAAGTTACTGCCTTTTGACTTTGCACGACAGCCCTCTCGTATATTTGTTAAAATTCATTAAATAAAATATTTCAATATTTATAGGAAAATACATAAATTGTGATAAAAGTACTTACCCGTTTCGGGGACTTATCGGTGGATTGGTGGTTCTAGTCCTACCTCTGGTGTGGAGCACGCTGCCAGACCATTAGATGTCCTGCTAGAACAGGAGGTCTGGCATGTAAAGGCCACAGTGTGGTCAGTGGTCACCTTATGTGTGTGACGTGCCTGGTATCTCTATGTGTGGCCTCACACTGTAGGATGCTCACGCCACAAATGCCTTTGTAGGTGCACTGCTAAATCACACACGCAGGATCAGTGGCTGGTGTCAGGCCATGCACTGACTGATGACACCCTGTTAGCCGTCACTGACAATGTTACTGACGCTGCTCACTAATAATACACATCTCTATTTAATTCCAAACATATCATGTCTATGCGCTATATTAAGGAGGGCACACGCGTCACTGGATTTGAAACAAAACCTGAAAGTGAAATAACGTAATATATTGTAATTTTTTGGACCGAAATTAAACAAATATCAGTATTTTATACGCACTTGAAGTATGATACAATATCATGCCAGGATTTATTCAAGTATGGGGAAAAAAGTAGGGGGGGGGGGGGATTAAACCACCACTCACCTAGGATGTAGGATGCTTGGGGGTTTCACTGCAACCAAAAAACATTGGTTGCAAAATGTTGCATTAATTTTAATTAGGTGACCTGGCACAATTGTTATCATCTTTTAAGCTCGTAAATATTGGGGTACTCCGGCTTCGTGCCGTAGCTTAGCACACAATTTTATTATGCCAACTAAAAATGAGCTGATTAATTTGAAATCATCAGAATAAATTCATTTACCAGATTGGATCACTTGGTTTATCCTATGCTACTTTACTTAGGTCGAAGTGATTAAATTTGATCATATCAAACTAAAACTAATAAATTATTTTGGAATAACACAACGATAATTAGTAAGTCCTATTGTGAGTCACTCTCTTTTCGTCATATTCGGTCATTTCAAAAACGACGCCATCGAACAATTAAAACTAGCTATCTAAACAAATAAAACTATTTCACTGCTCAATGAGCACCATTTGGCCAACACAACTGTCTGTGTGACCTTTTCAATCGAGTTTATTCATTCCATTAGACTGTAGGAAGAGATTTGACCACATTGGTACTGCATTTGCCTAATGTTACTGGGCAGACCACAGCAGTGGACAGTGACCAACAAGCAGCAAATTTACTTGATTGAGGATTTTATTTTTTCAGGAAGGTTATATCTTAAGGACAGCAATTAAAAAAAGCTTCAGCACATGACATATTGTAATTTAACATGTCTAATGCAAAGATATCCCTCCTCACAGATTCACACAAAAATGAACAGAGAACGTAAAATAATTTTATTTCAGTATTTTATAAATTATGTGTAGCTCAAAAAGTCTTAATTAGCTAATTAATCACTTAATTAGTCAAAAAAATTATCCAACACAAATTGTATTTTTTCTATGATAGCTCAATCTAACACGTCAGAAGAGAGTGTTCGTTTAAGCTGTTTAAACCAAACAGGATGAAGTGACAAACGTCAATTTTCTTAACATCGTGTGACACGATATATATTATGCATTGTAGTTGTCTATGTTATCGAGTAGCCTCCTCGATTAAATTGAATTAGGGCCAGTTAGCGTTTAACAACCTTGTTTAAATAGGCAAACTTGGTTAAAAATGGTCAAAGTTTTGATGGCCTAATTTGTGCAGTTACAAAAACACGATTTGATAGCATTGTCCTACGACGTTTAATTAAAGGTAGATTGACTTAACGTACTTGTATTTGAATAGATAAGGAAATGCATGTCAACTTAACTCAAATTGAAAATTTTCTATTTAAGCCGTTTGAACCAAATATAAATATGTGACAAAAAGTCAACACAGCGCAGTTCGACTAGGTTACCTGTGCTGAGTCAACATACATTTTTTGCGTGGTTTTTAAGCCGTGGTAACTCAAAGAAATTGTGCCATAGTAGGGGATAGAGTTCACAGTGTACGTGAAAGCATGTAACTTCATACAATTAAGTAACGAAGACTTATCATATTTGCAAAGTGTAGACTGAAATTAAATTGTTTGAACTTCAAGCAAATAATGTTATTGGGATGTATCTCATTAACAATAATGTTTTATAGTGGCCAACGCTACTCTGAAAAATGATAATTTATCAAATAATTATACTCGCACGTTTTATAGCTCATTATATTAAAATAATATTCATAAATGTGAAATAACAAAATGTGTTACATAACATGAACTTTCAAAACAAACTAAGCGAAACTGCACATTTAATTGATTTCACAATAATTTAATCTCGTAGATTTACCATTTTGTACTTATATACATATAATGTTAAACGTTATCTATTTACATTGATCAGTCGTTTACAGAATGTGCATTTATTCTATTGGATGTAAAGTACTAGTATTCACACTTTAGCTCCGAGGGGCGCGATGTATTATTTATTCTTTAATTGAATACTTACCATTCAACACTCGTGATAGTTATGTACTGGAGACAAAAAGTTTTCCATCATGTTGATTAATAATCATGTCTTTTCCTGGACGATGCAAAATAAATGATTTATAGGTCTAATGACACAAACTGATTTTAAATGTGATGTCACATATAGCACGCAATTATATTTTTACGTATCAGCAGATGCCAAATACATGTTTCCAATCACACCGACTCCTATCCGATTACAGACGCGAATATAACATTTGATATGAGATATGATTCTCACAAATCTGCAATTGGGCACGACTTGCTGAAGGGTGAATCTGTAGCGGGATCAGGGGGATCGGTCAAGAGACAAGTCCTCAAATCGTCAGTCCACCCACCTCTTCCTAGTGCTCTTGTTTATTGTGGGGCCTCTTTGTCTGTGTTGCCTGCGATCCCGACAAGTCCACCTTTTGTCGTACGTCTTCAGAGGATCAGGTAAAGCCACACGACAGCAGCGTAATGAATAATCCCCAGCCGAGCATCCCACCTTCTGTAAGCGATCCCGGTTTCTCTGGCCCGGTGACCCCCTGCAAACATGAGACGTCGGCCCAGCGTTGGTTTACTGTTGGGCCAGCGTCCTAGACGATGGGCCAACAGTGAACCAACGTTGTTCCGACGTCTCATGTTTGCTGGGGACCACTCTAACCAAACAGTGGTAACTGCTTACCTTCCATGTGAACCAGTTACCACTGTTTGTCCTGTCACGACGTCAAGATATCACCTCCAATACCACTGATCAGTCAAAACAACACGTTTGAATGCTGGATCTGTGTCTCAGACAGTAGTCAGGCGTGAAAACAACATCGGTTCAATGTCTTTTGCTTGTTGGCAATTTCACAATGAGCTGTTCACAAGATGTTGACTTGTAACGGCTTAACATCCTTATTAATTAATTAAAACCCTTTCACCGCGGGTGGCGCCGAAAGGCGACCGCCTGGCCGACCGCGGATGTCGCCAAAAGGCGACCACAGTAATAAGTGTAATTAGTGCTAATTAATTCAGCGGTCAGGCCATTGTATATCTATATAACTCAGCGGTGACACTAATACCAAATTCTCGCACACATGCTGTTGGCTTTCACTACGAGAAGTATATTGAGATCACCCCAAATCGCACGACACATTAACCTTTTGGGCGCCAAGGACGACTAGAATCGTTTTTAGTTCGTTTGTATTAGTCAATTAAATTATTGGTATTGAGAACTGTGTAATTGTTTAAACATTACGATTTGCAAATACTTGATCTCAAATTAAAAAATGTGAGCATTAATTTTCACCCACATCACGATTTGCAAATATTTAATCTCAAATTAAAGAAATGTGAGTAATAATTTACACCCATTTGAAGTTCGTGGGTCGCGGTAGCGAAATAAAAAAAATTGTGCTTATACCAAGCTGAATTAACGTTCCGTTTTTGGTGTCAAATTTAGTCCACATATCGAGGATTTTGCTTTACGTCGCTTTCTGCACAATCATGGCAATATCGAACAAAAGAAAGCCTGAAAACCGGGACTATGCCCTACTCTTATTGCGAATGACTGGTTCTTTACAGTGCATTTAACCCTCTGAAATCAATCGTGAACGTGTTCAAATATGTGGAAATATCATTCAGGTATGTAAAATTTTCAATTAAGTAATTAAAGCTGGGCTTTTATGTCACATAACGAACAACAGCACTACACTGTTGATTCATGATGCAATTCCCGTCGTATATTTACTTATAGAGATCACAGGTCTATGAAAATGCGCTGTTATTTGATATCAATACAAACACTGTTATAAAGGTCTTCATACCATTGTTCATGTTATGTCTTAGCTTATCGGGGTTTTTATATTATACTGCTATTTCTCTTCTTTGTACGCCAATTTTACTGCACTGGAATATCTTTTAATAGAAATTGTCAATAAATTCTTCAAAAAATCCATGCTCACTTCCATTCATCGGTGTTATTATCATGATTATGGTACGATTGGTTGGCGTATCTGGATAAAGTTATAGAATTTCTCAGCTCATCTAACCGAAGTAATTTGGCTCAGAGCGGTTTCATATTGGACCAGCGCCTTTGACTCTGTTCGAGCATAGAGACGATAATGTTTTTCCAACATCACGGCTGACTCTCCACACGAAGAATATGGAGCTTGCCTGTTATCTGGTGACAGAGCTCGATAAGCCATTATGTGTTCTATTTCAGGGATACATGTTATTGTATCTTTCTGCATTCGTTACATCATGCACAAAAAGGCCTGTGGGAAATCTCAGTCCAGATTGCAGGTCAGATATCGGATAATGGTGGCTGAATGATATTACCGTGGTCAAATCAACCCTTTAACCGCCGGTGTCGTATATATTCGGGTTTTCATTTTTTATTGGCACATAAAGTACCACATTTTAAACATGTTAAAGATAAAATGTGACATCAATCAGCAAGATTTGAAAAGAATTGACCTTCATTTTGTCAAATCTGAATAATTTTCACTCACTTGAAGTTCTGGATCGCGTCAGTGAGACACAACTTCGAATGGGTGAAAATTCAGATTGAATAATTTGGCGGTTAAAGGGTTAACCCTTACAACGCTGAAATATGTTTGTATAAACCGTGGAGACCAATGTAGTTTTCAATTTGAAATAACCACTAATGTCTTAGTTAGCTCTTTTTGCTTCATTTGATAGATGTTACCGCCATTGATAAATATGGCTTGAAGTTGTGTCCCGCCACCGCGACCCACAACTTTACGTGGGTGGAAATTGCTCATATTTGTTTAATTTGAAACCAAACAATTGCAAATCTTGATGTAAAAACATTCATTTCATTCTCTGTGATTTAACCTTAGTCGTGAGGGATGAAAGGATTAAAACATGACCTGGAATGACACAATATCTTGTCCCGTTTATTTTACATACGCATCTGTAGATTTGATAACAGTATTCCAGTCATAGGCTGTGTTGTTGAAAAATCATCTGTGAATAATTCAATTTAGGTTTCAGGCACTTGAAGTTGGAGATGTACAACTTGAAAATGAATGAAAATTGAATTTGAGAATTCCTTAAAGCGCTGAAATATTTTTGTATAAACCATAGAAACCAAAGGGGTTTCCAATTTGAAATCATCGTGCACTAATGGCTTAGTTAGCTCTTTCATTTAAATACATATGTAATGGGTCTACGACCATCATAAACTGTTAATTCTTTCAGTGCGGGGACCGTCTTCATACGTCATAATCTGGTGACTACAAAAGTGACACTCTGACGTATAAAGACGGTCCCCGCTCTGAAAGGGTTAAAATATCTGGTAACATATATATGCACAGGGGAGTGTTTAAAAACAACGAGTGACTACTACAGTCGGCATCAATACCCTTGGGGGGATAAAATAAGTGATGTTCACCTGGGTTGGGTTCCTAAATTAGCCTATGTTTAGCCGTGGGGTGACATGTACGCCAGTTTATCTTGTGTTTTTCTGGCCGGTTAAGCAGTCGCTGTGCCGGCTAACCAGTCACTCCTAATCCCACGTGCTTTGCGAGGCACCGTTCACTCTCCCGCCTAATTCGTCCATTGTTTCTTGCACCTGAGTACGAAACGGCGCTGGTTTAATGGTGGCGTACTGTTTTTGAGGTCGGTCCGCTCTTGAGCCAACGCCAGGCACCGTGACTTGTGCTTCTGGTGTGGATGACACCGTGGACAACGCACTCAGCTGTGAGCAACGAACACGGCAACGTCCCTTGATCTAGGCTGGATTTTCATCAGCCAGATAAAGTATCATGACTTTGTGTCTTTTAAAGGCGATCAACAGTAAATGCCTACTTGAATAGTAAGCGTTTACTGCTTTTTATCTGAACGCCAAAAAATGTAGCTGTTTTTTTTTAAATGAATATTTGGGGGGGGGGGGGTTCAGGTAACACTAGGCCTACGGTCATCACAAGGGTGTATCACAGAAAAAATCTCGAAAATTACATTTTTTGATTAATATATTCACAAATAACTATTTTTGGGTAGACTCTCGTACACATTCAGTGATATGGGGCTGACAGGCTGTTTTTGTCATCCTGTGAAAAGTTTCCTTATGGGCGTTGGAAGATATTTTGATTGTTTGGTCTCCTTTATTATGCCACCCTGACACTTGCCCGCAAAACTGTCACGCATTGCTCCGCAGAATAGCGTGCCACGACGCGCCATTTTAGTGGCACGCAGCCCGACAGTACGACAACGTTGCGCATAGTTTTGCCAGCTGACACGCACTAGTTGCGCAATGCGTACTGCTACAATGTCACGCAAGTGTGCGTGTTGCCACGCATTGCTACGCTTATTTCGCGCAAAAGTTGCGCACTGTTTACACATAATTTGCGCTGGTGGCATGCATTGTCACTCACTGCAAGCATAGTTTGCACCATGTTACTCATTGTCACGATAATGTTGCGCATGCGTGATCTAGTCGCACAGAAATTTTAGTCACGACGGTCCACGCAGAAGTGGTCACGTCACGAGAGCCCATATAAAGAGCACTTAATCAAACACCTTCACTCCTTATTCAATCGTTGCTTCTATTAAATCATTATTTAATGAAAATCGTTACACATAGGCCTACTACTAGTAATTAGTATCATGTTATATACCCAGTAAACCATTGCAGAGCAAAAAATGTCTGTATGTGGCAGCTGCGAGAATTTTGGTCTTTCCTCAAGCAACAACTGAAATTGGGGCAACCAGAGCAGATGGCAGAAGAGAGAGAGAGAGCTACAGGCAGACGAAGAGTGAACTGACAACTGATATTTACTCCATATGGGGGATCTCAACCCCGGTGAGATGAAGTTCATCAAGTGATGAACGTTGATGAATGTTCATGAACATTTATGAACATTCATCAATGGTTCATCAAGCCAGTTCATGCTGTTCATCAAAACAGTTCATGACAAATCATGAATATTAATGAGCACTTGATGAACTAATGTTGTTCATGAATTAGTTCATGAAGTTCATATGGAGAGTTTCATGAACAGTCATGAATTTTTATGAACTTGGTAGGATCAATTCAGTTCATAGCTAAGTTCATGAAAGTTCATAAGATCGTTTCATGAACTTTGATGAATTATTATGAACTTGATAAGTCTTAATTCGGTTCATGAGTAGTTCATGAAAGTCCATGAGGGACTGTTTCGTGAACTGTGATGAATTGTTATGAACTTGATTAGTTCCATTATTTAGTTCATGAAAATTCATGAGAGATTTTCATGAACTTTGAAGAATCTTTATGAACTTGATAAGTCTTAATTCGGTTCATGAGTAGTTCATGAAAGTCGACGAGGGACTGTTTCATGAACTGTGATGAATTGTTATGAACTTGATTAGTCTCATTATTTAGTTCATGAAAGTTCATGAGAGATTTTCATGAACTTTGATGAATCTTTATGAACTTGATAAGTCTTAATTCGGTTAAGGAGTAGTTCATGAAAGTCCATGAGGGACTGTTTCATGAACTGTGATGAATTGTTATGAACTCGATTTGTCTCATTATTTAGTTCATGAAAGTTCATGAGAGAGTTTCATGAACTTCGCTGAATTATTATGAACTTGATAAGCCTTAGTTCGGTTCATGGCTAGTTCATAAAGTTGTGCAAATTGTGCCTTTCTAAGTTTGAGTATCAACCACATAATACATAATATTTTAAAATAATTAGTTTCTCAGTTTTCTGTTCAGTTCTGTGTAAGACTTAGACTTAAAAGTGAATAAATTTTCATGAACAATTCGTGAACATTCATTAACATCAACACGAACTTAGTTTGGGAAGCTCATGAACTTAGTTTAAGTGTTGCTGGCTTATCTGGTTCTTTATAGAACCACCTGAGTTCCTGGTTGTTCATGAACAACCTTAATTTCATGAATATTAGGCTCGGAACTTCAGGTTGACAATTCAAGAATTTCAAGAACGTCTCATTAGTTGTTCAGGAATATTCGTGAACAGTTCATGAACACATATAATGAACGTTCATGAAAGTTCATAGACTATCTGGTTCATTAATTATTAGAGTTTATGGCCGTTCATGAACTAGGTTGACAGTTCATGCATTCATGAATGTCTCATTTGTTGTTCAGGAACATTCATGAATAGTTCATGGACACATTTAAGGAACGTTCATGAATGTTCATTAACTATCTGGTTCATTAATTTTTTGAGTTCATGGTTGTGGTTCATGAATTATCTGAGTTCATGACCGTTCATGAACAACCCATGTGCATGAACAAAGTGAGAGTTCATGAACAGAATAAGTTCATGCACTCATGAACTTTCATGAAAGTCTCATTTGTTGTTCAAGAATATTCATGAACCGTTCATGAACACGTTGATGAACGTTAATGAACGTTCATAGTTTTTTGTTCACGAACATTCATGAACTATTCATGAACTATTCACAGGGGAAAGCCTATGCAAATTTCATGATGATTACACTTGACTTGTTCAAATAGACGGTTGAAACACCTTATCTGCTAAAACAGGCCACATTTATGAGAGAGCCACTTGAAAGTGGATTTTTCAAAAACTGGCTATGACATTCCACTTTCATCCAAATATGCAGTACAGTAGTAATCTGAGTAGACAGAAGCACAATCTCAACATTTCTTCTGAGAAGTGTGCAAAGCATCCATTGACGCATACAAGGACAACGTGCTAATATGCCCAAATTTTAGATTTAAATCACTATTATGTTTATTATATTGCTTTGCAATATAATAATGTTTTCACAGATACATGTTAATCTTGTTGGTAATAATAAATTATCTAAAAATATATATCATTTGAGTTCTTTGCAATAATTACACTACAAAAAAACCCTTCAAAAATGTGGACATGAAAAGAAGCGTATACCGGTATTTAAAGTTATTTAGCATTTTGCAATACCGTAGGCCATAATTGTAGCCAGTGTCACACTCCTGATTTGGTTGTCCGATACTGAATTAGTTTACCGCCCATGACAATGATAATAACGTTAATCAGTCATGTGATTTAATCTTAATTTGATAGTAATCCTATGATAATTCAGGGGCGTGCACGGGGGGGGGGGGAGCATTGGGATATCACACGCGGGATATATAGGAGTATTAAATCTTCTTTCACATATAACCAGTACTTGTCCTGATTTGGCGATGGATAACCCTTTTTTATTTTTAAAGTGGCGAGCCCGGATATTTTTTTCTTGTTTTAACTGCCGTCTGGAGATACAATAGCAATCCTTTCCAAATATTTTTTTTCTCTACAAAAATCCTCATCACAAAGCCAACGTATTTGGGTTGTTGGATGAATTTTCATTGTAGATCTACAATAGGCCTACACTATTGTTTGATCGTGCATCAACTACAATAATTATTGTATAAGATAAATGACCATTATGGGAAGACACATTATCAATATCTATTGAAAAAATAATCCTCACTACCCCGGGCTCTTAGAGATATAGCACCAAGTTTTTTTCTTACATGATGGAATTTATTTTTAAATACAACAATCCTGATTTAAGAAATAATAAGCCAACGCTAGTCCACCACAATGTCAATATGAGCTTCAAAATATTCACTCATGATCTCTATTTATACGTGCTGTGTCCAACTCTTGTCGGAAACACGTCATGCTATGCGCAAATAATGCGTATATTGCGCATACTATGACTAAACCATGAGCAATCTATGCGGCCACTCTTCTCCATGCGTCCATGACGTCACACAACTGACAATTATCATAATCATGGCAAGTCATGCGTAGCCTATGCGTAACATAATGTAACCTATGCACAGACTTGTCGTACACAGTGATAGGATGCGTACCACGATCAGAAACTTTCTGACCGTGGTACGCATTGACACACAATGGCAAGCATTGTCACGCAATAGTTGAGCATAGTTTGCGTCTAGTTTGCGCACTATTCACGCAAGTGACACGACAAATAGTGCGTGAAACTGCGCAAAGAATTTTTAAAATTTTTGAAAATCTTGGCATGCATTTTTACACATACCACGCAACTCCACGCACACTTTGTGCACTGGCACGAGTAATTTCATCATTGGCACGCAAAATTGCGGGATATGGCGTGAATCGTTTTGCGGGCAAGTGTCAGGGAAGTCTCCCATATGATTTAAATTACAATAGGAGTGCCACGAGCAGTTAATTTAAACATAAACAAAGCAATAATTAGGTTAAACAGTGTTAAGTATTGGTCTATCATTAGTAGTACCCTACATATATTACTGGGAGGTGGGGGGGGGGGGGGGTAAAACGAATAATACGGGCTCTACATGTGTTCATAGAAACTGTTCCCATTTGATTGAATGTTATGATATCTGTGGGAACCATGAAACTTCTGTAATAATTTTTATCTTGTGACGACACAAGACTGAATAGAACAGTGACTTCTTAGAGCTTTAATTAATAATTGTGACGTCACAAGTACAACACTAACCAAAGAAATTGGAGAAAACCATGCTCAAAGTTCTCTGCTCTGGCCTATAATACATTATTATTATTATTATACTATTACTAGTCGTATAGCTAAGTAATACTCCATGTCATTGAATTATATAAGATGTCTATAGATGCACCTAGGCTAGCTGTTTTATATAGTAAGTGATTATATAAAATGTGTTGCTGTTAATAGTGTTAAGCCTAGACCTACCTGAAATCTTGGTAAGCCTGAAGCTGAGTCCTGTGTGTGTATGCAGTAGTCTAGGTTAACTGTCTGTAAGGGCCTAATCTACTATAGTAGGCCTACTAGTTATACAATCTAAATTCCAACACTGCAACAAACCCGCTGAAATTTCACGGCATTCACCACACATAGGCCTACTTGTCTAGGACTTGGAAAAGGCCCGAATCGGTTGATTATTATTAAAGAGGAAATCAACGAAAATCATGGGTATAGTAGTCCTATAGTTAGTACTGTCTTAAGCCTACGAGTATAAGGTTTGGACTAGACTAGGCTAGGCTAATCTAGTCTAGTTGTATCTATTCTAATGTCCCTAGGGCCTAGACTAGGCAAGAGAATAGTGATGTTTCTCACACTGTGTGCAGTGCACTATGAGACGTATGTCTATATCACAGACAGAAATTCCGTCTCTAGCATAAATTTAGCTGAAAGAGCCATGGCCTATGAGAGGACTGTTGCACAGGCTACGTATATATCGGTATCAGCCCATATCTCAAACTAACTGTAATTTTAACTGAAATGTAGACCTACAGCAGTTATGACTTAGGCCTATGTCATGTGTGACCTCATCCGGTCATCCTGTGAATAATACTAATAGGGCCTACAAGCGTTGTTCATTTTTCGTGTGATGGGAAAATACAGAACATTATTCCATGAATAAAGTGTTCGCCCACACCTAATCCATGGAACAAGTGCTGTATTTTCCCATATCGCACTCAAATGAACACCGATTGCATATCCTATCTATGGCTATGCTCAGACCTAGGCCTACAGCTAGTATATCATATTATTTATAGTTCTAAAGTTATCAGCCTGGCACTGTCTGTGACAGTAAGCCTAGCAATGTAGACTGAGCCTGGGCTAAGCCTAGTGTGGGTAGTCTACCTAAAGGGGCTGTCACACTGTCACACGATTTGTCCAGTAGTCTAGGCCCTATATTAGTCTATATCTCCACATGTTGTCTACGTTCCAATATTTTTTTCGAAACGTGAAGAGGACGTGAGATCTAGTCTTGAAACGCATATGTATATGCCTACGACGTCTAGAGCATAGCCTACTCTCCTGTCCCTAATAGACGAACCGGTTCGTTTGTTAAACGGCGGTCGATTTTGCAGACAGGTTCGTTTGGTGTGATCAGGTTCCTTTAATAGAAAATGAGTTTTAGATGACTGAAAAAAAGTTCTGCAACTTCTAAAAGCTACTTTCCGGGGACAAAATGAGAAAGATACTAACGTTAACGGTGTTATGAATACCACACGCCGCAGCGGCCAGTAATTATCAGCTGCTCTGCATGTCTACACGCGCCACCAAGCAGGTAATGAGTAAAACGTACGGTAATCAGGTAATGAGATATTTTTTCCAAGTGGTGCTTTTATTGTGGACAGGTGATATTAATAAAAATATAGGAAAAGTGTTTTTATTCCGAACGCTCTTCTATTAGGGACAGGAGAGTCACGCTCGCATGCAATTGAGATGGTGTTTGTGTTTATAGCGACCGGGCATGCTGAGAGTTCAGCCAGAAGTTTCATGCTGTCTCAGATCTGGTTCAACCTCCGGTCACTAAGTGTCCCCATCTATATCTCAATAATATAGAAGGCGAGCGTGAGGAGAGTAGTACGAAAATAGTGCTGAATGTGATAGGCTACTGTTTTCACTGTTAATATTCCTGGAGATGTCCCCAGTGACGAGGACATTCCTCAGTCCCTTCATCAGAGAAAGAACAGTAAAATTACCATCGATACCGATACGTGTATCGAGTACTCGAACTGATCCTGCCGACTACAACCACGTCCTCCACACGACTAACGTTATGTAGAGCTTTGTCGTCACGCTCAAGTGCGTCGATCACACTGCCTCCCCACCCCGTTCTGTCAGAATCTTCCCGAGCCCCTCAAGTTCTAGAACGTTCCCCCACACGTCCCTTACACGATGTAGGCCTACACGTTATAGTATGTTGCGTCAAGACCTCGTCCCGTTTTGCCCAATATTCTCGGTCGTGAGGGAATCTAACTGACAGATCGTGCAGTGTGACAGCACCTAGACTTTGAATATTCAACTCACCGGCTGCTGAATTATGTCCCGACTGTATCTCTGTCTTGTGTTAAACAGATTACTGGAGCCACACGGAATTGCCCAGGCCCATAATAGATCTACCCTAATTCATTACTATAGTAGGCCTACTAACGCTAGCGTTTACGATTATACCTACCCTATAGGCCTCGGGATTGTCCATTCTACGGATTTGTCCGTTTTTTCCAGGTTTTTTACAGACGGATTTTTTATCACCTCATATAAATTACCTTCTTCCCTTTCGTCACACCTGCACACCTATAATTTGTTGGTATTTGGTATAGAGAAGGACATGGTGCAATGGTTAGAGCGTGGCGCTCTGCCGATGTCTCTGCCTGCCGCGCGGTTTCTAATCCCGCTTGGTGCAGGATTTTCAGAGTGATATCATGTTTCCCCTCTCAATCTTGGGACATTGTTAAGATTTTGTATCCTTGGGCAAGGCACTTCACCCTCGAATGCTTCACTTGACTTGGTGAAAATCAGTACCTGATAGGACAGAGATGGCAATATGTAGGCCTACGATAAGTTTAATGCGCCGAAACGGCTGCAGGACTGTATGCTCTCCGTGGAGTTGAAATGCCACAAGACTGAACAGGTCCAGTGAAAATGTAAAGTCGGATGATAGGTCTTCAGACTTTATATCAGATTATAAACCTGCATCTTTACCTTTATTTCGCATGTAAATTTCTCATGTATGATTAATGATCATGCCATAAATTATAAATATGGTTACTATTTTATTTTTGGGAGGCACCTAATCCTGCACGGAACGCGCCAGGTCAGGCATTTCCAGTACTAAGGACAGTTTGGCACAGCGTCGTGTCAGAAATGTTTAGATGAAGAAACATTGAAATAGTAACAATATAGGCCTCTATTATCTTTTATTTTAATGTTTTTAATTTCACAATCCACCGTTTTCCGCGTCGTGACAAACATATATATAGGCCTTTATTTAGAATAGGATTATATTTATTATTGGTATTAAATATGTATGTACTAATTTATCATGTTTATGCATTAAGTCTTATGTTTAGATACATAATAAGAATAATATATTTCAATATTGAGATACATTTCTGAGCGAGCACTTCATTTATTATCAGTATCGCGAATTATGATTTCACCCGCTATTAAAGTATCACGAATTCTGGGTTTGTGCGCTATCGAAGTTCAACAAATTAATTCTCATGATATTTTTGCGTCCATTGGGCAGTCCTATGCCTACTGCAAACTATAGGCCTAGTACAGGAAAAAAATCAAATAAATAAAACCTTAGGCCTACTGGCGGTCGATTTGTTGTGTGTTAGTTAGCAAACGCCACCCTTCACAACCCCGGGACATAGTGGAGGGCGAGATCCTTCAAACTATTGTGTGTAGGCCTATGTACATGTACATTTTATTAAATAAATATAGATCTATCTATTTGCACTGAGAATACAAAAAGGATATATAGTCCGGGGGCCTATGTAATCCCGTGGAAACCAAATGTTTATTTTGTCTAAAATTTATAGATGGCTTCTAGCTATTTTTCATAGCCATTTGCATAAATCTAAAATGGCCGCCAAATATTCATATATTGGCAATATATCTGCACTGCATGGAGATATTTTCGCGCATTAAAGTTCTAAAATGGGTTTTTTGACTCTAGAATTCATTCTAAATATATTTTAGTTTGATCAGGTGAATTATTATTTACCAAAACTCAAGATGGCCGCGAAAATGTAGGAAAATATGCCAAATTTGCCATATTTCATATACAGTTGTCAAATAAAAAAAAATCGGATTATATATGTGCACATTATTTTGAAACATATCAGTTCAGTTGGATGATATTACTTAAAATAAAAAACAAGAAGTAGGCTTAAGTAAAATGATGGCTTAACATCATTTGCTGTCGCGGGTGGTGATTTATGTGACTTTGTAATATAGTACAAACAGTACAATCCACAGATGAAAATTGAATGACGTAGGCTACATATGCTGACATAAGGGTTGAATGGTTGGACAAAATGGGACAATGGGTTATTGACTGTTTTCCTTCATTCATAAAGGGTTCTGGGCATGCAATCACCAAGCATATCTAGAGGTCGCTCGAAACTTAGGTTCCGCTGTGTAATAAATTTTAATAGTGAAACGCTTCGACCTTTTGCTTAGCTACGTTATCTTTAGATCAGATAATTTCCGACAGTAGCAATAGTTGAGGGGTAGCTGAATTCATCCCACAGGGGGAATCTAATGTAAAAAGGATCTAAGAAAGCACCAAGTTTGATATTTCAAATGAGAGAAGATAATAATTATGTACTTCGAGTTAAAAAATCAAAAAGAGACACACAAAAAATATATTACATATTTTAATAATTTTGCAAATACAGAAAATATTCATGTCATTTTTAGAAAAAAACGAGTATGTTTCGCATTAAAGTTTGTCAAGCTGTGGAATATAATGTCACTGGTAGCTCCGTAACTAAAGAAAGACTCATCATCGTCTTCACCCTTGTCCTCAGTCATCACATTTAAATTGCGATTTTCACAAGTTTCATCACACAGACTGCACATATCAGTGCAACGCAGGTCATGTTTTCTACACGAATTAGTTTTGGATGATAATTCCCTAGAGAGCTGCACATGTCCACATCCTTATCCACCAGTCTTTCTTGAACGAATGTATCAAACAATTTTTACTCTTTAGAAATGCTGAATGATGATATTTTCCTTGGATGTAGCATGACACCTTTTATTATGCTCATGCAGGCATCGTCAAAATGTGCATATTGTGAAGGGCCATTTACTAAGAGTATGTATCGTAGGTTGTTAATATTTTGGTCGTGTAGCATAGAAGGCGTCACATCATATAGTGCAAGAGCATTAGTGAAAAAAACACAGGAACCTGGAATAAAATTGCAGAAAGCTGATTTTTTCAGGAATGATACCTGGACATCTCCCAAGACGAATTCCGAAGATGCCCCAAAAATCCCCCTTGTGCATTTTTTTTAATTCAAGATGGCCGCCACCATGTAACGTCATTTTCGAAAAACAGGGGTATACCCTAATTCTTCACCTTTGTAGGTGTCTTTACTTATGTTTTAAGGCACAAAGAGTTGATACAGATGATCAGAAATGATATCAGCACTTTTCTCAATACCAAAAATCCAAGATGGCCGCCATATTGTTCTGATTATGTTAAGCGATCTCTTAAAAAACACGAAAATATGAGATATCTATCTCGTTGTTTAACCTAAAATGTATTTTTTGGCCAAACCCATGGAATCTAACACTTATTTAGATCACCATTATTTTATTATATTGAATTTATCAACATAAATCCCACATAGTAGTTAATTCAAAATAACACCAGGTAACGCCATTTAAAAAATCCCCCACTTTTGAAGTTAAAACAATGATTTTCGTGTCTCTACCTATGTTTAAAGTACAAGGAGGTTATACAGATGATCAGAAATAATATCAGTACTTTTCTTAATACCACAAATTCAAGATGGCCGCCATAATATTTTGTTAAGCGATAACTATCTCGTTGTTGAAACTAAAATGTATTTTTTAGCCGAACCCATGGAGTCTGGAACTTATTTAGATGACCATATATTATTATATTGTGTTTATCGACATGAATCCCACATGGTAGTTATAGTTAATTCTACCATGGTGGGTGACGCTTTGGTGTGTTTTCGAACTGCTTTCCCACTAGAAATGTAGATTGAGATTCGTCAAGTTAACAAATTAATCTCAGGTAAATAATGAAATTATTGCGTTTCAATCATCCGAGCTGTCACAGTTTCTACTTGTTTGGCCAATACAAAAAGAGCACATAGTTGTACAATATAGTCAATGTGAGATCCCCCCCCCCTTTCAACAAGCCACTCTGCACCCGCAACTCACTCTTTTTAGAACTCTTTCTGGGGCGACTGCTCTTTCAGTTTGCGTTGGTTACAAACGACCATGATATAAAATCCGTTCCCAGACTGTAGATTCCACACCCTCCTGTACAGCAAAATATGCTCTGTATCATAATGGAGTTTAAACACGAGGCATTCATCCAATGCTGTTTTAATATGGGCTGACCGTCTTAGACGCTGGCACAAAAATTAAACAGAGTTGGATTAATGCCCCGTGTTGGCTGGGGCAGTAGGTGACGTTGAAGGGAGGTTTTCTAGCAAAAATCAATTACAAGATAATGACTTGCGCCTCACACGTTACATGTACATGACATCTTTGATAATCGTCCTGTAACAATGCTCTTTTAAATACTTACTTTTGTCCTTGATCTGCGAATGTCAATATGTTTAATATCATGAAATATATCATTTAAATATCAAGATATTACATTTTGAACATTAGGATATATATATTTCGTAATGAAGTTATGGCATTGTATGGTGTTGTAATGAGATGATTTTACATCAGAATATCGGAATATGACATTAAATTAATTGATGTCACAGTTTATCGTCAGGATATGATCTCTTTATGTCACGATAATATGAGGACAAGAAACATTAACGTCATGATATGGTTTTGTAATGTCCAAATATTGCTCTTTATTATAGTAAAATGACGTTATGATGTCTGGATACAGCTTTATAAATGCAGGATATGGTGGTTAAGCATCACGGTATGGTATTAAAGTGACAGGATCTTTTAGTGTATTGTCATGATATTAAATATCATGATATAGCATATTAACATCACAATATGACATTTTACTGTAAGAGGAAATGAAAGTAAAAGAGGACAAGGCCACATGCTGTTCAAAGAGCATGTGTCTTAACGCTATCTAATTACTTTCCATTTTACTGAATCTTCCGAAGTGCTTTTGTTGTTGGCAGTTTTGGAGTACCGGTATTTGAGCAATGTAGAGGCCTTTACTTACTGAATTATATTGCGATATATATGTTGAACTGACATGTGCCAGTCTGATATTGGAATGTTCTATGTCGATTCTGTATTACCATATGGTAACGTGCGTCTGTCAATATAATGTTATTGAAATGTTATACCTTGACATGACAATATAATATCCTGACATTAAAATGCCATATCCAGACTTCAAAGTGACAAAGCCTGACATTCTATGGTCACATTAAAATATTGTAGTGTCATATTCAGTCATTATAATGTCACATTAGAATGCCGCCAAGCCCGCCATATCTTGATTTGATAATGTCATATCCTATCATAAAAAATTGAATATCTTGACATTCAAATCTTATTGTGTGATATAAAAGGACTCATGACGTTAAAGTGTCATATTCTGATAAATTACAATCCAATATCCTGGCATAAATATGCCAGATCCTGACTTCGAACTGTTTCTTATGTTTTTCCTATTTTAATGTCATAATCCGACAAGTCTATTATACAATATTCGATATTAAATAGCATGTTTGTCATTATAATGACACGACATCACATTACAATGCTATATTGTGACCTCAATATGTCATCTCATCAATGTATAAAGTCACATCATAATATTCAAGTACCATATCCTAATATTCAAATGTCATATCCTGACATTAAAATGTCATATTGATGTTAAAATGATATATCACGAAATTGTAGTGCATTTCGTGATAATATGATGTATATCTTTTCATTTTAATACAGCAACGTGATGTTTAGCCACTATATACTGCCTTTATAAAGCTGTATTGAGCCATCATAACGTGATTTTGCTATATAAAACACCAATGTTTGGACATTATATTACATATCATGATATTAAAGTGTCATATCCTGATATCATATTCATATATCCTGACATAAAACTATCATATCCTGACGTTAAACGTGTTCAATCTGGTGTAATATTGTACTTAGCTCTGTTATTATGTACATTCACAATAATAATCACAACTAATACTTAACCAAAATCGAAAAACATTTTATATAGGCCTACTATATAAAATACCTACATTGGAATTAGTCGCTGTGGTTGAAACTGAAATTTCTTACGCTATCTCAAAAAATACCCTTATATTTAAAGATGAGAGATGTTAGAATTTTTAATCAATGATTTCTGACATATGATATTTTGTAAATTTGATCAATCTATATCTATATTCCCATATGAAAAAGCAGTTGGACATCGCTTAATCGTGGCATCTGCGCTAAAAGAGCTAACCAATATGGCAGCCATGTTGGATTTTGTGTTGATAAGCACATTCTATTTAAAAAATTGGCGATAAAAATATATTCTAGATTCCATGGCCCTGAAAAAAAAGTTTCAACAACATGATGATTATGGCATGTAAGTGATTTTCTGAGGGGGGGGGGGGACGCTTCACATAATGGTCGCCATCTTGGATTTGTGGAGATAAGAAAAGGAATGATATCATATCTGATCCTGCTGATGAGCTTTTTGTGTAGAGGCACCAAAATATTTTTTTTTAACTGCAAAAGTGAGGAATTGTGGTATATTCCTGTTTTTTTTGGAAAAATGACGTTATATGGTGTTACATAACATTAAACTACCGGTATGTGGGATTTATGTTGATAAATTCAATATAATAAAATATTGGTGATCTAAATAAGTGCTAGACTCCATGGGTTTAGACAAAAAATACATTTTAGGCTCAACAACGAGATAGTTACCTCATATTTTCGTTTTTTTAAGAGATCGCTCAACATACTCACTATATCAATATGGCGGCCATCTTGGATTTTTGGTATTGAGAAAAGTACTGATATCATTTCAGATCATCTGGATGAACTCTTTGTGTCCTCAAACATAAGTAGAGACACCTAAATATTTTTTCGAACTGCGAGAGTGAGGAATTATGGTATACCCCTGTTTTAATGGCGTTACATGGTGGCGGCCATCTTGAATTAAAAAAAATGCACAAGGGGGATTTTTGGGGCATCTTCGGAATTCGTCTGGGGAGATGTCCATGTATCATTCCTGAAAAAATCAGCTTTCTGCAATTTTATTCCAGGTTCAACCCTAATGCTCTCGCACTAATAGTTAGGAGTTTGTTTTCAGGAGATAAATCGTTCAGATTTATCTGTTTCATCTGCCATACGGATCATGTTAAATAAATAGTATAATTGGGTCCAAAATTCACAAGCAAGCTGCTTGGGCATAGTGGGATTTTGAGTGTTTTCGGAATGCCTACCTGCCCAAGATCCAGTATAGGATAAAGCCCGAGGAGCTCTACATTCTGAGCTGTGAAAAGGGTCGAGGCCGACGGCCCAGGCCGAGGGTTTTAACTGACTTAACACATCCGAACACAATGAGGATCCCTCATAATCACACCTGACTGATTATAATACCATATGCTTATCATGATAATTGGTCTGTACAAGATCAGCTATAACTCTCCATAGAAAATTATGTATAGTGGTGTGTTTTAACCTAGGTTTCGCTGTGCAGTTCAATTCTGAAATGGGTGGCTTTTCGCTCAGCTCCACTATCCACTTGTCGGATGGTCCCCGGGGTGACAATACCTGAGGGGTAACTCCACTCATATGTCTAATTTTGACATATTGCAGGTAGTTTGATGCCCTATCGCAGCCGCATCAGTGAACATAGATGCAAGAGCTGCAACATATTGTAAATATATCAAGTTATAATGTCAAAATACAATGTCACCATAAGACATTAGAACGTTAGGACTCGATATTGCATTATGATATTATTATATTAGATCATAATGTTATGATAGCCAGCTGTGTGTTATTTATACAATAGCGTGTGTTTGGAGGTAATTATGTTCATTTGAAAACCGACTTGTGAGAGTTGATCACGACCAGAGTGATTTGAAAACCGAGCTGAAGGCGATGTTTTCAAATCACCTGGGAGTGATCAACTCTCACAAGAAAGTTCTCAAATTAACATAATTGTCGACAAAACACACGCTATTACTATTATTACCATCATACACAATGTACATGTAGACCTAAGCCTATAATTAACAAAAAAGATGAAATTAGTAGACCAGGCTTGGGGCGAGTACTGGACAAAAGTACTCGAGTACAAGTACAAGTACAAGTACAAGTACAAGTACAAGTACTGGATTTTCAAAAGTACTTGAGTACAAGTACAAGTACTTTGAAAAGTACTTGAGTACAAGTACCGAGTACTTTGGTTGTAAGCTCTAATTAATTACATGACATTTATTAAATAAATAATTGATTATAATATATGTTACTTCATGTTGATATATGTGACCCGATCAGGCAACATGAGTTTCAAGTCACACTTTGGCAAACGATTATTAAGAAAATGGAGTGGAAATGAATATTTTTTCTATTTATTTCGTTTTAATACAATTTTGTGTATTTATCCAAAACTGCACAAACTGCCTTTTTGAACTTCAAATGCTATTTTCTCAAAATGACGCAACTCAGACTATTTTTCTGGGTTTGTCGACTCATATTTTCAGAGCTAAACACGCTACAGAGTTGTGTGATATACCATTCTAAAGGTAATTTTGTGTAGGTGCGGGATATCTTAATAACTTCAATATTTAAATATGCGACTTACGACTCATTTTGCCAGGTCGGGTCACATATAGATATATATGAGTGGTGAAAATAATATTTTATGGGACAGGCCTATTATTGAGATTGCATATCTGTTACCATGTCCCAGCCAATAGTATAATATTGTATTTTCCTATCAGTGTACAAAGTGTTGTATGCTACATGTAGGCCTACTATTTGGCGAATCATAATGCATAAATAAGTACATACTAGTATACAAATTGTCTGTGTCTAAAGCTTTACGTTGCAAAACACGCTAGCTTAAAAACTTGCTAGTCCTAATGATTGTAAAATTTTGGACCAGTGCCGCCTGTAATACACGTTTGAATGAGCCTGAACACACGTTGTGTCATAGCCTAGAGGAGCGCGCAGCGCGAGGGCTGACGCGAGATTATGCACTAGTTCTGGTATAAACCTTATAGTGCCTCTCTCTTTTCACCTGGTGAGGTAGGTGATTGTACAAGCAATGGCAAGAAGAAGTCCAGGAGACAAGGAGCCAGGGAAGAGGCGACCAGCCACCAGAGTAAGGGCAAGGACTGACCCTTTGAAATGTGATCTGCTTTCTGAGCAGTGTGTTTGAAACCACCATCATGAACCGTCAACGTTGTGTCATGGAAAAGATCAAGGCTATTAAAGGTACAAGGATCACAATTCTGCCCTGAAATTCCAAAAGACAGTATCTGCTTACTTGTAAAGTAAACAGAAGTGCCTGTTGGCTTTGCACGGCAGAATTGTTTCGCGATAACAACCACACTTTAGTTGCTGGTGACTGATATCAAATCAAATGCATTACCATAATATATGTATAGCATGATTCAGCATGATTCAGCTCGGGTATACGCTGATAAATTAGCCTATTATTAGTTTAAAAATATATTTGTATGCAATTTATAGGAGGAGCACATCACTGTTGTATTTATTTTTATACTCGGTCCGTCAGCACATTTCGGGGACGGGAAGGGTTATATAAAGCCGCCGTAGGCAGACAATTGACTCATTCTGTAACCTCACACCTTTAACCCTTACGCGACACTAACGTGTTCAATTATATCTTTCTCTAATTTGCAGCTATAATTGCCGACTCAATTTCTAGCTTCAAATGACAAACTATATAATCACGATATTAAAAAAAATACAAATCAAAAAGCATTTATTTGACTGACCTGCTGCTTACTGGTGACCTGACAAATTGTATAGCCTATATGTTGTACATTTCAAGGTAGATTAGTTCGCTAGACACCTGACGTCTTGTAAACTTGTGCATAATTTTGTCTACTTTTATTTTTTGTTTGTTTTTAGTATGTAAAGCGCTCCGAATTTTTTTGGATGAAGCGCTTTATAATTTTAATGATATATAAAAAATATTCCCGCAGTTAAAGGGTTATGTTTGCCGTCTAATTACTTTCGTCATCTTTGTTTGAACAGTACTGTTACTACATGTGTTAATCCTACGTATTTGCTGGTTAAATCTTGGCCCAATGTCTTGTACATTGGCCCGACATTATAAGGTCACGGTAGATGAGACGTCGCGTTGTCGCCGTCCTGTTTTTTAGTACTTACACAACATTGGTACTGAGTTGTATGAGCTATGGCAGTTTTAATATAGCTTAGTCCACATCGAGTCTCAACTGCTTTATAAGAGAACAGCTATAAACTATACTTGTTCACTCAAGTGGCATTATTTGTCCAGTGCTGGGGAAATGTCGGCTAAGTGTCTACGCAATTGGGCCAATATTGTGCAAATACCGATCGATCGTCCCAACAAACACGAGAAATTGAACCTATAGTAATATTAGTACACAGTCATAAACGTTGGCCCAACATTATACCACCATTGGTTCAATGTCGTGTCTTTCCTTGGGCTTAGCTGCGAAGAACGAGGTGTTGTAAGTGTGATTCTTAAATAGCGCTACATTATTGTTGAAATCACGCCTTCCCCTTTAATGATTACTAGTCCTACCGTATAGTATAGTCACTTGTAAATGCTAGATATCAACATATATAGTTGGGGCTCTTAAGTAATAGGGTGTGCACTTCTGGATAAAATTGTGACTTTTGGCACACAAATAGTTAAGATATCGCTCTACAGGAATTTTGATGGAAGCAAGTTGGTACGTCCACATTTTGGCCGCCATCTTGGTTTTCAAAATGGCCGCCACTTGGGACCTATATTCATCATTTTTTTCATAAAGGAAGACTATTAGATAGCTCGTAACAAGCTGATTTTTTCATGAAAGAACCCTGAAGGTATCTAGATCAACACAGTAAACGTTCTAGAAAATCCTTCTCATGCACTCTGACATATTCAAGATGGCGTCCAAGATGGTCGCCAGCGTATAGTCATATTTGATAAATAGCGTAAAATGATCGATTTTAGCTCGATTTTCTTTTGTAATACACCATTTCAAACAGTTTTGTGGCCAGTAAAGCTATATAGACTACCCCCAGCAATATTAAAAACATATTTAACCCTTTTATCCCAAGAGGCTTTTTAGCGAACGCCCCTGTAATCTTTATTGGGACAACATTATTATTTATAATCAATTAATTAAGTATTAATGGTGATGTATATTGGTTTCAGTATTATAGCTATATTAAAAGCACGCTTATTGGTCAATTGATTTGTATTTTTAGTTATTCAAGATGGCGTCCAATATGGCTGCCAGTGTATGGGCAGATTTAAGAAATTGTGTAAATTCTTTAATTTTTTAGCAAATTTATCTTGTAGTACATCATTTCAACTAGTTTTATGGTCTGTGAGTCCATCTAAACTACTCCCAGACACGTTAATAAATATTTAGCACCTTAACATGAGGATTTTCAATTAGCGACATAAAACATCCAAAATGTAGTTGGTGAACCACTTAGCCCATAAACCTTTTGAACTGTTTTTCGGGTGTGAAACTGATTCATGTTTTCTTACATGTCACACTATCCTTGGCGGATACCTTATCGTTTAGATATAATGACAGTGTCTATAGGGATATTGTGTGACAAAGGTCCTAGATACGGGTCTATTGGTAGAAAATACTTGATAAATTAATACCCAATTTAGTGCAAATGATCCTCAGGGGCTCTTAGATGTACCTTTATGGGCTACTGTACTTAAATGTGTCTACTTTCACTATCATACTTACTTTATGAACATTTCGGATGATATAGAGGCTGAAAATAATCCATAGAGGATATTTCTGATCAAACAACAAGCTCTTCCAGTGAACACAACAGCATGGGCAGTAATGCATTTTTTGTGGATGAGTGAACGGGAAGGTCAATCAAGTGTCTTAGATAGGAAAACAGGGAGCTGACATGGAAAGCAAGTAGTTATTTGCGGTTGAATGCCGGTGGTGTTCCCAAATGCTTCTATTCCAAAACTGCGTAGATTAGTCAGAGCATAGAGTTAATTCTATGGTCAGAGCCAAGAAGCAGTCCAGGATACAGAACAAACCCACAAGAATGATCATCAGCGGTATGATCACCAGCTAAATATTCGATATTTGCAAAAAAATGTTTTTTTATTGCTGAGAAGCAGGACACTTATATTAGTTCCAATAAGAATGCCTGATTAGTTATAATGAGCATTTATAATATGCTGAAGAACTATCTGATAGCATTTTATTTTGGCTGGTCAAACGGGCCGGTTATTTATTCGCCCAAATACCCTTGCACATGCAAACTCATTACATGGTCACACAAGGCTGCAACTCTCCTATTTCGGCCACCATCAGTTTTATGGCAATCTTCATTTCATATGGTACTGCTTCAATGGCGCACAGAATTCCTATGGAATTGTGATTGCACTGTATACGTACACCACGATAACAAACCATCTTGTCTCGTATAGATACAAACATCATATGCCTACCTCCAGTCTACGAATACACAGCCGATCTAAATGAATCATCGCTGCCATGCTAATTGTCACTTGCACCACAACACGCCGTTTCCGATAAATCTGCAACGTTTTTGAGGCTGGAGAAAGTTATGATAAAGACCATCGATGTGATATCAACAATTCCAACTCCTCTAACATTACAGGAGAAAAAAATAGTGGCGGTAGCATCATGCCATACGAGTCTTTAGACACCAGTCCGGATGTACAACACAGTCAGTTCTAAGCCTGATAGGCAGAAGCAGCTGATTTTTTTGGTAGATTTGAAAAATATATCATGCAGCCCTGTAGCATTTAAGACTCCTCTCTAAAATAGTTTTCACACAAGAGCCCTATATACACTGTCATTATAAATACACCACCTTTCCAGCGCAATTGATTGACGTCGACATACTAGTGCATGCATTAAAGCACCTGTATTTTCGTTTAAGTTACATGTATCAACGATAATGTTTGTGATCCAGTATGTGTATGGTGACATTATTACCATGCGGATACACTGACAATAAGTGGTTCACTCAGAAAACATCATACTTACATGGAATATATCATCAAATGATCTGTCCAACACAAATCAGTTTCCCACCTAGAAAACAGCTGTAAAAGTGTATGAGCCATGTGGTTCACCAATTACATTTTTGGGTGTTTTTCGTCGCCAAAATTAAAACTCTCATGTCAATGTGTTAAATATTGCTCAACATTGTCTGGGGGTAGTTTAGATGAGCTTACAGACCATAAAACTAGTTAAAATGATGTATTACAAAAAAAGAAGAAAATTGAGCTAAAATTGATGAATTTGCACAAATTCTTAAATCTGCCCATACACTGGCAGCCATCTTAGACCACATTTTGAATAACTAAAAATACAAATTAATTGACCAATCAGTGTGACTTCACTATAACTATATTACTGACACCGATACATCATTAATACTGAATTAATTGATTATAAATAATAAAGTTGCCCCAATAGAGATTACAAAAGCGTTAGCTGAAAAGCCTCTCGGGATAAAAGGGTTAAATATATTTTTAAAATAGATGGGGGTAGTCCATATAGATTTACTGATCACTAAACTATTTGAAATAAATAAAATCTATCAATTCACGAAAAAAAACCATAAATCAGTTTCACACCCGAAAAACAGCTGTAAAGGTTTAAGGGCTAAGTGATTCTCCAATTAAATTGTGGATATTTTATGTCGCTAATTGAAAATTCTCATGTTAATGTGCTAAATATTGCCTAACGTTGTCTGGGAGTTGTTTAGATGGACTCATAGACCATAAAACTAGTTGAAATGATGTATTACAAAAGAAAATTGATATAAAATTGAAGAATTTACACAATTTCTTAAATCTGCCCATACACTGGCAGCCATCTTGGACGCCATCTTGAATAACTAGAAATACAAATTAAGTAACAAATATAAGCGTGCCTTTAATATGCCTTTAATATAGTATTACTGACACCAATAAACATCACCATTAAAATTTAATTAATTGATTATAAATAATAATATTGTCCCAATAGAGATTACCATTACAGAGGCGTTCGCCAAAAAGCCTCTTGGGATAAAAGGGTTAAATATGCTTCCAAAATTACTGGTGGTAGTTTATATAACTTTAGTGACCACGAAACTATTTGATATGTGATATTACAAAAGAAAATCGAGCTAAAATCGACCATTTTACGCTATTTATCAAGTATGACTATACGCTGGCGGCCATCTTTCGAGATATTGCTGAATATAGGTCCCATATGGCGGCCATTTTAAAAAACCAAGATGGCGGCCAAAAACTGGACGTACCAACTTGCTTCCATCAAAATTCCTGTACAGGAAGATCTTAACTATCTGTGTGCCAAAATTCACAATTTTATCCAGAAGTGCACACTTCATCTCATATATTGACTTAAGAGCCCTCACTAATATTCCTGTTTTCCAAAGAAATGTCTCTAGTCTTTTTTATTAAGAATAGCTATTTAATTATCTTGTGAACTACATGAGGATACTAGTATATACAAGGCAGAACAAACAATTAGCATCATGATATTGTAAAAAAGGCGCACTTTTGTTAAAAGTTGATGTAAGTAATTAGGACTAGTTTTGAAATAATTTTAAAGTATATATTAAACCATCTTTCAATATAATTGCTAAACGGATGGTAAAAGAATCATTAACTGAATGTTCCATATCCCGCTATAATGATTTGTGATTTTTCTGTGAGCTATTTTGCATCAATTTGAGATGATTAGTACTCGTAAAGTACTCGTAAGTACTCGTTAAAGGTACTTTTATTTTTAAAAGTACTTGAGTACAAGTACGAGTACAAGTACTTTTTAAAAGTACGAGTACTGAGTACCGACGAGTACTGCAAAATCGGTACTCGAGTACCAAAGTACCGAAGTACCGAGTACTTTGGCCCCAAGCCTGTAGTAGACTAGACCTACCAGTTCGATAGCTATAATTTAGGAACATCCGGATGGCCCCGCTGAACTCCATCCCTTTTATGATGTTGATTCTGCGAGTGTAGCCTTTCAATATAATATAAAGTTATTATTATAAAGACATGACATTAAAATATCAGTATATGGAATTATATTCTAATGAGAGGTTATTTTCACGTCTCGATATGGCATTGTATTGAGAGAGTATGCCATTTCAATTTATTGCTATGACATACTATAATGTCAGTATATTGCATTATTATATTATGTGACATTATTATGTATATTAGATTATGGTATATTACATTATGGTGTCAGTATCACAGATATATACTAAGTACATATCTAAAGTCAGTATATATTGCATTATTAAATCAGGAGCGAGATAGAATAAGATACGAGAACGCTAGAATGTAGATTTAACGTCACGATATATACAACTTTAATGTAGCATTCTAGGGCAATAAAATACAAGGATATGATTGATAATGTTATCATTATGACACTATAATCCTAAAACAATGTATTATAATGTCAAGATATGATATTATCAGAATTTGCTCACCAAAGATATATTTTTATTACAAGCAGGATTGGATAATTTTACAATAAATAAAACAGCACACAAATGTTACATGGGAACGTTTGTTGCTCGATTTTATGTCCAGTGGGGAAATAGTTGACAAGAACTTCATAACAGAAGACATTATTATTTTTATTCACCGTCTAATGGAATCACACCAGCTAAATATATGTATAGGTCAGGAAAGTTAATCAACATCACTCTGTTCCCATCGGCTATGAATATTACAGGGCAATATTTACACCGGAGCTGCTGAATGCAGTGGCGGATCTAGAGGTCCCACGTTCAGGTCCCCACAAACAAAAAACGACCACATTTGGACATGAATTCATATACTCTAGAATGCATCATTTGAAGGCTTGGATTATGTTTTTCCGAGGGATCAAGCCGCGACTCCTCTAGAGCAAATAACAGGCTGGCTGGGCCAACTGTGGTGTGTAAAAATTATTGTAAAACATCGGCGCCCACCGTTTGTCAATTCCTGGATCCGCCACTGGAATGATGGATAAAGTCAGCCATGTGTTTCCACTTATATCTAATGCTATGGTTATAATTATGGTGGCTAAAGGGTTAAATATTTACTAGATCAAATAACTATATCACATACATAAATGCATGTTATTTTTTACTTTTGCATTTTGGCCACATTGAACATGTTGAACAGGTACCATTGAACGACTTTTATTTATGACATTGGTACCTAAAGAGTTAATTGTTTTAACTTGTTTTCGCAGATGAGAGTTTTGAATAGCGTTATTATCGCTACTTGAGTAATCCAAGTAGAATACACAATTATCTGTACATACTTATTCAAATGTGTTCTTTAACATTAACTTGAACACATTTTATTTTATTTGCTACATCGCTTAGCATAAAAATGTAGGCCATTAGATTGTTGTATTTAAGTGATTTTGGGACCTAAATGGCGAACAATGTTTTTTCTACAACTATTACATCAATTAAAGACAACAGTCCATAAGTTGTTTTGCTTTTGCTAATTTTAGCTACATTATATAACACTAGAATGGGGTATCATGGAAATCATCAAAATATATATTTATATGAGTTTGGTACCTACATGTAAAGGGTTAAACCAATTTATATACAACGTAGGACCTATATATATAAATATATATTTATATAGCATAAAGAAATCTCGACATTAGTTTATCCATAATATGTTAACCCTATATATTTATTGCAAAATATTGTGATAAATCTAGTGTTGTGGATGGTTCTAAATTATCAGACTCCTTATTCACAAAGGGTTCATCTGTCAAATTTGTGCAAAAATATCACAAATGCCTGAGCAGCTATATTCATATTCCTGATATTCTCACATTTTATTCGGTATATAATGCACTTTAGTATATTTTGTATTTCATACTGCTGTACTATTACCCTTGCTATCTAACCAACAAACCCGAGAAATATCACATTTTTGGTCAAAATGAACCATTTTTGGTAAAAAATAATACTTATTGTTGAAAAAATTGGTACCATGTTTTTTTGGATCACTTATACCATCAACAATTGATTTTTACAAATGGCATAAAATAAACATTTGGTTCCCACGGGAGCTGGATTTGCTACATAGGCCCCCGGACTAATAGGCCTACAGTGTTAATTCCTGGGGGATTTTGTGTTTAGGGGTAAATTGAGAGTGATCGGCGGGGGGGGGGGGGGGGTTAGAAAAAAGGCCTCCAGGAAACCCTGCTATAGGCTATGAGCCTGTGGGCATATCCATTGAATACGATACACCGATCTATTATTATTATAATATCGGTCCGGCTCCTCAGACACTCTGATTTACAACCTACCAGCGTCACTAAACTACATTCATTATGCTAAATATTGGTTAAGCGGCGAATTTTCAAACAAAAACTCAGCTATAGCTGGCCATGGTCACATTGGCTCAAAAAGTAGGCTTACATCTGTTCGGCCCTACGATTCACGTTTTCAGTTCAGTCGTATTCATGTTCACGTAACATATACAAGCCTAGTGACTTTTTTTTATTCTTTTAAAAGTAAATCTAAGGAGAAGTGGGCCACATACATTCCTCTTCCTTATTGTTTTTAATAATTTAATGACATTTAATGGTAATAATGAAACTCTACTAACTCGGTTTTGAAGAGAAAATCATTTTCTCTGCATAATCTTATTTCTAATCATGGTAATTCCTTCGCAAAAAAAATAGAATGTCATCACATTAAAATTGTATCTTTTATAATAAAATGAGGGATGATCTCATGATGTACGTCTATTTATGTCATCCCAGTTCAAATATCGCGTCTGGTCCAGACATCGTATGTACAATCACTTTAATCAACCTGTAAAACATACTATATATACTTTGGCCCGTAAACTTTGCCACCAATCTGACCCTCTCTACCCCGAAATTGATAAATGCTTTGGTTTTACATAAATACCATATAAATAAATACAAATAACTATTATTATGGGTTAGACTATATTGTAGGGAACATTTTTACATCTAATCACATGATTTGCATAGTATCAACACCGGATTTTTCACGTTTTTTTTCTGAATTTAACAATTTTGAACTCTGGAATGGTATTTATACATATTATTCACGTAAGTATTATTCTTTTACGATACTAACTTGTAGTGTTCTTGTCAGATAAATAAAATAAAATTGACGGGGTTTAAAAATTAAGCCTGTTTGAGCACTAAAAAATAACCGGGGCTACTTTGCCACCCCATACCAGTGCCAGTCCACCTATTCAAAATGGCCGCCACAGCCTCGTTTTTGGTCCCACCAGAAAACGGACTTGGCCAATAGACTAACTGACTCTTTATGCTAAAAAACTATGTAAATATTTACATACCAGATTTCAGGCACTCTTTTTAATAATTAAGGACAATTGATTAAAAAAAAGTTTAACTCAATATTTGATATATTTATGTCTTTATGGGACATTTACCTGATCTATGTAATGTAGTAAATTGATTGATAAAAATATGACAGTTTATTTTATTTGATTTATATTCGATAGCTGCTCAATTATATTATTTAATGTAAAAACATATTTATATGGCAAACTATTTTTATTACACATGGCTTTGATTTTGAAAATCTGAGCAAATTTAGTTACAGTGGCAAAGTAGCCCCGGTCGCCTGGGCTTCTTTGCCACCATGCATTCACATTTAAAAGTCATGCATATATATAATCTAAACACAAATACCTCACACAATCACCCTTATTTAAAACACTTTTTAATCCCACCACACAAAGCAGGTTAAATACAGCGAACACAACCACACATAATAGTTAGTTAGTTTAATATTATTGTCGTTTACTTTTAGCAGTCGGACAATATAGAGCGAAGAGAATTCGATTGTGCAGGTGCAGCAACACAGGTAGCTAATAGACATGTCCCTTTAACTTTTATGTCATTAATCAAAGGCTAGGTGTGAAGTGTAAGCTGGAACACACAACTCGTCACATATAATAATGTGATCTGCTGAATGCCAACTTGAATAGTACATACCATTTGAATTGTTGGGGTTTGGGGTTGGTGGAGTGGTTAGCGCTGTCACGGCACCCGTACTGGTATTGCAGGTTTAAAAAAACATGTTTCTCCCCGTCCACTTGTAAGGATTTTTAGATTTTGATTTTTCGTCGGGAGGCTCTCCCTCCAGGCCGAGTTTAGCTGAACAATTATGTGCATAAGTTCATGCATTCATAATTAATTATTTCAATAAATAAATAAATAATTAATTAATTAATTAATTTAAATAATGAATGAAATAAATTATTCATTCATCCATTCTTTCATTCTTTCATTCATTCATTCATTCATTCATTCATTCATTCATTCATTCATTCATTCATTCACTCATAGTCTCGTTCATTCATTCTGATTTCATTTATTCATTCATTCATTTACAAGACACAGGTTTACTGCTTCTGTGATTCAAACGTTGACATTTCCAATGTAAATGTTCACCGACAGAAATGTATTGTCAGGGAGCATAATTACTTAATTCTCTGGTTGTTTTTTGATGAAAGTAAACTACTACTATGTGGTCATAATAGTCAACATGCAATGGAAAAATTATTTTGGCAATCTGGCAACCTGCTTAGATTCTACTTGTGAGACTGCAAAGCGTTGTACTTAATTTAGCGCTATATAAATAATATAACAATACAGAGGTCACATCTCAAAAATACAGGGATCTATGCGTGTTCCAATTGGAAAAAAAAATTAAAATGTTGTTATTAGACCTATTCTTCGAGAGTTTATTAAAAAAAGATTTTGGAAGCATTTTGTTTTGTTTCCTGTGAAAATATATATGCGAGTATTCTTAGATTATTAGTAGGATTATTAATAAATAATGAAGAAGAATAAACTGGTTTTAATGCGGCTTATATAGATTCGCGATTTGCAGGATTTTTAAAATATTTGTTTATATATTAAAATTGGCTTCCCTGTTGAAAACAGGCAAACAAATGGTACAATATCATAAATAATTGATTAACATGTTATTAGCTTTGGTTGACCGGAACAGGTCGAGGCAACCTCCACCAGGTCTGTCAACTATATAGTAATATATAACAGTATAATATAAAACTAATTGTTCACCAGTTATAGTTGTTGGCACACTTATCATGTAAGATGTAGTGTTTAAAATGGTAATGGTTTGTGTACACGCTATTATGAAAATATACACTGTACATATTAAATTTTGTGATATAGTGTGTACACAAAAAAAAAGATAGCTGACAATCTGTCATCGGTTTCCCGCACCAAAAAAATGAAGATTTGCCTGCATACATTTAGATATCTAAATATTTTTATTATGATCATTCCAGTGAACACACACAAAGTATTTTTTTTGGAAAGTGGCAAATACGCCTTTTCATATATAAGTATGCAAAGGCCCAATATGTGACACTGGTGTCATATATTGTATCAACCTGGTGAGCCCCAAATACACTTACTTGTATCTTATAATAATATTTATCTGCAATGATGCCAAGTATTATGTAAGCCACTCGTTTTCAAAAGTAGCTGAACAGGGATGATTATGTAGTTAATGTATCCCAGAAAACACTCAAGTATATTTTTATATAAGATGACGATTTGTTTTTCAAAATAAGATAATATAGCTTCCATTTGTCGTTCCTCATTATTCTATTTGAAGATTTAGGGGTATATCTACAGAAGACAAAAATATACCAAGCCACAGCTAGTTTTTTTAATACAATATTAATAATATGTAGTTACAAAATCTTCATTTTAGTTTGGTCATGTCGGTCATTGTGGAAATATGCCAATTACGACAGTAAATGGTGAAAACCGATTAATTTTTTTTTTATATGATTTTGGACTTGAAAACATACGTCTGTGACATTTGGTATATTTGTCACAATCACAACACTAAATGTAAGATCTTAGACTATTATTTAGCACTTTTGAAACTCTGCACTATGATCATGTTAGTTTTTCAATAGAACGTATTTATATTCACAGAAAATTCCTGAGGTGATCCTACGGCAAGTCTATATCAATCACGAAATGCACACAGGACTTGAGCAGCCATACCAGGACGGCCTGAACAAATTATTTCAAACCATTATTCCTCACAAATAGGCTTCATGTTTAGGCACAGTATTGTTGAAAAAAGACTTTCGAATATGATATTATCTTTTCAGGCTACCTGACAAGCTTACTATGGTATATGACGAATTGACAACCCGCATATGGGTAATGTCTACT
This sequence comes from Flabesymbios commensalis, assembly GCA_964017125.1. Taxonomy (NCBI): domain Eukaryota; kingdom Metazoa; phylum Annelida; class Polychaeta; order Terebellida; family Flabelligeridae; genus Flabesymbios; species Flabesymbios commensalis. The sequence goes on from OZ024912.1 coordinate 23,915,810, forward strand.
AATAATGTGTGTATCTATGTAGTAAGTTATGTGTGTACATGTTGATATAATTTGTGAATATTATCTGATGATCGGTTTTCATGCCCGTATGACTTTTTTCTTCCGCGCCGCTTCATTATGCTCATTCAACCAGTGTATAATCATAGCAGTAGCACGATACTTCAAAATGTTCATACGCTGCGGAAACATATTACTTCACACACATTCACGAACTTTATCTTTTACTTACTATACTCATGATAATAGCCTTAGGTGTATACTTCTGGGATAATCAACTAGACAATGGAGTATTTTCAAAAACGGCTTGTATTCACTGCTAATGATAATAAAGCTAGCATTATGTAACATATTGTATACGCTGATTCGACTGACCAATGGCCCCGTGTATGCATGGTGGATATGCTCATCTATTATGCAGATGTACTGGATACAGGATAATCCAAATTATGTTCATCAGGTGATCCCAGATTTGTAACAGGCCCTCACGCCTAGCGACCACATGGTCTTGGTGAGAGTCTTCTGCACTATTCAATACTGTACTGTACTGTACTGTACTGTACTGTACTGTACTGTACTGTACTGTACTGTACTGTACTGTACTGTACTGTACTGTACTGTACTGTACTGTACTGTACTGTACTGTACTGTACTGTACTGTACTGTACTGTACTGTACTGTACTGTACTGTACTGTACTGTACTGTACTGTACTGTACTGTACTGTACTGTACTGTACTGTACTGTACTGTACTGTACTGTACTGTACTGTACTGTACTGTACTGCACTGCACTGCGCTGCGCTGCGCTGCGCTGCGCTGCGCTGCGCTGCGCTGCGCTGCGCTGCGCTGCACTGCACTGCACTGCACTGCACTTCACTGCACTGCACTGCACTGCACTGCACTGCACTGCACTGCTGCACTGCACTGCACTGCACTGCACTGCGCTACACTGTACTGTAATGTACTGTATTGTACTGTATTGCACTGTACTGCACTACACTGCACTGCACTGCACTGCACTGCACTGCACTGCACTGCACTGCACTGCACTGCACTGCACTGCACTGCACTGCACTGCACTGCACTGCACTGCACTGCACTAATTTTGTATATAACAGTTCGAACTCATTTTTTGATAATTAGCAAGTAGGTTGAAGCTGATCCACATCCCAATTACACATATTTGTAATCAGATGGCCAATTTCTCACACATAGGCGAATATGCTGTTAAATTTAGCGAATTTGAATCTTTGAAATTCGCAGTAAATTTTCCCAAAAATTTTGAATAGATAGCGAGTATTTTCACCTCGGTCATCTCTCGACCTCTCCTTACGAATATATTGCAAATGCACTGGGAATACTTGCCAACGTTTGCCAATGCCTTGTGAATTGCTAACAATCGTTGCGAATGGTGCAAATGCATGGCTTAAGAATAATATCAAATGAATGCTGCGACTGCCTTGCGAATGTTATGAATCATGCGCGAGCTTACAAATGGACTTGCAAATGTACTTGAATGATGCGAATGTCTTACCGACATTGCTATTTCCTTACGAATGATGCGGATATTTGATGACGACTGGTATAAATACGGACTGAATATGACGCTGGGTTCATTGTTTTCTTGAATTTAAAAAAGAAAAACAACACGTTCGATTCTTATTCGCAACATTTGGCTAAATATTGGCAATACATTTGCAAGACATTCTTAAAGACACTTTGAAAAAAACACGCATTTGCAAGCATAGGTAAGCATTCTTAAGCATTGACAAGCTATCGGAAAGCGTTCATCATCATCGGCAAGTGTTCGCAACAAATTCTTAAAAATATTGGTAAGACATTCGCAACGTTGGCAAGTCATTTGTAAGGCATTCGTATCATTGGCGCCAGTGGTATGACATTAGCAAGGAATGAGAAACGACGAACGTTACAAACGCCTTGCAAATGTCTTACGAATGTTGAAAATGCTTCGAATGCCTTGCAAACGTTACCAATGGTTTACGAATGCTTACGAAAATTGACGGCGAATGACAACATTCGCTGAAATTTGGGAGACGCTTCCTAAATTGTTCGATATTCGTCAGCAAATGGATAATGTCTTGCGAACTTTCCGAATTTGTCAAAATATTTTTATTCGTAAGCACATTCGCTAGCATATACGCTATGTGTGGGAGCAGCATAGTCAAATGGACAAATTATAATGTTTCGCGTTCTTTGATAATGACTTGCGAGAAAGTAACACAACGCATGAGCGCTTCACTAATTAGTCCTCGCACATTAGTGAGATTGTTCAACATTTTTCTACCGGTCATAAGTTACTTGACAGCTGAGGCATACCCACACACACTTGTCATCAATAACCTGTTAACAGTGCCGGTGACTAAGATGTGTTCAATATCATCAAATGTTGGGTCGCAAAATAAACAAATAGGAGTAATTTTCATCCACTTGAAGTTGTGGGTCGCGGTAGCGAGACACAACTTCAAGTGGGCGAAAATTTAAATTCTATAACGTTTTAAGGGTTGATATTTTTAATGGAATTTCAATAATTAATCTTGTGGTGATATTTTGTGTTTATTCAGCAATAATTACAAATGACTGGTTTTAAATTAGATAAATACAAGCAACATGAACAATTATTAATCGTTGAAGAATGCGGCATTTGGAAGATATATAGTTATATATAGTTATAGATAGGCCTAACCTCACGGCGATATGCTTTCTGTGTGAAAATGAGCATAATGATGCTCCTCCTGTAAATTCCAAAATTTCTTTTACCCAAATGAAAGCCTTTTGTATAACTGTGCATAGTTTTCAGTGGAAAAATCCAGTGATACCATAGTTCTGGCTCGGTAACTCATCTGATTTTTTATAAAGTCATAAGTACACGTGACCCACGTGAACCGTGATGATCGGGTGACGAATCCAGTCATGCCAAGTCGCTGACAGCCAAACGTTCACCAAATGTTTAGCCAACGTCAGCGGCGTTGACCCAACATTGATTCAGCGCTGAGTGTCCTTAACAATGGGGAAGAATGACAGTGACATTGTATCACGTTCTCGCTTGTTAGTGATAGCGTAAAATGACCAGTAGTCAACGTCTGTCTACCCCGATGATTTCATTTCACCATTTACCCATGAAGGTAGGCGTGTCATGCATAGACCAGACTGGACTGGATTTACCGGGTGAATTCTGGTAAATATGTTTTCATTAATATTACTTGTCTAATTGCTAACTCTTAACCGACTAAGTGCGACTAAGTCGTTTTTAACTTGTTTTACAAAATCGCTGTCATTGGGAACAAAATCGGCGTTTGAATGTTTTTCATGTGTCCTTCCCAAATTTGTTATGCATGTTACTAATGACCAGTTCTCGGACAAGTTCAATAATTTGAAATGGCCGATTTATTGCGATTTTTCGCATTTTACGTCAATAATTTGACTTTGTGGGCGCGATAGTTTGAAAAGTTTTTCATTTATCCTTCCAAAATCTGCTATGCAAGTTACTAATAAGTAGTTCTCAGACAAGTTCAATAATGGCTAAAAAATTAAGTGGCCGATTAATGCGATTCTCCGCATTTTACTTCAATAACTTGACCTTGTGGACGCGATAACATGAATAAAGGCTGAAGAAAACAATATTACAGATTTATTGCAATTTTGTGCATTTTACGTCAATAATTTGACCTTGTGGCCGCAATATTAACTATAAGTTCAATAATGGCGGCGGCTATTGTCGATTGTTCTCTTGTTTTCTATGATTGTATCGCTCCAAAATTCATACCATTTAATCTACTTCACCAATAGCTCGGATAAGTGAGTGAATTTATTGCTTGACGTCGCTTTCTGTACAATCATGGCAATATCGCGACAGAAGGGAACCCGAGGTCGGGATTATGCCCTATAATATGCCCCATATATACTCTTATCGAATGACTTCATTATTTTTTATAGTAAACAGTACCAAAGACAGTATTGTACACTCCAGACCTTTGCACAGATTAGATCACTGTATAAGCACAACCTCGATAACAAATATCCGACCCAGCCACGATTCGAACCCAAAACCTACGAGTTTAGAGTCACAACCGGAGCGAATGAGTCATCGGGGCCGGCAGCTCGGTTGAGCTCGAAAATGGGGTGCATTGGGCAAAAACCAGGTCGTGGGGGCCAAAATGGCCGATCATCATCGGCAATTTTTTTGAAAATATACGTATTATCTGTAAATAGAACCCGTGTAGAAAGCTGGACCATTACTTTAATATGCGTTATATTTTGAAAACCGTGCCAGATATCTATACAACCATTACTTCAAAACAAAATATGCGGCTTCAAGGAGGGATATGCCTTGAAAAAAATCAACTCGACAGAATTCATAGTGGCCGACTTGCGGCCATTATTGACTCTACTATGCGTAATATCTAGAAAACCGTGCCAGATAGCTAGACCATTATTATTAAACAAAGTGTAAGACTCCATGGAAGGATGCACCCTGAAAAATGTCAACTCGTTCAAATTTAAAATTGCTGACTTGCGGCCATCATTAACATTAATATGTGTAAAAGCTAGAAACATGACTTATTAAAGATGAATGATCATGATATATGATAGAGAAAAAATTGTAAAAGTTATAGTCTATGCAATTTCGCTTGTTAAACGTCGCCTTTTTTAATCTGTTTTATTAGCAGGTTAAATCACAGGTATTGCGATTGAAATGAGTGTTAACATCAAGGTTTGTCAGTGATTGGTCTCATATTAAACACACCTGATGTATGAGTACTTTTCACCCACTTGAAGTTGTGGGTAGCGAGACACAACTTCAAGTATAGGTGGAAATTTAAAGATGCTTGAAGGGTTTAAGGCCCAGTCAACATACAATCACGCACGTCCAGCGCACTAAAAAAACTGAACAATTTCAGTTTGTGCGTTGTGATTCGCTGGCGTGCGTCAGAATTCGTTGATGATTTGACGAGAACGCCAGATAAATGTTATGGTATCACCACACATATTCATGCGTGCATATCATTAAAACGTTTAATGAGAGAGTTACAATTTTCTGTTTAAATGTGGAGATTTACAGCAGGCTTGGGCTTAAATACAAATTTATCATTTTGATACCATACCAATTTATTTAGATTGGGTGACCATTTCTTGCTTTAAAAACATCGAAATCGGGAAAGATAGATATAAACTGTAGTCCCTACGCTGGTAGTAGTAAGGCATATGCTGCATTTGATAGTTCCCGTTTATTGACAACCCTCATAGAGTGGATTATATAGGACATAACATTCTCATGTGAAAATAGAAAATAAGCCCGACGTTTAAGCACCCTTTTTTTTTTTATATTGTTTCTCCGTTTGTGAATTTAAACGCTAGAAGAACTTCAGACCAGCGCCAGTGAACGTTATGCTCAGGTAGAAGAGCAAACGCTCAATATTCGTTGTATTTTCGTTGACGATGTTTGTCCCATTCACATAAACATAACCCACAGTCTACGCATGAGAAGATAAAAAACTAATTTTTGATTTCAGATTGAGCGTATTACCCTAGAACGCTGATGTTGACGATTATAGTAACCTTATCAGATTCTTTGATACCTATGTAATCATTTCTAAAAGAAAAATATGTTTTAAATTTATGACAATAATATATGTTCTGACCTAATTTCCACAAATCAACAACACCTTTAGCACTTTAAACTGTACATCGTGTGAAACACCACCTAAATTACTAAAAATTAAATGTCATTCTTCAGACCTAAAGGTTAAGCTGCAGAAATAATACAGTCACAGCCTGTTGTACCAGCTGGACGAACAGCTAGCGTGTGCCCAGCGCCTGCTCCTTGGCTCAGCGCCTTGGCTGGCGTTGGTATGACGTTATTCTAACGTGCCCCACATGTTTCTGGCGGTCTTCTGACCCACGTGTACATCGATGTGTTCTCATGTGTTCAATATTTCAAACATTCATAATTTTTTGTGGGCTTAGAGTGTGCAGAAAAATATGTGTAGCGTTAGTGCAGCACGCTCCACAAACCAGTAACATACATGTATGCTGAAGCACGACCAATGTTCTAGTAAAAATAATCGATTTTCATTGCGTGGGTCGTACGTCGACTATGTGTGATTGAGCCTTACATCAAAAAAATACCTCAGAAATGACGGTACTGAGCGTGCATTTAACGTCTATGGACGTGCTTAAGGATACCCTGAATTACTCGTGCGCGGCGTGTTAGCAATGCGCTGTGCCTCCGCTAGCTTCATCGCCTTGCTGAACTGTACATTCTCCGATTTATACACCTGATTTATTTATAACACGCTGTATATTCGTCATAAACTCGCTAGTTCTTTTCATATCCCGACAAAATTCATGGACGCACACCGACGCACTGCTCTCATTTTTGTCACTCAAAGCACGGATTGTGCGTCGTGTATTTGTGACAGGGGTAAAAGTCAGATCTAGACCAAAAAGCAAACTGTACAGCATGATGTATCGCCCGTTCAGCTAATTATTATAATAACCGTAGCATTACCATGATTACCACAAATCCAGCTTGTCCGCGACTGTTGACTGTGCAACAAATTGGGCGTACGTTTTCCGGCGGCGGACATCTTTGAAAAAAACGGCTCAGTTGGCCCGACCTGACGACCTCATCGTTCATGCCATCACTCACTGCTTCGTGTGAATGTTTCTTTATACCGCTCTCTCTACGTGGCGATAATGCGACGAGAGAAGTTTCAGGATTATTTATTAACCCTTTCTTTGCCAAGTTATCTATTTTAAATTTCCACCCACTTACTGTGTTTCGCTACCGCGAGCCACAATTTTAAGTGGGTGAAAATTACTCACATTTGCTTAATTTAAAACCAAACATCTGAAAATCTTGATGTTTAAACACACATTTGATTCCAGCGATTTAATCGCCCAATAAAACGGATTAAAAACAAATATAATCGTGCTTAGCGTCAGAAAAGGTTAAACAATTTCGTATACCTGTTTTATTATGGCACATTCTAAGTATTTTAACATTATTACCCATGCATAACCAGATGATCAACTTAATTCTGGCTCAATTGGAAATCAAACCCAATCCATCCAGATACCAGTCCGCAACTGTGAACCCCAAAACGTAGCGGAATGGTGGTTAACAGTAAATAGGGAGTCATGGTGTAGTGATCAGCACTACCACCTATCACGTCAGAGCTCGGGAGTCTTTCGCTCCCGGTATTCAGGTTTCAAATAAAGAAACAGTATGTTTCTTCACTCCTACTAATAAAGGTTTTTTTAATTTAGAATACTGTGTCTTGGCGGTAGCATCATTTCACAATCATCAGGTGCTAGAGCCCAGTTTGGCCTGTATGTGCACAAAAATGCTATAAATCAAATTAGTTTGTTTAGAAGTATTTAGTTTATCGTAAGGAGGCGCGCCTTCAGGCATACACAAGGTACGCAAGGTAAGTGGTTATTCAACCCACTCTGGTATTCAGTTTTGAAACACCAAAATGTTTCTTCTCTGCCCATTCCTAAAGATTCAGTATTTTTGGGAACCTCTGTGACCGGGAGGTAGCACGCTCGACCTAGGACAGTGGTAGACACAAACTGTGATGAGCAGTGGTCCACATGACCACCAGCTCAGAGGATCTTGTGGTCCAACAATTTTTTAGTGTTCCTGACAACAACAACACTTGTAAATCTTGACAATGATGTGGAAACCACAACATGGATGATCGATCTCGACCTCAAGAATGCATGTCACTCATGATTACGAACATTTGACTGTGTCTCGTACTATTATAATGTGATCTGATCCATCTTGTGATGTGTGGTGTGTTATGGCATAAGTACTACAGCAAATTAAGGGCTGCGTCTTCGATCCATATTCTCCTTAAATGTTCTCCGAAAATGGGTTGTGTATTTACATGTTGGCTAGTAGAATCTGCTCATGCTACGAAATGGATTATAAAGAGGGACTACCTAAGACGCGGAACATTACTGACGGAACATCCTAAATGACGGAACATATTCGAGACCCCACCACACGGCCCAACTCCTCCCTTGTAAAGAACTATGTGACGCCGATTGCTGCACCTGTGAGCTCGGGGACATTGACTTGCTTGTGTTACATTTGATTGCTTGTTCAGCATTGTGACGAAGTGTTATTCATGGTATTTGTGTCTTAACTACGTCTAATGTCACGTACATGTACATGTAATAGCTGCAGCTCAAGTGTTATATGCCATTTTGTACAAAACGTCGACAGGCCGTAAAGTATATTGCCTAAAATATAGGCTATAGTACGGATGCATAGCATGCAGTATTAATACAATATTTTAGAGACATATTCTTTTAAAAATTAATAATGATTAGGACCGATGCCGGCTCAATATCGGTAAAAAAGCGGGATCGGTCCAATGTAGGCCTGTTGCACGAAAAGTGGTCAAATTCTATTAAATTGTGTTACGGATGCAATTATTGTAAATATATACATCAAATACAGACTTAAACTGATTGAAAATGAACTTGGGCATACATTCGAGCTAAATGTCACTTTTTAGCGAGTTTAAATCAGCGAAAAAAAGTGAAAATTCCATATAAGTCACCAAAAATGGGCAAAAATGCACTGTTACGAGTTAGCATCAATTTTTAAAATTTTTTTTATATCATTGTTATATAAAAATTGTGCATTATTACATTAGACAGCAAATCCTATATAACACTACATAAAAATACCTTCAATTTAAGGTATACCATGTGCATCTAGCTCAATTATTTAGGTCAGTTTCATTTGAAATGTTAAACGATATCCTTGTAACGTTTTTTCAGGCATTTTGACTTATTTATTTATTTAATCACCTAAAATTATTAATTATCACATAATAGTTTATATTTTGTTTTTATTATATGGCATAATATGTATATATGACCAGCAGATATAAAAATATATGTATACAAATAAAGTTTTAGCTAGATATAGGGGTGTCTAGACGGCAAAATTCACAAAAAAAATCTGTCACGTCCGTCCCCCCCGGTGAAAATCAAGGAAGTAGAAATATTTGTCCTTGACGATTTCGTGCTTATGTAGTCTTCAGGTGATATGTTAATTATAGCCACTTTGAATGGATAAATGTTAAGAAGATTTCTGGCAGATAGCACAAATATGGCTGTCACGTCCGTCCCCACCCTGTCACGTCCGTCCCCCATAATATGTATTTACACGTGAAATCTTGAATAAACTATTAGGATCATAGTGGAATAAAGCTGCAATGTAATAATTTATATTAAATACATATTTTAAAATAGTTCATATTATATTTAGAACTGTTTTCTACTCGGCAACAACAAAGTTAGTTTCCAGGGGGACGGACGTGACACGATTTTATAAAGTCTAATCTACGCTCTTTATCAAGCACTGGTATTTGACAGATAATGTTTTTACCATCAACAAAGTATTCAAGCACCATGTGAATCAATTTAGATTATTAAAATAGCAATATATCACAATTTTGGATTTTAAGATATATTTGTGTTTTTCAAAACCTACATTTATATTAGATATCATAACGTGAATTTACAGTGTAAAGGGTGATAAAAGACCATTTACTCGGGTTCAGATCACTTAGATGTTATATAGATATTCCTACCAAACTATGTAGCTGATCTTTAATGGCTGGGTATGAATACATATGTATTTGTTCAAATACCTTCACATAGAGTTGTGTACAGAATATGCTTTATCTTATCTATCGAATAATATTTGTACCTAGTTGACATTCGTTTTTAAATCAGACTGATAATTCCCTGTATCCGGCTGACTTTGTAAGATTATGTAACAAATGTGCGAACAAAGTTACAATTTAGTATTAAATTTAATGGAACATCATTAAATAGACCATTTAAAAGCAGGGGTTTTTTCAGTAATAACATTTTTTCTATGTAAATTTCATATTGCTTTCAGGGAGATATCTTAATATGTGTCAGGTCCGTCCGCTAACTGACCATGTTTACTGATTACAATTAGTTTGTATAAACACTGTAAGATAATACATTTGAAGAATACAGTCTATAACTGTATCAGTTGACATATATGTGGCTTTATTTATGTAGATTTTGGGCCAAATCACGGCTATAAATATTTTTTTATACAGATGCTAACCAATTTAACCACTTTTCGTGCACCAGGCCATATCATATATAAGCGTTTACCCTTTCTAGGTTTCCGCCGCCGTCAATTTTTGTTCATATTGATGGGGAGGTTTTTCGATTTGCTTCACTTGTACATGGCCTGGTCAGCGAGGATGTGTTTGTTATTTCCTACTCTCTTTTGTTATCATTGTTATCAGGACAATTTTGCTTATGTTTACATACGTCACTATATGCCCTTGGGGAATAATAATCTGATGGGAATGTTCTTTCCATCAGGCTATTTGTCAGCCATCTGTTAGCCATTTTCAAGCTTTTTATTTTCAAAAACCGTTATTACGAACAACCTGACATGTGTTAGGAATTTTTTTGTACAGCCATTACTCACCAAAAGAAAACTATAAAATGGCATCCAGTGACATATTTATGTTTGTCCTCTGGTGATCTTTACAGGTCAAACAGAGGTCAATCATCCTTGAAAACACATGTGTATATACCTACAATACTAGCATATACTTTCGATGAAATTAAAATATTTTATGTCTTAACAAACATAGATCTATCATATGTCTTACTCTTGATACAATAGGCCTACTATTTTTTAATAGCGTTACTTCTATTGGGGGATGTTTTTCACAACCGATCCCAATCTAGGTGTTTACAAATACCATTTGAAACGTGTTCATTTGTGGTCTAATTGTGACCCTATAAGGATCCAAATTTGTAAGTTTTAAAACAACTAGGATGGGATTGGGTTCGGATTATTTCTAAATATTTGTAGTATCTGTATTGACCCTGGTGAATTTGTAAGGGGCGTTTTGAAGTTTTGCAGTTTCTTCAATAAAAGCCTATGTCACTCTCTAGAGTTTGAACTGCTTCATGTATTTGTTTCATCTTTGGTTTAATGGAATTACCTTTCCCGAGACGTGTGCTTGTTTAGTTTTTGATCTGATTCTAATAATAAAAACTTTCTGTTTTTTTACGTTTTAGAATGTTATTGAATGTTTCGGTTTTCCTCATTTTGCCTCGACAATTGTTTCTGCTCTCACTCGGAAACCCCTGCACGGATTATTTCCAAATATTTTGGGTGGAGATGCAAGTTTTGCCCCTCAGTATTTAGTATTTTAAAAATAATATGCATTAATACATAAAGCCACGTTAATATACCATTAACTGTTGAATGTGTTATACTTTGTAACGAAGGTGACTCTTTATGATCTCTTAAAACATTGTTTTAGCCGAGAACAGCGTGTGCATGGGAACGTCAGGTATCCATTACTATTTGCAATAACGGTTACAACAGTTTTTTCACTAAAAAGTGAATAATTGGTAGTAATTTAATGTGGAAATATATCTACACTTATAAGACTTTGGTCATTTTTTTGCTAATAAAAATGTTCAAGACGGTTGTTTTTTACTTTAGAAATATTCACTGTGTTTTCTTTAGTAGTCAGCCCTCGCAATGTATTTTTTTATTTCATTTAAAAAGATTGCATTTTCTTCCCAAAATTGACGAAAGTAAAGAATATACTATTAGTTTGAACTGTATCGTTGGTCAATCTGTAATTTCGAAATAGAGCATCGTGCAACTGTTTTCAAGACAGACGACAGGTCTCAATAATTGCTACATATATTAATCTATTATGCATACTTTTGCATGTAGGCCTACTCAAACGGAATGATGCAGAAATTGTATTCAGTGATAGTCAATTTAATACCGGCAGTCGATTATCGATTATTATAAGTCGTTGACCCTCTGTCCCCCAGAGCTGTACATGACTCATCGCCTAAGATAATCAGAAATTATAATGCCGCCATGGCGACCAGAGGGTGATATATTAGCCTACCGTATACATATTGATCACGAAAAGAGCTTGCGCAATATTCAGATATTGGAACCAATTTAGCAAATGTTTGTGCTTGCCTTAACCCCCCCCCCCCCCCTCCTCCCCCCTCCCCGGGGATATTATACACCCCACGATTAAGCTTGAGATTTTAACTTCATATCAGCGAAGTACCACAGTATCACAGTGCAAAGCCAAAAGGCAGTATCTGCTTATATACTACAATACAGAAGGAAACAGCGGTAATTACTTACCTGAGAGTAGCTCAGTTACTGTAGTTAGCCATTGCCTGGCAAAGTATCTGGATCATTATTAAACACACGGTCGGTCAAGTCTGTCACCACACCGCACGATATGAATTGGACATCACTGTGATTTCAACACTCATTCTAAAGTATATTATTTAATATTATATGTGCAACAAAAGTGTGAATTGCGTTTTTCTGCATTGATTGAATAAGGTGAATCGTATACGCATTGCAAGAGAAGAGACAGCTTCGAGTATTCCAGCAAACACGCGACACTGACATAATAGTCAGTGATACTGGCTCCAGTGTTGGATCAACGTCTCATTCTTGCTGGTATTTAATTTGCTGATCCTTGTAATACTACCCGCCCGGTACTACCCTCCCGGGTCCGTATTCTGGTACAAGTTACAATATATCGTAGGCTTTGGATCGGTCGAGATAGCCATCTCGACCAATCCGAGGCCTACGATATATCGTAAATTGTATGAGAATACAAGCCCTGGATTCGTGTGGTGTAATACCGCATATATTAATTAAGAACAGGCGATCTTATCATCCACAAATTTATGGCGATGCTTGTAAATATTGTTGTTTATGATCCCTTCTTGTCTTGGATTGAGCAAAGAGCTGGATTTGTTTTCGACAGGTGAGCGATATAGGGCCACGGCAGGGGACACTACGACAGAAATCACTGAGGACCGACCCAGTTTGTCGACTAGATCCTCCCCCAAACTTCACGTCCTGAGACCAACATGAACGACTCAGATTTACGTATGATGATGGCCTACAGGTCCCATCCAAGGATGCTGAAGAAGAGGGTCAGCTTCAACGGTGAGATTACAATTTTTAAAAACATCTTACAGGTCCCATCTAAGGATGCTGAAGAAGAGCGTCAGTTTCAATCGTGAGATACTGGCTCAGCTCACAGCTGATGACCATCCCTGTCTCAAATCTGGGGCATCACTGGACCAGAATTTTAGTTGAATAGCTTTCGCAATTCCGTTGTGCAGAGGTGAACAGCAATAACTTGTTAACCCTCAGACCACTAACGTCTACTATAATAATATATCTGTGTCAACGCTTGTGTAATATAGGTTTTAAAATATGAAATTTTGCAATATGAAATTCACAATTATTTGTTCTGACTTCTACTTTGACAAATGTAAGTAATTTTCAGTCACTTGAAGTTGTAAATCGCGTTAGCGAGGCACAACTTCAAGTGACTAAAAATCTATATTTAATAGTTCGGAGCTCTTAGGGTTAATTGAAATAACAAACAGTTACTAGGTTACGCTTGTTTATCATTACACGGGATATTGCCTTATCACCGGTAAAATTGTATCTAGCACTATTTGACTTTGAGTGTTGTTATTTTAATAGAAAACACACTCGCTTCGCTGTGAAATGGTCTAATATTATTTAAATGTAAAAAATTAAGACAGTACCTTGCCTTCCCAGCTGATTTAATGTACATATTAATGAATTGTAAATAAACATATTAAACTGTTAAATTACGACGCATGTGATATTTCAGATGATGGCAGTCTGGCAGTTGTATTTGACCAGCCTAATTGTGGAAGCAACTACAAAACCAGCTTGGAATCGATCAGTGGTGAGTTTTTTTTAATTAGGTTGCAAAAAACAATAATTATTTCGTTTAGACCACTCTGCATGGTCTAAACCACGAGCAATCACGATACATTATTGCAAAATGTATTCATTTATGCAATAATGTATACACTGGGCTATAACCGTGTTAGAATATGCAAGAATATGCAATAGCCTAGTTTCCTATCAAAGGATATCAACAATCCTATATGTTGGCATGCTTTCATCAACGATCATGGTGTCACCATAGTATTAAAGCGACATATCTTTGCAAAGTCACAGATACTACCCTTTAATTTCAAAGTGACGTGGATGTGACACACTCAAGAAAATTGAATGAATATTGAATCGAAGTTGTGTATGAGCAAGCACTCGGCTTTGTTTGTTGATTATCTTGACGATGATGTATACGGGGAATACACAAACGAGAATATGTCTACATGGCCTACATCGTGACAACAGATCTACACCCCACAATCCGTACTGTACAAATTTATGATTCGAATGGATGGAATTGCCCACTTCGATGATTAAAGGGACGTATCTGCCCCATCAGTAATGAAAGGGTCGTATCTGCCCCCTCGGTGATTAAAGTGACGTATCTGTCCCCTCGGTGATTAAAGAGACGTATCTGTCCCCCCCCCCTCGGTAACTAAAAATGACGTATCTGCCCCCTCGATAATTAAAGGGACTTATCTTCCCCCCCTCGGTAAATAAAAAGATGTATCTGCCCCTCGGTGATTAAAGGGGCGTATCTGCCCCTCGTTAATTAAAAGGACTATCTGCCCCTCGGTAATTAAAAGGACGTATCTGCCCCCTCGATAATTAAAGGAACGTATCTGCCCGCCTCGGTAATTAAAGGGACGTATCAGTCCCTTCGGTGATAAAAGGGAATATTTGCCCCCCCCCCTCCTCCCCTTCTCGGTCATTGAAGAGACGTATCTTCCCCTCCGTAATTAAAGGGACGTATCTGTCCTCTCGTTAATTAAAAAGGCGTATATGACCTCGGTAATTAAAGGGACTATTTGCCCCTTTGGTAATTAAAGGAACGTATATGCCCGCTCGATAATTTACCATGTTAACATCCCTTCAACCCTTTCAGTTTGAAATGTATAATGGTCATAGACCCATAACATAGATATTCAAATGAAGCAGAAAGGGCTGACTAAGAAATTTATTATGATTTTAAATAGAAAAACCCTTTGATTAAGGATTAACCCTCACAATGTATCTGTGTATATTTTTGCATTTCTGAATAATTACTTCATTTCCTACACCTAGGGGTTTTAGAACAAACATTTTGATGGAACTGTTTTAATAATAACGATACCTTTTTTTCATTTGTGAAACCACACACTAAAAGTCCAGAATAAATTATTGCACAGAAATTCGCGGCCTGTATGGAATGAAGATGACAATGGTAAATTCAGGCTTGATTAAAAGGTTAATCACCGGGGGGGGGGGGATAAACACAACCAACTGTATTTTATTCAAATATATCGGGACATCTGATTCCTGTTTGATGTATGTTTAACGAAACAAAATTGTAATGTTATTAGAATAATTATTATGAAACTAATTTTGAAAAAATGTTCAGTGTCCAAATTCCAGCGTGTAGTCTACATAATAATCTGTGCATAAGACAGGTATTATCTGAAATAACACGGAAAGTGTAATGAGTCAGTTAGTGAAGACGGTGATAGTCCTACACGGGCTGTATTATTCATATGTTTCATGGGTAATTGGGTGTGCACTTCTGGATAAAATTGTGAATTTTGTGACACAATTAGTTAAGATATTGTTATATAGGAAATTTGATGGAAACAAGTTGGCACGTCCAGATTTTAGCCGTCATCCTGATTTTCAAAATGACCGCCACTTGTGACCTATATTCCGCAATATTTCAAGTAGGAAGACAATTAGAGAGCTCATAACAAGCTGATTTATTCACAAAAAAACCCTAAAGGTATTTAGGTTAACATATTAGAAGTTTTGGAATATTCTCTTAAGATATTCGGAATAACGTCCAAGATGGCCGCCGGCATATAGTCATATTTGATCAATTGCGTAAATTGATCTATTTTATCACAATTTTTTTGTAGTTAAGTTCACCATTCCATATAGTTTCGTGGTCAGTAAATCTATATAGACTACCCTAACCTTTTATCACAAGGGGCTTTTTAGCTAACGTCTTTGTAATATCTATGGTTATGAATTGGTGTTAGTAATATAGTTATAATTAAGTCATACTTATTGGTCAATTAATTTGTGTTTTAGTTATTCCAGGTGGCGTCCAAGATGGCTGCCAATGTATGGTCAGATTTAAGAAATTGTGTAATTTTTTTCAATTTTAGCTAAATTTTCTTCTTTTGTAATACATCATTTTAAATAGTTTTATATAATATATAATGAATTCTATATTCTACGTCTGTGAGTCCATCTAAATTGAATATAGGTCCCAAGTAGCGGCCATTTTGAAAACCAAGATGGCGGTCAAAAACTGGACGTACCAACTTGCTTCCATCAAAATTCCTGTAGAGCAAATTATTAACTATTTGTGTGACATAATTCACAATTTTATTCGAAAGTGCACACTCGTCTCATATATTGACTTAAAGAATGATTCAACTGTAAGACGCGCATGCCTGGGAGGGTCAAGTGTAGGCCAGCAGTAGCCTATTGAGTACAGATTGACGGCATTAATATAGCCACTGAACTGATTACAAGATACTACTTAAACGGGACATTGACCCAATGCTGTTTTAATGCTAGGTCAACGTCTGCGACGCTGGCCCAACATTGAACCAACATTGAATAAATGTACAATGTATGAGAGAAAGTCCGCCTGCCCAGCAAACACAAGACATTTGTCTAACATTTATACAACGTCGGCCCAACGTCTTCGACGCTGGTCCAACATTGCATAAAGTCATACAAATGTTTTGTGTTTACTGGGCATGTCAATACAAGCTTGGGTCAAGCAGTTTCAACATCCCCCCAGTAATACAGTCAGTTTGTTTGCAAGCAAGCGACCAAGTAGGGGTAAGGGCCAAGATCTTTGAATTATAAACTCATAGATGTCGCTCAAGTATATATGAACTTGCTGTGATTTGAGAACTTGCTCTTAATGAGGCTTTAGGTATGAAACGCATATTTAGTATTATTATGGAATAGGGACTTGGCCTACCCACGGGCACTATTGCCTTCTGGAGGACCCTTGTCCCGTGAATTTTAACAGTTGACCACACCTTTAAGAGACCCTATCTCAGTGATATTATACATGTTATACGAGAGTACCAATGCAAGTAATGATGTACTAATAACAATAACAGCGCTACAACGCAGCGAAGGTGAACAAAAACTAAATGACACTAATTTAAAAGAACGAAAATGAAAACATACGAATAACTATGCGAAATTATATTATCAAAAACATAAATATGTGACACAAGCGAGCGTGCGATAACGGTACGATCATGGCTCTATTCACTCAGTCAGTCAATTCAGTCAATCAATAAATCAACCAATCAATCAAGCAATTTTTAGCCCGCTTTTTCATTTTAATTTAAAAAGGTGCGCTATTGCAATTGAAGTTCGGCGGCGTCGGCGTTAAGATTTACCTGTGGGCGCGATAACTTGAAAAGTTTTCCATGTATCCTTCCCAAATTGTTTATGCATGTTACTAATGACCAGTTCTCGGACAAGTTCAATAATGGCTGAAAAAAATTCACAATGGCCGACTATATTGCGATTTTTCGCATTTTACGTCAGTAATTTGACCTTGTGGGCGCGATAACTTGAAAAGATTTCTACGTATCCTTTTCAAACTTGTTATGCATGTTACTAATAAGTAGTTCTTGAACAAGTTCAATAATGACTGAAAAAAATTAAAAATGGCCGATTTATTGCGATTTTTCGCATTTTACGTCAATAATTTGACCTTGTGGGTGCGATAACTTGAAAAGTTTTTCACGTATCCTCTTCAAATTTGTTATGCATGTTACTAATAAGTAGTTCTTGGACAAGTTCAATAATGGCTGAAAAAAAATCGAAATGGCCGATTTATTGCGATTTTTCGCATTTTACGTCAATAATTTGACCTTGTGGGCGCGATAACTTAAAAAGTTTTTTGTATATCATCTTCACATCTGTTATGCATGTTATTAATAACCAGTTCTCGGACAAGTTCAATAATGGCCGGAAAAAAATTCAAAATGTCCGATTTATTGTCATTTTTTGCATTTTCACGTCAATAATTTGACCTTGTGGCCGCATAATGACTTCAAGTTCAATAATGGCGGCGGGCTATTGTCGAGTGTGCTCTTGGTAAATTATATTAATAATCTGTTTTTGATTTTATTACAAATATACATCTTATAAATAAAAATTCAATGAATTAATCAAGAAACATTTCATTAAACAAGGGGCTGCCATTCCAAATCAGATGCCCACTAGGACTGACAAAACTGGCAATTACGTTACATTGATTCTGTAGCCTTGATATTCAAACCGAATTGACATTATAAAATGGATGCTTTTATCAAACCTATTATTTGAGTGGAATAGTGGCGGTTTGTCATTTATGTACCGACGATTCTATTATGTGGTGTCTAAATGAAGCCATTACTACAGTTTTATGACATGCTTTCAACAGGAACTCTGGTCTGACGTTTCTCCAATGCTGAACCAACTGTGTTTGTTTTACGAATTGTTTTATTTTTCTTTTATGTGTGTGACTGATAACATTTCTACTTGAAGCATGAATGCACCAATGAATAAATGACTGAATTAATGAATTAATTCTGCGCACATACATGTACAGGCAAAATCGGGCCCAGAAACCTTCTAATAGTCCATCTACCCAGTATACTTCCTATGGGATGAATGATCAAACATAACTTTACTCGCAATTAGGTTCATTGGTACCAAAACAAAGATAAACATCTTAGCTGAAAATCTAGGGGGGTACCTTTGTCAAAATGATCCGAAAATGGTAAATCGGGGCAAAATGTTCCGCCATTACCAAAAATGACATTTTGTATCATATATCGGCCATCATAATCTGCACATATGACGTGTCTATACCATGTTTTGATGGTCAAATAACATTATTGAGCCAGTTATAGGAGGATACCTTTGACAAAATTGTCTAAAAAGGGTAAACTTGGACAAAATGTCATCAGATTGGTATTGTTGTTCAGTGTATGTCCACTCATTCATATATTCACTTCAAATAGAATAATGGTACGATATGGGATTACTGTATATTTTAATGATGTGGCATTATAATGTCGAAATAAATATTTTAATAGCAGGATACCACATTATAAAGTCAAAATATTTCATCATCATGTGAGAATATCTTTGTTTAATATCTAAATATTTTAGTGTCCAGTTATAAGCTTATAATGTCAGGATATTATATTATTATGTAAAGATGAAGGCTGACGCTATTGCAATATAAACTTGTAAGTAATAACTCCAACTTCAGTTATATTACAAAGTGAAGCTGGCACACTGAATGTCAATATACATGATATACGGATTGCAATGTCAGGAAATGGGAGCCTAACGTCACGTTATTACACTATAGTGGGAAAATGTGACGTTATATTTTCATAGTTTACATTATAATATTAGGGTGTGGTATTTTAATTTTCAGCTATGGCAATATCATAGTATGACATAATAATGTCGGCTTACAAGATCATATTGTCGGAATATGGTATCCGATAATAATCATAATAAAATAATGTAATATTTATGAAGAGAATTACTAACTGCAATATGATGATATTTTGTGCATATTGTATGCAATCATAATGTCGAAATATTCCATTATGATGTTATTAAAATAAAATGGATTCATGATACTTCACTGAAGCATGCTATCAAGACAGGATATGACAGTATCCAGATGTGTCAGTTTGACATTGCAATAAGGCATTCTAATGAAAATACATTGTATTGTTATATAGTGTGATATAGCATTATTTTATGGTGTAATGTGGATATGGGGACTTGAATCTTTTTCTCTTTGTATGAAAACCTACTATTGGCAGCTTTTCGATCGGGCAGTGAGGGGTTATTATTGCAGTACATGTTGCACATTTTAATTCTTCAGGATAGGTGTTTTTTTGTCTGATGTTTCCTGTAGTTTTACATATATATGTTATGATGGTAATCAACCTACAATATTTGTTTGAACGAAAATGTTGTAACATGCATCTGGCAATGACTATGCGTGTATGTGTCAGCTAGCAGGACTCTCTGAACATCTCGACAGAATTGACCCAGTAGGATTACTGATAGAGTTATTTTGACAGCGAGCTAATATATTATTCAGCATGAGAACAGTGGAATATTTTGCCTGACTATAAATGACCTTCACTGACAAAACATGGCATTAAGTACTATTTGTACATGCCCATTCATTTACCTTTTCAATCTGACATAGCAACATTCCGCCAGGGAATAAGATCTCACCCAAGGACATGTCTCAATCCCAAAATGTTATATTGAACAGAGGAAAATATTTGATGGATCAGTCTTACTTTCTCATGTACATGAAGGCCTAGATACATGTAGTTAAAGAAGAAAATTGACAGAGTAGATGTGTTGTATATCTATATGAAAATATTTCAATGGACAGGAGGTGAGATAATTGTGAAAATCAGTTGAAATTCCAGTCTCATAGAAAAAGAAGAGCTCTCGCCAGAACTGCAATTAGTTAAACTGAATACAGTTGGTTAGTCAGTCAGTTAGATCATAATACATGTATACTTGCTAAGCCATGGACACATTATCACAATGAGAAGCAAACGTTGATAAAAAAAGCTGACATGAACAATATCTGCATTTAATAAGTATGGACATGTGTGCGTTTTACCATCATTCGTTTATCATAGGACGTCATTTTTAAAAAGGGTAAACACGTATCTGTGCCTGGAATACGCCAGACAATCATAATTTTGATAAAAACACCGCCGTCTAAATTCTAGCTAAGATGTTTATCTTTGTTTTGGTACCAAGAAACTTTATTCTGAGTGTTGTTCGACGAGATTCTATTTCAGCCCTTTATGAAAAACGGCCCACAGACTATAATCGCCTTGCTGATCTTAGGTAAGAATAGAAGATATGTAATAGCGGAATCTGAATGAAATCATTGAGCACTTTTTTAGTTATTCAAGATGGCGTCCAAGATGAGATACTTGGGAAATTATGTATATTGGTCAATTTTAGGTCAATTTTATTTGGTAATACATGTATTCTTTTAGCTGATATAATTTGGTGGTCACTGCATCCATGTAGACCACGCCTAGACAACTAAAACAAATATGTGTAATTTATATTCACCATTACACAGTGAAATTGAAGGGGTTCATACAAGAACATGCATGAAAAAGCTGTTTAAAGGTTGTTACTCATCTCAAATATCTATAGCTCCATTGAATTGCATAGTAGTGATGTGAAATGAAGTGCAACATGTCTTATTTCCACATAAACGATTTTCAAGATGTTATATTTTTAAAAAGCCCAAATTCAAAATGGAAATGTATCGCATCAGAAAGTGATGGAAGATCATCATGCAAGATAATGTCAAGTGATGATAATAACTTCATTCAGTTGTGCAGTTTTCCGCAAAATGATGTTTAGTAGTATATACTATATACTACACATAACAACAATATTTTTGCATGCTAATATAGGAAATACTAAGACGACATATCTACGAAACCCACCCTTTTCAAGAAAATAACGTGTCATCATTGCATTAACATTAGTTAGCTTGATTTTCATCAGTGCGTTATGTTCAAATGGTACTTCTATACACCATGTACACGCTGTTAATAAAAAAAAATGTTGCTTGCACTTGACCATATATTTAAATATATATTTCATTGACTTGCATCAATTACCATTGCAAATATACATGCTAACTTGAACAAAGCATTATTTGGCAGCATTAAAACTACTGATCCTAAGGCCTCTATTCTTTACAGATAATGCATCCGACTAAAAAAAGTATCATTCGAAAAAAAACGAATACATGGTAACTTGACTTAATGTTCTTACTTGGACCCCTTCAATTGATAATTATGTCATGAGCTAGGGTTGGGTCATATCAAAATGTGGAGACAATTTACAATTTAAGGGGTCTTTCAATCTGTATTTTTGAAAAAAAAATAGTCGCTTCAAATTATATATACTAGGGTCAGATATTGAGGGTAGGGTCTATGTGATACACATTTAAAATATCAAAGCTTAATCTCGAACAGATTTTAAAAAAAATATGTGTTTTTGCGAAGGACCGTAAAAATAAAATATCAACTCAGCAACGAATTATATATATATATTTGATCATTTTCAAATTTTAAAGATCAAAAATTGCTTTGTATGATAGTTTAGTGATATGTTAGTATTTATAACACTTTTTGAAATAAAAATTGCTAAGACAGAACAGTGATTTTATCGTGAAATTATATAGTTGCTGAGTTGACTTTATCGTTTCTGAGTTGACAAAGCACGATAATTGCACATAAAAGTCATTTTTTAAGCGCATCTACGAGATCTCTGAACACTTGAGCCCTATTTTCTGAAGAAAAAAATTGGTTCATCATTATAAAGATAAAAAAGAAATGGGATCATAACAAGCCTAATTTGAAAATGTATTTCGAAGGCCATTGTACAATACATACATGCCAATATAATGAGGGTAAATTTGATTTAGAAATTTAACTAAGTGTTATTTGTAGTTTTATTTATGTAAACGACTTCTAAAATACTCTCTCACTCTAATTCAATCAAAAACAGCTTCTTTTTACCTGCATTTTACATTGACGGAGTTAAAATTTCAGTTTTAATTACAAAAAGGGGACAGAAAGCAGAATTCAGTAAACTCAGCAACGTTTTTGTTTTCAACTCAGAAACGTTTTTTCATTGTTGTAAAAATGGCTACATAAGCGAATACTCTCTCAGTCTAATTTAATTAAAAACATATTTTTTAATTGCATTTTACATTTAAAGAATTACGTTTTTAGTCTTAATTACATTTGTGAGATAGAAAGCTAAATTTGGTCAACTCAGCAACGTTTCTGAGTTGAGTGATCAACTCATAAACGTTGCTGAGTTGATCGGAATAATAATGTTGCTGAGTTGAATACGGACAACATAAAACGATCTTTAATGTATTTAAAATAGATGTATCATTGCCCACCGATGCTGTAGGGGGATGGCCATCATTATCAAGCACTTAGTTCAGTTTAACATGTTTTCAATGATTTTTTGCTAAATTATGAGCGTTTCTGAGTTGACACAGAAATTGAATACGCTTCAGGGGTGATTGTTTTGGTTATAAAATAGCAGTTCAGATTGAATGTTTACAAATATTTCACCTACCTCAAAATATTGGGACTTTGCAGCGGTCTCTGCATATATCAAAGTAATTGAAAGGTATCACACCACAATTTGAGGAGTTTAGATAACACTGGCGTTGCTGAGTTGACCGGTTTGCGTGAGACAGCTAAAAAGCCTCAGTAAATGTATCCTTGGCAACTTTTTATATTGAGTTCATGTCTGTATATGAATAAATTCCGTTGAACATAACAATTACGCTACAAAATAACTCGGGGTTGAGTTATTTCCAAAAGATCTTCCATGTTAAAACAGTCTATGTTTCAGGTGTTAGATATTGGGAGACATTGCATTTGTGTACAAATTCGTGTATTTTAGCACATTGCATGTTGAATAAAAAAATATTCGTCAGAGATATTGAATTTTTTTTTCTCTGTTTATCGTATTGCCCATAGGACAATATTAAAAAAATTCGGACCCACACAATGCATAAATTCGCTCAGAATAGCCAAAAGACACTAAATGACCCTTAAATTGTATATTCACCCAGGTATTCAAAAGAAGCAGAAACAGCTAACTAAGGCAGGCAAACAGTAGTTAAGCCATGATAACTGCTCACTTCAATAGTGAATACTTGCAGCACTTTCTTTTGCATACTAATTAAAAATCATAGAAAGTGGTCTGATGGTGACCAGATGTAGCAGTTGAAACATTACTTTGAAAGAAAAGTGTACTTGATGATCACATGATGGAGCGTGCAGTGATGATTTCAAGTCACCTGCTTTGCACATATTTGATTAACGTACAAATCTATAATATTGTCAACAGGTCAACGTTTTTGGGGGGGATCATAGAAATTGGTAACTTTTCTTTTTTAAATCGACATAGATGCTTGGCAGAGACGATTGGAAAAAACGTATTCAAGTTGTAAAATTCAGTGGTTAAGTTATCGAATTATATGCACGTAAAACGATACGTGTAGACCAAGTCATTTAGTTTCAAAAGTGATAAGGTATACGTTCGATGACAATATGAAGTGATAATAAATCGCATATATAATAAAATAAAGAGTTATATGCATGACTTGGACACTACCTAAATGCATAACCTTGGAGAGATAGATATCTCGTCTGTCATCATCGATTGGAGAAATGTCGTGTTTGAGCAGAATGTGCTATATTTAAATCATTTACTGTGAATATTACGCGTGTTTCAATCGAGCAGTTATTGCTGTTGGCCCAATGCTGATGAAATGCTGCCCTATGCCTGCGACGCTGGCCCAGCATGACACCAGCATTGGTTCAGCGCCTTTGCATGGCAGTATTGAGCACTCACCAATTTCTTGACTTGGCATCTTGTAATGACAATCGTGCGAGAACCCCTTACAGCTAGTTAATTAGATACGCTTGTAATGCGTCCTGTTCTCCACCATTTGTTACATCAATCGCTCTGTTATCAGGTGCTTATCATAATGATTATGTCAGGTGGTGATAACAGTGGACATGACCTCTTCAAACTGGTCGTGTTTAGGGCGCTCTTCGGACGCCATGAAGAGAAAGACAAGACTATACTGCTCTGTAAATACAAAAGGCAGTGACTGCCTACTTGTAAAGTATGCAGTTAATACTATGATAAGACAAGATAAGTTTTATTTCAAACTGCCTCTCGGCTTTGCATTATGACTTATACTGATCCGCAAAGTCAAAAGGCAGGTCGTAAGTGCTTACTTGTAAAATCAGCAGTTACTGCATTTTGGCTTTACAATATTAGTATAGTGACTCCTTTTTCAACATCACAACCAAATGTCACTCTGTGTTTAGTGCAGGCTTGTGATGAACTCTCCCACAGTCAATTTCAAGAATATAATTTTGTTTTTACATTCGATTTTGATGAACTTGTAGAAGTCATGCGGTGCCATAAACCTGATATTTTGAAATGCTCATATTGCTATAAACATAGAATAAATCCGGATTAAGCATACGTGTTTATATATACATTAAATAATTAGGATATCTGATTACTTGTGAGGAGTTTTTATAGACTGACATTTTCTGTCCGTTTAATTGTTCTATTAATACAGTTCTCATAATCCATGTTCTAATTTATTAACCATTATAGCGCGGGGATCAACTTTAGTCGTCAGAATCTGACGTCAGTAGACGTCAGATTCTGATTCTGAAGTATAATTTCCTACGTCTTTCATGGAGCTGTTGTAATAATATCTATATTTTTTTTCATTTGCAACCCACTTGAAATCATCTTCATCCAATAAGTCGAGAATTGCGACTCGCGGCCTGTAGTTAATGAAGATGACAATGGTAAAATCAGCTTGAAAGCGTTAAGCGCTGAGCACTACTTAGTATAGGCCTAATCGTTTTTAAAACCGTTTTACCAGCTGATCAAATCTATTATGAGCCATTATCACCTACTTGAAGTTGTGAGTAGTGGTATAAAAGTACAACTTCGATTTCAATTAAACAATTTGGCGGTTAAATGGTTAATGTACAAGGGTGTGAAGACAAAACGACTTTTTTTATTCATCTGGTCAGTGGGAAGCTCTTTCCAAACATGCTTGTACACTGAATTATAGCACCCTCTTTCTTTACTTAGCAGCCCAAAAGATGCCTAGATGATTAAATGCACTAACTGTTTATTTTATTGCAATCAATGAACATAATTAATTTGAATAAATTATTGTCAATACAAACCTTTAAGAAGACCTTTATATATTTAATTTAATTATTAGTATTTCTATAGCTTTTTTTACTATTATTTGTTATGTATCTTAGATTATTTTTTGTTTAGATTAAAACATTTGATGACGAAACACAGATTCCTGTGGTATAACCACATAAACATGATAAATTTTAAAATAATCAATTTAAAAAAAAAAGTTGTCAGCCGGTTGAAGTTTTTTCAGAACGTTTCCATTTTTATGGTTGTGAGTGGTGCTTTTTTACCCCTCGGTCGGTTGGGGTGTTGTCGTCCCCCTAGTGCGCCGCCGTCTTCGTCGCCGTCGCCATTTTGGCTACTAACATAATTTATGCATACAAATATAATGCCCCTCCGATTTCTTTTATCGAAAGTTAAGGTGAAATGTCAAGGTCAAAGATTATGGAAAATTGCTTGTTAACCATGGGGTTACCAATGAGTATGAAGATGGCCTTATCAGATTCTCAGATTTCCACCGATAATCAAAAGTCAATGGCGACTACTTTTTCAACTACTTGAGTAAAAAAAAACATAATTCACAGTATTGCCCAGACACTTGAAATATAGCCCGTTTTCCAGATTTAAAGCTGCTACTGTGTGGGATATACAATGAGTAGCAAGTAACGATTTACAAGGTTGAGCGTTCAATAATAGTTATAACATAGATACATGAGTTGTCAAACGCCGCTCTAATTATGATAGGATGCATGGAGTAATTAATTTGAAAAAATAGTCAAATCACCTTTTCTCAAGCAAAACAACTGAATTAACAGCAGGTATAGGTAAGCTTCACACCACCAGTATATTTATAATCGGAAAGGGTCAGGATGCACTTTAATTATAAAGTGTAATTAAAGCTTACATGTGCAATTTAATAATACAACTAATTAAATAGTGTATTTACATGTGACTGTAATGGGTCGCTATTATAGCTGATAGACCACCTTGACATTTTGTGATGTTTTTGATTTAGATATGGATTACATGAAAGGTATCAAGTGAAACCCGGAGATCATTATCAAAAATCACTTTCAAGTCGTTTCAAATGACAAAAGATGCCCTCAAAGTATTTGTTTCTATTTTCTGAGCATGGACCACAATATATTCTATCAATTTGGGTATTTTATTTGGATTGAGATTCGCTGATAAACCTATTACTAGAATACGATTCCAGCAGTACAAGGGTTATGTTTGGTGAATTTTAGGTAATATTTCGGTTGTGAAACAGTTCGAAATCCCTTCAATAGTCGTTTGCACGGAGAGCCACAAAGTTGAACTATACAGTTAGTAATAACACCTGATTCGCGCGCAGTTACAGATCCAGAGGTGGTCAGCTAGGGGTTCCTCCCCCCTTTCGAAAACAGAATTGTCTAAAAATCGCTTTAAAATTGTTAATTGTTGCTCATTTTTTTCTTGGGAGGTGCCACTAATCATTGTTTATCAGGTCAGAAGGGTATTTTACATCCAAGTTAAAAGAAAAATTGGTCGGCTAAATTCCCATTCACCTCCACCCTTTTTGCAAGTTCTGGCACGATGCATTTTCTTTGTGAAATGAGAAACGGTTAACCTGTTAACGGAATAATTTCATGAGTTGTTGCTACCCGGTAAACACAAAACATTTGTATAACATTTGTACAATGTTGGACCAACGTCGGCGTTGGGCCGAAGTTGTACAAATGTTATACAAATGTTTTGTGTTTGCTGGGTATGCTATTTTTTCACCCAGTTGAAGTTGTAAAGCATTTCTCTTATTCAAATGTTCTTGTTTTAATAAATAAATGAAAAGGCGGAAACGGCTATGGTCCACGCGATTAGCATTTTTAAAGGTAAATAGTGCATCTGGAGTTCCCTCCATTTGTGTCAGTAACGTGAGATTGAAATTCCCCTCGCAGCAAAGCTTAAACTTCACGAAGAAAAATGATAATTTTCCGCTAGACTCTCGGTTTGAACTTGGCGATGTATCCCGAAATTCGCGTTGATAGCGGCAGATCGCGATATTCTGATACATTACAGCGGGTGATTGGGAGATGAATTCATTCACATTTCGATATTTGTGGAGAGTATTTACACAGTGGTGGACGGTAACGTAGAGGTTGCTAAATTAGTGGCCAGCCCGAGCACTGGGCACACGACGTTGTGGCGACGTTGAATCAACGTCAATGACGTTGATTCAACGTCGCAACAACGTCGTGCGCCCAGTGCTCAGGCCAGATCCAGTGATCCGAAATCTGCCATCAGGCCAGGAAATGAGTAAATTTGCCATTAGATGAGAGTGTAAAATATTCACTTACTCTGACCTTTCCATCAACATTAGGCCTACTGACAGTCGTGTGCTCTATTTTTGTCATGATTTTTGTCATTTTAGTTGGGGAAAAGTACAATATATCCCGGGAATATTACAATTATTTTTATTCGGTTTTATATATGTAAATTTTGTATGACCTTCACTGACAAAACATGGCATTAAGTACTATTTGTACATGCCCATTCATTTACCTTTTCAATCTGACATAGCAACATTCCGCCAGGGAATAAGATCTCACCCAAGGACATGTCTCAATCCCAAAATGTTATATTGAACAGAGGAAAATATTTGATGGATCAGTCTTACTTTCTCATGTACATGAAGGCCTAGATACATGTAGTTAAAGAAGAAAATTGACAGAGTAGATGTGTTGTATATCTATATGAAAATATTTCAATGGACAGGAGGTGAGATAATTGTGAAAATCAGTTGAAATTCCAGTCTCATAGAAAAAGAAGAGCTCTCGCCAGAACTGCAATTAGTTAAACTGAATACAGTTGGTTAGTCAGTCAGTTAGATCATAATACATGTATACTTGCTAAGCCATGGACACATTATCACAATGAGAAGCAAACGTTGATAAAAAAAGCTGACATGAACAATATCTGCATTTAATAAGTATGGACATGTGTGCGTTTTACCATCATTCGTTTATCATAGGACGTCATTTTTAAAAAGGGTAAACACGTATCTGTGCCTGGAATACGCCAGACAATCATAATTTTGATAAAAACACCGCCGTCTAAATTCTAGCTAAGATGTTTATCTTTGTTTTGGTACCAAGAAACTTTATTCTGAGTGTTGTTCGACGAGATTCTATTTCAGCCCTTTATGAAAAACGGCCCACAGACTATAATCGCCTTGCTGATCTTAGGTAAGAATAGAAGATATGTAATAGCGGAATCTGAATGAAATCATTGAGCACTTTTTTAGTTATTCAAGATGGCGTCCAAGATGAGATACTTGGGAAATTATGTATATTGGTCAATTTTAGGTCAATTTTATTTGGTAATACATGTATTCTTTTAGCTGATATAATTTGGTGGTCACTGCATCCATGTAGACCACGCCTAGACAACTAAAACAAATATGTGTAATTTATATTCACCATTACACAGTGAAATTGAAGGGGTTCATACAAGAACATGCATGAAAAAGCTGTTTAAAGGTTGTTACTCATCTCAAATATCTATAGCTCCATTGAATTGCATAGTAGTGATGTGAAATGAAGTGCAACATGTCTTATTTCCACATAAACGATTTTCAAGATGTTATATTTTTAAAAAGCCCAAATTCAAAATGGAAATGTATCGCATCAGAAAGTGATGGAAGATCATCATGCAAGATAATGTCAAGTGATGATAATAACTTCATTCAGTTGTGCAGTTTTCCGCAAAATGATGTTTAGTAGTATATACTATATACTACACATAACAACAATATTTTTGCATGCTAATATAGGAAATACTAAGACGACATATCTACGAAACCCACCCTTTTCAAGAAAATAACGTGTCATCATTGCATTAACATTAGTTAGCTTGATTTTCATCAGTGCGTTATGTTCAAATGGTACTTCTATACACCATGTACACGCTGTTAATAAAAAAAAATGTTGCTTGCACTTGACCATATATTTAAATATATATTTCATTGACTTGCATCAATTACCATTGCAAATATACATGCTAACTTGAACAAAGCATTATTTGGCAGCATTAAAACTACTGATCCTAAGGCCTCTATTCTTTACAGATAATGCATCCGACTAAAAAAAGTATCATTCGAAAAAAAACGAATACATGGTAACTTGACTTAATGTTCTTACTTGGACCCCTTCAATTGATAATTATGTCATGAGCTAGGGTTGGGTCATATCAAAATGTGGAGACAATTTACAATTTAAGGGGTCTTTCAATCTGTATTTTTGAAAAAAAAATAGTCGCTTCAAATTATATATACTAGGGTCAGATATTGAGGGTAGGGTCTATGTGATACACATTTAAAATATCAAAGCTTAATCTCGAACAGATTTTAAAAAAAATATGTGTTTTTGCGAAGGACCGTAAAAATAAAATATCAACTCAGCAACGAATTATATATATATATTTGATCATTTTCAAATTTTAAAGATCAAAAATTGCTTTGTATGATAGTTTAGTGATATGTTAGTATTTATAACACTTTTTGAAATAAAAATTGCTAAGACAGAACAGTGATTTTATCGTGAAATTATATAGTTGCTGAGTTGACTTTATCGTTTCTGAGTTGACAAAGCACGATAATTGCACATAAAAGTCATTTTTTAAGCGCATCTACGAGATCTCTGAACACTTGAGCCCTATTTTCTGAAGAAAAAAATTGGTTCATCATTATAAAGATAAAAAAGAAATGGGATCATAACAAGCCTAATTTGAAAATGTATTTCGAAGGCCATTGTACAATACATACATGCCAATATAATGAGGGTAAATTTGATTTAGAAATTTAACTAAGTGTTATTTGTAGTTTTATTTATGTAAACGACTTCTAAAATACTCTCTCACTCTAATTCAATCAAAAACAGCTTCTTTTTACCTGCATTTTACATTGACGGAGTTAAAATTTCAGTTTTAATTACAAAAAGGGGACAGAAAGCAGAATTCAGTAAACTCAGCAACGTTTTTGTTTTCAACTCAGAAACGTTTTTTCATTGTTGTAAAAATGGCTACATAAGCGAATACTCTCTCAGTCTAATTTAATTAAAAACATATTTTTTAATTGCATTTTACATTTAAAGAATTACGTTTTTAGTCTTAATTACATTTGTGAGATAGAAAGCTAAATTTGGTCAACTCAGCAACGTTTCTGAGTTGAGTGATCAACTCATAAACGTTGCTGAGTTGATCGGAATAATAATGTTGCTGAGTTGAATACGGACAACATAAAACGATCTTTAATGTATTTAAAATAGATGTATCATTGCCCACCGATGCTGTAGGGGGATGGCCATCATTATCAAGCACTTAGTTCAGTTTAACATGTTTTCAATGATTTTTTGCTAAATTATGAGCGTTTCTGAGTTGACACAGAAATTGAATACGCTTCAGGGGTGATTGTTTTGGTTATAAAATAGCAGTTCAGATTGAATGTTTACAAATATTTCACCTACCTCAAAATATTGGGACTTTGCAGCGGTCTCTGCATATATCAAAGTAATTGAAAGGTATCACACCACAATTTGAGGAGTTTAGATAACACTGGCGTTGCTGAGTTGACCGGTTTGCGTGAGACAGCTAAAAAGCCTCAGTAAATGTATCCTTGGCAACTTTTTATATTGAGTTCATGTCTGTATATGAATAAATTCCGTTGAACATAACAATTACGCTACAAAATAACTCGGGGTTGAGTTATTTCCAAAAGATCTTCCATGTTAAAACAGTCTATGTTTCAGGTGTTAGATATTGGGAGACATTGCATTTGTGTACAAATTCGTGTATTTTAGCACATTGCATGTTGAATAAAAAAATATTCGTCAGAGATATTGAATTTTTTTTTCTCTGTTTATCGTATTGCCCATAGGACAATATTAAAAAAATTCGGACCCACACAATGCATAAATTCGCTCAGAATAGCCAAAAGACACTAAATGACCCTTAAATTGTATATTCACCCAGGTATTCAAAAGAAGCAGAAACAGCTAACTAAGGCAGGCAAACAGTAGTTAAGCCATGATAACTGCTCACTTCAATAGTGAATACTTGCAGCACTTTCTTTTGCATACTAATTAAAAATCATAGAAAGTGGTCTGATGGTGACCAGATGTAGCAGTTGAAACATTACTTTGAAAGAAAAGTGTACTTGATGATCACATGATGGAGCGTGCAGTGATGATTTCAAGTCACCTGCTTTGCACATATTTGATTAACGTACAAATCTATAATATTGTCAACAGGTCAACGTTTTTGGGGGGGATCATAGAAATTGGTAACTTTTCTTTTTTAAATCGACATAGATGCTTGGCAGAGACGATTGGAAAAAACGTATTCAAGTTGTAAAATTCAGTGGTTAAGTTATCGAATTATATGCACGTAAAACGATACGTGTAGACCAAGTCATTTAGTTTCAAAAGTGATAAGGTATACGTTCGATGACAATATGAAGTGATAATAAATCGCATATATAATAAAATAAAGAGTTATATGCATGACTTGGACACTACCTAAATGCATAACCTTGGAGAGATAGATATCTCGTCTGTCATCATCGATTGGAGAAATGTCGTGTTTGAGCAGAATGTGCTATATTTAAATCATTTACTGTGAATATTACGCGTGTTTCAATCGAGCAGTTATTGCTGTTGGCCCAATGCTGATGAAATGCTGCCCTATGCCTGCGACGCTGGCCCAGCATGACACCAGCATTGGTTCAGCGCCTTTGCATGGCAGTATTGAGCACTCACCAATTTCTTGACTTGGCATCTTGTAATGACAATCGTGCGAGAACCCCTTACAGCTAGTTAATTAGATACGCTTGTAATGCGTCCTGTTCTCCACCATTTGTTACATCAATCGCTCTGTTATCAGGTGCTTATCATAATGATTATGTCAGGTGGTGATAACAGTGGACATGACCTCTTCAAACTGGTCGTGTTTAGGGCGCTCTTCGGACGCCATGAAGAGAAAGACAAGACTATACTGCTCTGTAAATACAAAAGGCAGTGACTGCCTACTTGTAAAGTATGCAGTTAATACTATGATAAGACAAGATAAGTTTTATTTCAAACTGCCTCTCGGCTTTGCATTATGACTTATACTGATCCGCAAAGTCAAAAGGCAGGTCGTAAGTGCTTACTTGTAAAATCAGCAGTTACTGCATTTTGGCTTTACAATATTAGTATAGTGACTCCTTTTTCAACATCACAACCAAATGTCACTCTGTGTTTAGTGCAGGCTTGTGATGAACTCTCCCACAGTCAATTTCAAGAATATAATTTTGTTTTTACATTCGATTTTGATGAACTTGTAGAAGTCATGCGGTGCCATAAACCTGATATTTTGAAATGCTCATATTGCTATAAACATAGAATAAATCCGGATTAAGCATACGTGTTTATATATACATTAAATAATTAGGATATCTGATTACTTGTGAGGAGTTTTTATAGACTGACATTTTCTGTCCGTTTAATTGTTCTATTAATACAGTTCTCATAATCCATGTTCTAATTTATTAACCATTATAGCGCGGGGATCAACTTTAGTCGTCAGAATCTGACGTCAGTAGACGTCAGATTCTGATTCTGAAGTATAATTTCCTACGTCTTTCATGGAGCTGTTGTAATAATATCTATATTTTTTTTCATTTGCAACCCACTTGAAATCATCTTCATCCAATAAGTCGAGAATTGCGACTCGCGGCCTGTAGTTAATGAAGATGACAATGGTAAAATCAGCTTGAAAGCGTTAAGCGCTGAGCACTACTTAGTATAGGCCTAATCGTTTTTAAAACCGTTTTACCAGCTGATCAAATCTATTATGAGCCATTATCACCTACTTGAAGTTGTGAGTAGTGGTATAAAAGTACAACTTCGATTTCAATTAAACAATTTGGCGGTTAAATGGTTAATGTACAAGGGTGTGAAGACAAAACGACTTTTTTTATTCATCTGGTCAGTGGGAAGCTCTTTCCAAACATGCTTGTACACTGAATTATAGCACCCTCTTTCTTTACTTAGCAGCCCAAAAGATGCCTAGATGATTAAATGCACTAACTGTTTATTTTATTGCAATCAATGAACATAATTAATTTGAATAAATTATTGTCAATACAAACCTTTAAGAAGACCTTTATATATTTAATTTAATTATTAGTATTTCTATAGCTTTTTTTACTATTATTTGTTATGTATCTTAGATTATTTTTTGTTTAGATTAAAACATTTGATGACGAAACACAGATTCCTGTGGTATAACCACATAAACATGATAAATTTTAAAATAATCAATTTAAAAAAAAAAGTTGTCAGCCGGTTGAAGTTTTTTCAGAACGTTTCCATTTTTATGGTTGTGAGTGGTGCTTTTTTACCCCTCGGTCGGTTGGGGTGTTGTCGTCCCCCTAGTGCGCCGCCGTCTTCGTCGCCGTCGCCATTTTGGCTACTAACATAATTTATGCATACAAATATAATGCCCCTCCGATTTCTTTTATCGAAAGTTAAGGTGAAATGTCAAGGTCAAAGATTATGGAAAATTGCTTGTTAACCATGGGGTTACCAATGAGTATGAAGATGGCCTTATCAGATTCTCAGATTTCCACCGATAATCAAAAGTCAATGGCGACTACTTTTTCAACTACTTGAGTAAAAAAAAACATAATTCACAGTATTGCCCAGACACTTGAAATATAGCCCGTTTTCCAGATTTAAAGCTGCTACTGTGTGGGATATACAATGAGTAGCAAGTAACGATTTACAAGGTTGAGCGTTCAATAATAGTTATAACATAGATACATGAGTTGTCAAACGCCGCTCTAATTATGATAGGATGCATGGAGTAATTAATTTGAAAAAATAGTCAAATCACCTTTTCTCAAGCAAAACAACTGAATTAACAGCAGGTATAGGTAAGCTTCACACCACCAGTATATTTATAATCGGAAAGGGTCAGGATGCACTTTAATTATAAAGTGTAATTAAAGCTTACATGTGCAATTTAATAATACAACTAATTAAATAGTGTATTTACATGTGACTGTAATGGGTCGCTATTATAGCTGATAGACCACCTTGACATTTTGTGATGTTTTTGATTTAGATATGGATTACATGAAAGGTATCAAGTGAAACCCGGAGATCATTATCAAAAATCACTTTCAAGTCGTTTCAAATGACAAAAGATGCCCTCAAAGTATTTGTTTCTATTTTCTGAGCATGGACCACAATATATTCTATCAATTTGGGTATTTTATTTGGATTGAGATTCGCTGATAAACCTATTACTAGAATACGATTCCAGCAGTACAAGGGTTATGTTTGGTGAATTTTAGGTAATATTTCGGTTGTGAAACAGTTCGAAATCCCTTCAATAGTCGTTTGCACGGAGAGCCACAAAGTTGAACTATACAGTTAGTAATAACACCTGATTCGCGCGCAGTTACAGATCCAGAGGTGGTCAGCTAGGGGTTCCTCCCCCCTTTCGAAAACAGAATTGTCTAAAAATCGCTTTAAAATTGTTAATTGTTGCTCATTTTTTTCTTGGGAGGTGCCACTAATCATTGTTTATCAGGTCAGAAGGGTATTTTACATCCAAGTTAAAAGAAAAATTGGTCGGCTAAATTCCCATTCACCTCCACCCTTTTTGCAAGTTCTGGCACGATGCATTTTCTTTGTGAAATGAGAAACGGTTAACCTGTTAACGGAATAATTTCATGAGTTGTTGCTACCCGGTAAACACAAAACATTTGTATAACATTTGTACAATGTTGGACCAACGTCGGCGTTGGGCCGAAGTTGTACAAATGTTATACAAATGTTTTGTGTTTGCTGGGTATGCTATTTTTTCACCCAGTTGAAGTTGTAAAGCATTTCTCTTATTCAAATGTTCTTGTTTTAATAAATAAATGAAAAGGCGGAAACGGCTATGGTCCACGCGATTAGCATTTTTAAAGGTAAATAGTGCATCTGGAGTTCCCTCCATTTGTGTCAGTAACGTGAGATTGAAATTCCCCTCGCAGCAAAGCTTAAACTTCACGAAGAAAAATGATAATTTTCCGCTAGACTCTCGGTTTGAACTTGGCGATGTATCCCGAAATTCGCGTTGATAGCGGCAGATCGCGATATTCTGATACATTACAGCGGGTGATTGGGGGATGAATTCATTCACATTTCGATATTTGTGGAGAGTATTTACACAGTGGTGGACGGTAACGTAGCGGTTGCTAAATTAGTGGCCAGCTCGAGCACTGGGCACACGACGTTGTGGCGACGTTGAATCAACGTCAATAACGCTGATTCAACGTCGCAACAACGTCGTGCGCCCAGTGCTCAGGCCAGATCCAGTGACCCGAAATCTGCCATCAGGCCAGGAAATGAGTAAATTTGCCATTAGATGAGAGTGTAAAATATTTACTTACTCTGACCTTTCCATCAACATTAGGCCTACTGACAGTCGTGTGCTCTATTTTTGTCATGACTTTTTGTCATTTTAGTTGGGGAAAAGTACAATATATCCCGGGAATATTACAATTATTTTTATTCGGTTTTATATATGTAAATTTTGTATGAATGTATGTAAGCCAAATAGTGTTTTTGTTGCCAGTAGCTATGACTGGTACTTTTATGAAATGCATATTATATAACTTGGAAATATTTAAATGTACGTTCAGGTTTGTAAATTTAACTTGTGCTTTTGCGAATTTTTTTGGGGTGAGTTAAGGTCTCTCTATTTATTTGAATACCAATGTTATGGGTCTACGACTATTATAAATATTTTAATTTTTTCAGTACGGGGAGCGTCTTTATACGTCAGAATATTACGTCTGTGGACGTCAGATTCTGACGTATAAAGCCTCTCCCCGCACTGAAAGGGTTAATAGTACAGCAGCAGAGGGACTAAATTTTCGAGGTACCTAAACCGGCGGTACAACATTTGTCCACATGTCTAGAATTGTTCTCAGGGATCTCTAGATACAGAATCTGGTTGATGACATTGCCGGAAATGGGGGCGGGCTGAGAATTTGACACTTTTGTACACCTACCCAATTTTTAGAGAAAATATCCGCTTAAATATGATTTTCGCGTCATTCTCACTCTATAACAATGTTGGTCAAATATTGTTGTATTTAGTTTTTTCCATCCATCAGGTCATATATCTGTGGGGATAAAATAGTAAAAAAAAATATGATTTTGCACTAGCATCCCACCTCAAAGAGCTATTTCGAATATTGTAGATATGTCGCAAAATGAAATTTTTCAAAATTGTAATTTTTTTTCATTTTTTTGCATATAGTTTATGACAACAGGTTAGTTTCTGCACGAAAGTCTCCATGAGCGGTACCATTTGGTTCGGATACATCCCTTAAGTCTGAATTAGGTAACCAATGCTTGATTTTTCGAGTAATTGATCATTATGGGCAATTTCTAAATGGCCGCCGTAAAACCCATGATTTCTCCTGAAATGTATTATCAAACACGGTTTTCTTCAATTTTACATCACAATCACAGTTTTGGTATTTAATCTTACATTTTAATGCGCGCTTAAGTATTTCCAAATGCTGTAATGTGATATTTAGCACCGAATCCAAGATGGCCGCCAGAAAATGGTGAAGAAAATGCGAAAATTTCACTTTTTTGCAAATAGTTTATAAGCACAGGCTCTAATGGTGTACGATAACATCCATGAGCGGTATCATTTCATTAAGAGACACGTACCTGTGAACAAACATCAGGTGATTAATGATTGATGTGTAGAACAATTAATAATTATGGCCTATTTCAAAATGCTGAGGTAAATAGGTCGCTGTGAAATCATTTACCGGTAATTCTCATAAAATGCATTTGTCACACAGTTATCTCACAGACACGATTTACCGGGTAAGTGTCTAATCTTACTTATTAATCCTCACTATGTCCATTAAAAGTATTATAACATGGGGAAAACGTAGAAATTCAAGATGGCCGCCGTAACATTGTCAAAATGTCGCACCATTTACAAATAAATTCTATATCTGTATGAAAACCTCCATGAGCGTTATTATTTATTTCCGAGACGTCTTATGAGTCAAGATCAGGTTAAAAATGCTTGATTTGTTAAGTAAATAATACTTATGGCCGATTACAAAATGGCCGCCATGAAATCAATGAATACTCCTAAAATGCTTCATTGAACATGTTGTGCATAATATAATAGTCATTTAAAAACACGATCTTTGTATTTATTTTTGAATTTTACTTTTCAGTGAATCCACTAAAAGTAATGTTGAGTACTTTAATCTAAAATGGCAGCAAGAAAAAAAAACGACAAGAAAATATGCGTTTGTTCAGCTTTGGCCCCGGTGACCTAAGGCCTTGTCTCCTAAAAATGAACATTCAGTTCCCTTTAATTTTTGTAATTGTTAAACATGTACTACGTAATGATCATTATAGAAACACTGTTTAGGTGTTTACTCCAGATATCACAACCACCTTAAAAGTTATCTCAGCCACTACAAGGGTGGCCTTGGCCACTAACAAACTGGTATCAGCCACTGACAAAGTTATCTAAGCCACTACAAAGTGATCTTGGCCACTGGAGAAGTGATCACATCAACTTTAAAAGTTATCTCAGCCACTACAAAAGTTATCTTGGCCATTAAAGAAACGATCACACCCACTTTGAAAATGATCTAAGCCACAACAAAAGTGATCTTGACGACTTAATAAGTGATTATAGGCACTTTAAAGTTATCTCAGCCACTGCAAATGTAATCTTGGCCACTAACAAAAATGGTGTCAGCCACTGAAAAAGTTATCTAAGCCACTACAAAGTGATCTTAGCCACT
This sequence comes from Flabesymbios commensalis, assembly GCA_964017125.1. Lineage (NCBI taxonomy): Eukaryota > Metazoa > Annelida > Polychaeta > Terebellida > Flabelligeridae > Flabesymbios > Flabesymbios commensalis. Next base: position 23,954,531 of record OZ024912.1, read on the forward strand.
GAAGAAGTGATCACAGCCACTTTAAAAATTATCTGAACCACTACAAAAGTGATCTTGACCACTGATGAAGTGATTACAGCCATTCTAAAAGTCATCTCAGCCACTACACAAGTGATCTTTGCCACCGAATAAGTGATTAGAACCACTTAAAAAGTTATATCAGCCACTACAAAAGTGATCTTGACCACTGAAGAAGTGATCACAGCGATTTTAAAAGTTATCTCAGCAACTACAAAAGTGATCCTGGCCGGTGAAGAAGTGATAACAGCCACCTTGAAAATTATGTAAGCCACTACAAAAGTGACATTTGTTGCTGTAGTATATATCCAAAATAAGAAATATGGGAATTTTGTCTCTATGTTTCGCTTAATTGGTAAATGCGCAGCACAAAAAAAAACTTTTGCAGTTCTAGTCTATGGACATGATTACATTATATGGTCATATTGAGAAGCCAAAGGAAAATCACCGATTTTTTATGATATTAGCCTGATTGTGTCGCTTGAAGATATTACATCAAACCCGTGTTTATGATATGACTATTAAGGTAGACAATGTTCAATAATGCATTTATTTATTGGCGGCCATTTTGAAATCGCCATAATGATTATTTACTTGATAAATCAAGAATTAATCACCTGATTTTGACTTAATATATGCCTCTAAACCAAATAATACCGCTCACTGAGGTTTTCTTACAGAGCAGAACGTGTGCTCATGAACTATTTTCAAACGTTTCGAAAATATTATTTGCCATTTTTACGGCGGCCATCTTGGATTAGTTCCTAAATAACATATTCTAGCACTTAAAATATACATATATATATTCAGTGGATTCATTCAGCAATAAAATTTAATAATAGACACGAAAACCGTGTTTCTGCGATAAAAATTAAGGAAACCATGTTGAATTATGCATTTGAAGATTATTCATTGATTTCACGGTGGCCATTTTAAAACCGGCCATATTGATTAATTACTCTACAAATCAAGCACTTATCATATGATTTTTACTCAAGGGTTGTCTCTGAACCAAATTACACCGATCGTGGAGGTTTTCTTACATGATAAAACATGTGCTTCGAAAATATTTGCAAGAAAATGTGAAATTTTGAACATTTTCTTGATCATTTCTGGCAGCCATCTTGGATTGGGTCTTAAATATCACATCCCAGCATTTGTAAATACTTGAACGAGCGATAAAGTGTAAGATTAGACACTCAAACCGTGCTTGTGATGCGAAATTTAAGAAAACCATGTTCAATAATACATTTCGGGAAAAACCTTGGATTTTACGGCGGCCATTTTGAAATTGGTCATAATGATCAATTACTGGACGAATCAAGCATTGGTAACCTACTTCTGACTTAAGGGATGTATCTGAACCAAATCGTACCGCTCATGGAGACTTTCGTGCAAAAACGAACCTGCTGTCCTAAATTATATGCAAAAAAATGAAAAAAAAAGAATATTTTGTAAAATTGCATTTTGCGACATATTTACAATATCCAAAATAGCCCTTAGAGGTAGGATGCTAGTGCAGAAATTATATTTTTTTTACTATTTTATCTCCACATATATATGACCTGATCAATAGAAAAAAATAAATCCAAAAATATTTCATTTAAATGGCCCAACATAATAATAGAGTGAAAATGACGCGAAAATCATATTTTAGCGAATATTTTCTCTAAAAATCGGGTAGGTGTACAAAAGTGTCAAATTCTCCGCCCGCCCCCATTTCCGGCAATATCATCAACCAGATTCTGTATCTGGAGATCCCTGGGAACAATTCTAGACGTGTGGACAAATGTTGTACCGCCGGTTTAGGTAACTCCTTAACTATGGCTCTTTTTTGGTGTCTGCTGCTGTACTATAAATGGAAACTGGAAACATAATTACTTTAGACTTTGTTGACTAGTTATTGGACCGAGAATAAAAACTGGCAAGATTTAATTTACAGCTGCTAGTTTCGCTACTAAACGAATCTTTAGCCCTATCAAGCCTGAATTTACCATTGCAATCTTAATCCACTACAAGTCGTGAATTGCTATCGCAATTCTCGACTTGTAGTGGATGAAGATGACTTGAAGTGCGAGCGTGACAAATGGAAAAAATATATTATGTTATTAATACCATGCAAATGGTCGTTGTAAAACCCCTAGGTTTTAGAAAGGTGAGTCATTCTTCAGAGATGCAAAATGATGCATCATGATGGTTTAAAGGGTTAATACGAGAAATCAGCAGCGAATACGCACGCCAATTAGGTTTCACGAAATGACACAGGTATCCAAATATATGACCCTACTGTAACAAATAAAAGGTGCCATTTAGCCATGTTACCTTATAAGAAAAGAGTAGGGCATAGTCCCGATTCCGAGCTTGCTGTATTGCCATGATTGTGCAGAAAACAATATTTACTCAACTTATAATAAAGTTAAAGGGACTTTCCCAGGCTAAAATCATAAAAAATCGGTGATTTTATTTTGGCTTCTTAATATGACCATATGATGTAAATATGTCCATAGACTAGTCCTGCAAAAGTTTTTTAATTTTTGTGCTGCGCATTTACCAAATCCTGATTTCTTATTTTGGACAACCATGTCAAAAATAAGAAATACGGGAATTTCATCTCTATGTCTAGCCTAACTGGTAAATGCGCAGCACAAAAATTAAACAACTTTTCAGTTCTAGTCTATATGGACATGTTTACATCATATTGTCATATTAAGAAGCCAAAATAAAATCACCGATTTTTTTAAGATTTTAGCCTGGAACAGTTCCTTTAACCCTTACAGCGCCGGGATCGACTTTAGTCGTCAGAATCTCACGTCTGTAGACGTCAGATTCTGACGACTAAAGTCGATCCCCGCACTGTAAGAGTAGAAATGTGTCTAATGGCCGTAGACCCCTAACATAGGTATTCAAATGAATCGGAAAGAACTAACTAACACATTTGTGATGATTTCAATGTGAAAAAAACCCTTTGGTTGCGATCTTTTTTTTACAAATTAATTCAGCGTTTTAAGGGTTAAACAACTGAGTGAACGTGGTTGAGAGTAGAGCTCTATACTGCCGTGCAAAGCCAAAAGGCAGTAACTAGCAGCTACTGCCTTTTGGCTCTGCACGGTAGTATACATTGGCCCAAATATCGTTGGTATATCGTGGACGCTCCTTCGATACTAAATAACGCCCTATGTTGACTAGGTCGCATCTTGTGTGGATCATTGACCTTGATATCTAGGTGCATACAAATTTGCTACACAAAATGTGGTGCTTCACATATATATCTTCGTTCTATATGTATTTTTTATATTCAGTTGTAGCTGATAATTGCGTCAAAAAAATAGTATCACTTGACTTGAAAATCATTTTCTAGTCAAATGACACTATTCTTGTTGTCATTTAATGACAAGAAGGAATGAAATAATAATTACTCAAACAGACTTGTGTTTCCTACCAGCTCACCAGGTGTCAGCGATATGTTGACAATATTATCTTCCAACAAACAGAATATTGAATCGAAGTCGGTTGAATGTTGGACCGACGTCAAAAGCCACATTTGATGTATGTATCGTAAGCGTTTTGTAATCGTTAGTGATTGCAGATGAAAGCAGATAAACTGGCGATACAGGGCCTTTCATACTGCAGTGCGACAGTAGTATTTTACCCCTGAGTGAATTAAATGTAGCCTGTGTGCACTTCGATGAAAAAGTCCCATTCTCACCCTTCAAACATCACACAGAAAAACACAAATCCTTAAGTTTCGAACACCCCTCGCATAGACTCCAATACAACTTAATGAAGTTGTTGTTGTGTGTTTTTCAAGAGAAATATAACAATTTGAAACAAATTCCTTCGTTCCATCATTTGTATATACCACCAGTAAAATATAATTGCGAAAAGTTATGTATACTGAGTACAGCACTGGCTGTAAACTAAAAGATAAAATACATCATATTATCAGTGCTTGAACGAGATATTGTGGTGGGGGGGGGGGGGGAGATATTTACTCACAGGTTTTATTTTGCCAAACCCCACCCTATGTTAAATTTTGTGTACATAGGGTTACTGTGAACGTCTCTCTGGACAAATATTTTGAAAGCGGTTGACTGATTTTAAATAGTAGGATTTTTACGAGTGTACGGGGAAGAAACATTTTGTTTCTTCGAATCATGAATACCGCCGACCGGTTAGATCCAGACATCCTCAGTGAACCAGCGGCGGCTTGCGGAATATTACACCACGGAATAACACAAGTGGCCCGCGGTCGTAATTAACAATTTGCAGATAAACACGTAACAAACCTGTCAGGACGCGAGGGTCCCCTTGACGTTTGAAGTTTATGAGCCGTGTACACTCCACTTCAGACGTCCACGGACCCTGCAAGCCCCGGGTTGAAATTAAAGCACAAGAACTCAACACCCCGGCCGACCCGATGCTGACCTGATGTTGTTCCACCGTCGCAGACGCTGGAACAACGTCAGACCAGCATCGGGCTAATGGCTGTTGTCTCAGCGGAGCCAGGATGACACGTCGGCGCGAAGACAATTTCTGCATGTCATTCCCATTAGCATGGACACAACAGCACTTGTGGATCATTCACCGGAGTCTGAAATGTGTCAACCATAGCCAAACAACACCCAGTATACACCTAATATATGCACTGCAGTAGATCAACCTAAAGTGACAACAAAACAACCACAGCAACACCTTTAATTCACACTATGTTCTGTGCAATTTATCCGATCCAGAATTAGTCTTACGAGATTAGCACAGAGTATATTTTCTGTACAATTTCATCCGATTCAGAATTGTTCTTACCCTGTTAAAACAATTGCGCCGACAGATTATCACCGTGGAATGAAGTGGGTTCTTGTCAAGTTTTCCAGAGAGATACGGACAGGTGTAAGATAAGGATGTGTCCGAATGATGACGTCATCGGGCAGCGATGTCCGCGGAGACGTCGGGGACAGTCACTTCTATGAGTACGGAGATTCATACCGAAGATGCTGGGAATAATCGATAAACAGCATGTTTTTAGCTGCTTTTTGACAAGTGGCAATTAGCGAGATGATGAGAGTCCTCGCAGAGATAAGTGTGTGATTTAGGACACTCGTAAAGAAACAGATGCAGAGACAACTGAGCACTTTGTCAAACTGATCTTACGAGGGCCGGAGATCGACGATTTTATAATCAACAACAAGTTGTTCGAGGTGCGATGCGCTGAGCATTTGAAAGTAAAGTTTATATTGGTAAGTAAGTCAACTATACATTCATTTCTGGGCATGTGTATATATTGATAGAAGAGATATGAAAGTTATTAATGATATTACCTCATCCTCTTGTCAATTTGTATTTTGTTTTAGTATTTATACTTCATGGTTATAGTTACATTATGTTTCATACTCTCCAACATTTACAAATACACATATAGGCCTATTGGTTGGAAAATATACCTTTATTATACGCGGAAATTGTTATGGGATTTAATGCAATGTAGACACCTTCATATTCCTGAAAATACTTCAATCTGTTAATTCTATGAAAGAGGCTTCATAAAATACCGTGTTTTTCTATTCGAAAAAAATAGAATGATATGGGAAGTCTACGAAATGTAAATAGAGGCCGTCAAGTAGTCCTATTTATCCTATTTTATCCTATTTTTTCAGCTGTTCCTATTTTGTCCTATTTTTTAGACAAACATCCTATTTGTCCTTTTTTTGGGTCCTGAATTTCCCCACATGCACTTTTTGGGTCATAAATTGTTTTCCCCGCACAAATTTTTTGGTCGTGAATTCAAATTTGTCTAGGAGTTAAGCATATTTTTCATTAAATTTTGTTCTTTCTTTTTGACATAATTTTACACTTTGTATGAAAATATGATTAGCTCCGGAGTGATCTATGGAATCGGCCTCCGTCCGTTTTTTTACCTCTTTTGTTTATAACTTTGTGAGAAAATAACATAGGATAACAATTTGTGGTATATGGGTGACTTCCAGATTATCCAGGATAATGGATAGGTTAAAATATTTCTAAACTGAATTCAATACGCAATGTCACAGAAGAGATTGAATGATGTTACGGCCTCGGGCCATCCATGAACATTTCGTTTCCGAAGCATATCTCAGGATCCGATCGTCCTCAAATTTTACACACAACACTTCTAGGGGGTCCAGTTGTGGCTTTTGGGTATATGTACTTTGACCTACTTTTGGTTCAGTAGGCCCGGCCCCTACAATGACCTATTTAGACGTTTTGACACACACTTTGTTTCCAGAGCAGATCTCGAAAACTACTGGGCCGATTACAGCCATATTGGCAACATAACATAACATAACATAGCATTTTTTTGCCACATAACCACAGTATGTAATAAAAGAAAACATATATAATTTAGCAGGAGACCATCATCAAGACTTTTAAAGTCGCTAACATGACGGCCACCTAAAACATTGTAGAGAAAATAAATATATAATTATAAGCAGTTCGGAAGTAGAAATAGAACAAAACAAAATAAAAATAATTGTGAGAATAATATAACATATGAGTAACAACCAACGGTATAAATATTTGAAGTGTGAATACAAAACAAAAAAACAGAAAAAGACAACTATGAAGAATAGTTATATTTAACTGTATATATTTAAAGTGAGAAGTAAATTAGTGAAGGTGGGAAAATTAAGTATTGATTTTTTCACATACAAAACAATTTTGTATATTGCAGGTGGAATCATACGTGTCAATATAATATTTTTTGACATATTGACAAAAACCAGCGAAAGAATGTGTATATATTTTATCAAGAATGATACGATGAGAAAGGTTAAATGTATTAACAATACTGAAACGTATACATTTTTTCATGAATTCATGTTTTATTTTAACTGTCCGAATTTTATGACGATGGCGAGTGTTATGTGTGTGAACGTCAAAACCGGTCGCAGATATAAAATGATGAGAATAATTCGGTAATGAGTGATGAGCCAATTTAAAAAGAAATTTTAAATGATTTTGTACCAAAATATCTTTCACTTTCAGAACATTATATTTTATAAACATGGGATCAGTATGGGCCAAATAGGGACTCTTGTTTATTATTCGTAGGGCTTTCTTTTGAAGTTCATATAAACGCTTCGAATCATATCCCCAGGCCAGTATACAATAATTTAAATTAGGTAAAATTAAAGAGCTGTATATAGTAAGTAAAATGTAATCTGGAATGATGAATTTCAATTTATTTGGTACACCAATTATTTTACTTATTTTATTAGATATTTTGTCAATATGTTTTTTCCAATTTAAGTGTTTAGTAATTGTAAGTCCCAAAAAATTAAATTCATCGACACAACAAATTTTCTCGTTATCAATTATAATCTCTGGGATAACAGTTTTCCTAGGTGGTTTATAGAAAACAATAAATTTAGACTTTTTAAAATTTAAAGAAAGTTTATTTGATTTTAGCCATAAATTAACTATCTCAAGTTCTGTGTTAATTATGCGCTCTTGTTCGTTTTTCGGAATATTGTCTAAATCAGCAATGAACGGTGTATCATCTGCATAGATAATTGTTTTTAAATATTTTGTAATATCAGCAATATCATTAATATACACTAAAAACAGTGAAGGTCCTAAGATTGAGCCTTGGCAATATGACTGTAATCGGCCCAGTAGTTTTCGAGATCTGCAATATTATTGCAAATGTATACATGATCTCTAAGGTCCCAAGTTGTGTCTTTTCAGGTTTTTGTACCTTGACCTAATTTATAACATCGGTATATCCGATTAAAATATTTTGCGGAATATCATGAAAACCGCTCAAGATAGCTACACCATTACTGTAAAAGAATATGTGAAGTTTCAGGAGAAGATGCACCCTATAGCTGAAAGAATCTGACTTGATCAAATTCAAAATGGCCGCCTATCGGCCAGTATTTACTTTCACATGCCTGCTATTTGGTAAACCATGCTAGATGACTAGACCATTGCTATGTAACAAAATGTGAAGCTTCAGGAGAAGATGAACCCAGACAATTTTGATTTCGATCGAATTCAAGATGGCCAACAGTCGGCCATTATTTACCTCAATAGGCCTGATATCGGGTAAAGCGTGCTAGATAGCTAGACCATTACTATGAAACAAAATGTGAAGTTTCAAGGGAGGATGCAGCATAAAATAAATCAACTTGATCAAATTCGAAATGGCTGTCTGTCTGCCATTATTTACTTGAAGTTTTTTATGCCCGATATTTGGTAAACCGTGCTAGATAGCTAGACCATTATTGTATAACGAAATGTGAGGTTTCAGGGGAGAATGTATCCTGAACAATTTTAACTTGTTCAAAATCAACCATTTGCTTACTTTAAAATGCTTCATATCTAGTAGACCGTGCTAGATATCTGAACCATTACTATAAAACAAAATATGAAATTTCAGGAAAGGATGCACCCTGGAAAAGTTCAACTTGATAAAATTCAATATGGCCTATTTTCGGCCATTATTTACTTTAACATGCCTAATATATCTGGTGAATCATGCTAGATAGCCAGACCACTACTATGAAGCAAAATGTGAGGTTTCAGGAAGGGCCCTGCCCTGAAAAAAATCCTGATCGAATTCAAAATTGCTGACTTTCTGCCATTTAAGTACTAACGGCATAATATCTGACAAACTATGGAGGTTTTCTAGACCATTACTCTAAAACAGATAGTAGTGATCCTAGACTGACGTTTTGCTTCCACCAGGAAGGCTGTGTTTTTGGTTGAGTTTGTTTGTTGTCTTTCTGACTTTCCGTCAGATTACTTAAAAAGTAAAAAAAGGCAATCTCACAAATTTGCATGAATTTTTTATCACAGGTGTTTCTCCGGCCAAGGACAAATTCATTAAATTGTGGGGATGATCCAGATTATGATCAAGATTCAAATTAAAATTTCGATGGAGGTTTGCCATCTCTGTGTGACTGTCTAGTTCTTGATCTTACTCTTAGACGCAGTGCTGACCGGCCTGTTGATCACTGCTCTCGCCCAGAACCGTTGTTTACTCATCTATCTTAGGCTTAGCCTCTTAGACCTACATGTAATTGTTTTTCATCTTAATTTTTGGCACAGCCTAGGACTACTTTAATAACACTACACAAAATCGCTTTAATAGGGAGCGTATGGACTTATGTAGTCTTGTTACATTTATTGTAAGCAGCTGTCTTTAATATGAACCAAACTCATTCACCAGTCACTGCAATGTCTTTCAACTAAAGTGGGTGAGCGGGATGGCTGTGAGGGGTGTTGCAAGGGCATCTTCAGAAAAATAAACTCTTATTTTAGTCCTATTATTTAGCTATTTTGTCCTATTTTAGTCCTATTTTTTCAAAAGCCCATATCCTATTTTCCTATTTTTTGGGGACCTGTTCTCACTTGACGGCCTGTAAATAACTTAATCTATTTTACCATACATAAATTTCTCTATGAAATGCAAAAAATGTGGCTTATTACATTTTTTTGTGAGATTATGCGTAAAAAGTATTGTATTTTCATACTAATCAATGAAAAAAAATGATCAATATTAAGGGGGATCACGTCAATATATTCAGGCCAATTAGAAGGGGAGGGGGGGGGGGGGCTAAAAACATTTGATGAAAAATAAGGGGGGTCGTTTGCGCCCTCCCTTGGTTCGCCACTGATATGAGCAAATAATCTTTACAATCAGTTCTAACATAGCCTAAGTAGTATGACCTCCCGCCAAATTATGGATTTGTCTGTTTTTGAATTCTAATCAATAGTGTATGTAAATCTATGTAAGCCCTTAACTTTATGTTAAATACTCTGAAAAAAAATCCAAATTTTATATCGCATTTGATATTTAATTCTGTTGATTTTGGTGGTCCTTTTGAGCACTTTATTCCAATTTTATAGTAACAAAACAGGATGTTTTATTTAACGGGGTTTCTGCGTGGTTGGGTAACGCAACGACCTCTTACAAAACTATACACCCTGCCGTGCAAAGGCAAACAACAGTAACAGCTTTCTTTTTAAGTAAGCAGTTACTGCTGTTGTATTTGCATAGATCTCTAGTGCTACTCGCGGGACAATAACACTGATAGTCAGGGGGTCAAATGCATATTTTTGGTCGAACCTGGAAAGTGGGTCCAAAGTTTTTTTCTCAACGTTTTCATGTTATATAGGTATTGTACTCCATGAAACTGCATGATGGCAATCTTACAACATTGAGCATTTTTATATAACACGTTTTATAAAATCGCGTCAATCGGGACGCAAAATAATTGTTTTACACGCTTTGAAAAATACAAATATTTATATAAAGCGCCAACCTAATCTATATTTGCCGTCATTGGAAATAGTATGTCTTCAGTGTTAACAAAAGTGAAGTCCTAATTGTACAAATTGATTGAACCAGAAGTTTTGAGTTATATGAACCCTTTGACCCCAAGGCCTTTCATAAATATTATTACCAGTGTAAAAACCTCAAATTTCACAATAATGTTAGAGTGTGACCTATCAAAATGAAAGAATTTCTTTACGAACCTGAATATGATGTCGTAGAGTAACTATAAGACATATATACCGCAATAATTAATATTACATATATATATCGACGAGATATATAATGTATAATTTTGGCCATACATTTTAAAATTTTGTATACTACGTCATCCAACGATGTTAACACTTAACATCAAAACATTTGTTCAGAGATTTATACATTTTTTAAAGAAATCATTGTGTGGTGTATTGCCTCTGCCAAAGGAGGTTATGTTTTTTGGTCGCGATGGTTTGTCTGTCCGTCAGTAGGATTATTTACAAAGCAAAAGCAATGAATGGATTTGCATGAAACTTTTATCAGAGGTGCGTCTCGGGCCAAGGAACAATCCATTAAATTTGAAAATGATCCTGTTTAGTTTACGACCCGGATCCAATACACAATCACTGCGGCGGAAGTTTGCAGTCTCTAACTGACTGTCTAGTTCTATTTGATATGTCTATGTTTCTGCAAGTGACACCTATCACATTATACCTTTATGGCAGCGTATGGGTGCTCCATGGCTAGATTCAATTGATGTCAGGTATTGTAACCCCCATCCAAGTGTTATGCTTTGTGAATAAAAATAAATTTGAAATTATTTTCATTCATTTGGAATTACTTGTGCTAGCTGTTCGTCGTGATTGATAATTCGGACCAAGAGGGCTCAGCAGCGAATGACAAGAAATCATGACCCATCCACAGTCTATGTTTTCTTTTAGACGCAATAAAACAACAATTAAAAGGTTTTCAAAAGAGTCATCAAGACGACCGCAGATTATCATGATTTTGATAAAGTGTTTATCAGATACTATGATCCAAAAAATTGTGACATGCCTGCGTCTTTCGCTCTACCAGAGCTGCCACTAAACCAAGAGAGCGAGGTAAACATGTTAGAGAAGAGCCAATGAAGGGTCAATTTTATGGGCATTTTTTCATGAAATCTACAAACCATCAAACTGTCAAACTGAATAATTTGTAGAAAAGCAGACTGTGTGACACTCAAAACACTCGTAGCATAATTATACATAATTGTAAAGGTTTACCACATATCGTTATGCCACATGCACACCATGACACTGCTATAACAGGTATGACACATTTCCAGTCATTGGCGACAGGCCCCTATTTGCAATTATGAAATCAAATCTGCAACTGCATAAAATGATGACAGATGTCCTTTGGGTGTATCCAGATAATTGTTTGCCAGAGACGTATCCCCGGGTTGGTGGTATACATTTTTTCATGGGTGTCATCGGTGTACAACTCTGATGCAGGATCAGGACCGTGGTGCAGACTTACATTTATGCATTTAGCCTTTCCAATTCTTCATTAGTATACAATACTCATTGAAGATGTCTGGTTGGCAAGGAACTTGGAAACTGAAGCATTTTAAAATTTAATTAATTTAGATGCACCGTCGGCAACAGAGGGTCGCGGTGGTCTAAATGAGGTGTTGAATCAGCCAGTAGCTATCCTGTATCTCGTGTCTTATCTCGAAAAGTCAGAATGAGAATAGGCCGATACAGTTGTAATTTAGCAGATCATTTAAATGTACATTTGAGAATTTATTTTATAAAACCTATGTCTCTTATGCATATTTAAATTCACTTAGTATGTTAACGTACTTAAAATTGAGCTCTGCGCTTGCTGTCCAACATGTTGCTTTCCAAGATAATGTTACTACATCTAGTCTTTTATATATGCGTTACTACAATTCCAGCACTAAATTTTGAGCTCGAATAGCCAGATGTAGGGTATCACACCTGAAACATATCCCTGTTCCAACAGCTTTGGTGACTGCTGCTAGTAATAACAGGATGAAGGTCTTATTCAAAACATACACAAGAGCACATGCACACTCTTAATACAAGGACCGATCAAAATAGCAAAAAAACGAAAATCGCATAATAAGACGATAATCACGAAGGAGCTGACAACAGCATATAGTTACACAGCTTTAGGAGACAAATATTGATATTCCCATTATTATGCAATCGCCTATACATAATGTGTCATAGAAATTAAAGTGACCACTGCTGAATATTTTGACCTTATTCCTAACCTGCTGCCAGGACCCTCCTTGTCACGATGTGATACTATGGTTGGATGCTTTGGTATTGGTATTATCGGAGATATTATTGTCTTCTGGCTCGATGTAGTAAGGAACTTATTCTGTGGTTAGTAACTCGGGGAGGGGAGCATTACCTGTTGATAATTATGTTAATTACCATCACCTGAGCAAGCCTTCCGGGAACATTTGAAAATAAAACTTTCCGTTGAAGAATGCCTTGATGCTTGAGCCACAGAAGTTAGATACGTTAGCCTATGAATAGAGCAGAGACGGTAATATGTTATGTTCAACTACAGTCCCTGAATGAAGTCAACTGATCTCAGATTGCATCTCAACTGGTCCCTAATTACATAAAAAAATCTTCATATGGTTGCTCCAGTAAGAACCATACATGTGATAGTGTTCGATGTGGAAGCAACAAAGCAGGAATACAGGACGCATCGCCATTGTCTAAGAATATGATGCATACTACTACTATATGAACACAGATGATGAAACTAACAATGAACAGGAAGGTAGTGGTAGCTTTAATATAAATATATAGCAACTGACAAAATTATGTTGAAGGTGGTGGTATCATTGCTGATTATTTAACTTGTTTAAGATAAAGAACTATTTTTGTCAATAACTATTACGTACAATTTTGGTAGTTTAGCAGGTACAGAAACCTCTGAATTATTACACCACATATTAATAATAGATGTATCCATATAGTCAGATATAGATATGCTGTGATATTGGAACTATAAATAAGAAACAAAAAGGTTAAATATCGTGAATTATTTAGTCATATGTTAAACTGTTATAGCACAAGAAGGGAACATATACGTCACAGCTAATAGCGGCCAGGATCTAAACATTGGGGAAGTGTAGGGTCAATGCAGCCCATCAGCGTCACAGATAATGGCCCAACATTGGGTTAGTGAATCATGTTGACTAGCCCATGCAATAGAATGCCAACGTGTAATACATTGCTACACTATTCAAACAATATCATAATCCCATTATCTTCCATCCCAGCAAATGTACGGTCACGCAGGCCACATTTGGAGTGTGGCCTAGATGAGCGAGAATATGTGAGCGACAGGTTATCTAGTTAATTAAGATCATGACACTTCATAACAAAAACCTAAATTATAAGACAATGAATACAGATTCAGCATTCAGCAGAATACAGATATAGAAACATGTACAAATGTGGAGGATGTAATATACAAAGGATACTGAATTAGGCATGTTTGACCTGATTTTGTGACCTTTGACCTTGAACTATAGCTTTGACCTTTGACCCAATGATATTTATTATTAATATACATTAATATACAAACAATATAAACTAATAACTATCAGTTGTGTGAATATATAAAGTGATTTTCTGTTTTTCCCGATCACGTAAAACCACTATTATGTGCCCCGATAGGCGAAAAAGTGTAAAACTCGTTATTTCAAAATGCTCAATGTTGTGAGAATGCCATCACGCGGTTTCATAGAGTACAATACCCATATAACATGAAAACATCGAGAAAAAAACTTTGGACCCACTTTCCAGGTTCAGCTCCTGGCCCCCTGACTATGACAATAATCAGATAACATGATATTCCAATAATTGCTCAAACATTTCAAACAAAGTTATTGCTGGATACGCCCCTGAAACTGTCACCTAATTTCCGTATTTATGATCAGAATCTGAATTAGTGGAAATAACTGGATATAATAGCATGTATGGCTAAATATAGATTTTAATTAAATAAGTATTACTACATACACGACACCGTCAATATTGCTGCTGTTTTTCATTCACTATAATTATAGACATACATATTTATCACTGTACTTTACTTCGTGCATACAGTTTACAAGTATCATTACATTATCATTAGTTTACTGAGAATGGGATAATGGTGTCGATGGTGTGAATGGTGATAAATAGAGTATGATAAAACAACACTACACGTGTGACGGGGTACATCTAGAGGGAAGTCGTTTAATAAAAATTGAACAAGTTTTATTTACGAATGCTTTTTATTATTAAAAATAATCCCACTGGCAAGCGCTGTAATTTTTCTGTAGTGGTTTGGTATGATGTACCGCGTTCCTCCTCAGTAGAGCTGGCGCGGTCCTCACCCACTCCCTGTTGATTGGGTATTTTTTGTCCATGTGGCGTTTCGGCCGCAGTAGGCCTACCACTTGTGGTACAGCTTTGTGCCATCGTATACCAACCACTACAGAAGCGAAATTACAGCCCTGCGAACGATCACAACATTGTATGAAAAAGAATCAGACAGAAGAGCACCTGAATCGACTAAAGACACATTTATAAGCAGGAAACATCCCAAGGGTAGGCCTACCGGTCCCACGGTACCTAATCAACCAGTCCCACTTATATACCAGATTTCTGAATATGTAGACTCATCCCTGAAACTATTCAATACACAGCTACTCTCATAAGGGACACTAATGATCTGTTGGTCAAACTAGCAGAACGCCCAGACCTACCAGAATATGATATTCCTTGTTCAGGAGCATCCCTCACAGCGATGGCATGACTGCCTGTAGGGAAGCCCTAGAAATAAGAGTAATGAAAGAACCACATCCTACTGTACGACTAAAGATGATTCACTTCGTTCTAACCAAGAATCACCTCGACTCAAATGATGAATCTCACCATCAAATCCATGACACAGCAATAGGTACAAAGGTGGCATCAAATTATACATATTTTGTCATCGGTAAATTGCAACATGAGTTATTGGCTGTAGCTCAACTAATGCCACTGATATGGAGCAGCTACATAGAGGACATCATAATGATATCTAAACACGGAGAAGAAACTTTGAAAAAAATCTAGGAAAACTGAACAATCCATATCCAACCATCAGATTTACAGATGAATGAATCAGGGGCTCTACAAACTTCTTGGACAATACATTATATATAAGCGCTACACTGCAAGTATAATTTTAGAAATGACTCCAAAGATTATCCATGGCTGATCATGAATATCTAAAACACTTAAAATATACATAACCGTTTTTCTACACGATCTTTAGGACAAGAAATTGTTTGATATTAAACATTGAGCGTTTGCCCCCCCCCCCCTCCCCCCCTGTCCCAAGACCCCAGTGATACCCCCGGTACCCATGTGGTGTATAGGCACAGTAGGAATCTGGAACCAGGGACATGACACCCATGTTTCGCTCTGTGGAACCCCACCTTCAAAATTTCTGCGCCTAAATGGTACCGCGGTACGCATAAATACTGCGGTACCTGTGCGGTAACGAAACCATTCTGTTGTCCAACAAAGTTCTGATGCCAGTACCGCGGTTCCCACACAAAATGAAATAAAATGAATCGGGCTTTAGGCCACCTTTGTGCACATATAGGCTAAACTGGGCCAGGAGAGCCTCCTGAGGATGTTGAGATGATTGGGATGACACTGTCCTCCACACATATCACACATCAGAGCGGTATGTATTCTCATTTGTCACCATCTGATGACGCCAGGGGGGAAATAGCCACTATAATGGTCTATTGAAATAAACAGCTTGTGACCACACAACTACAGCGTTACAGTCTTCACTTCTTTCACATCTGTAACTATTGGGCCTGCATCACAATTTGATCCGCGGTTCCCTAGTGGTACCGGTACCATGTTACCTGGCTCCACTTCAACTCTAATTTATTATGCCATATACAGGATATATGTCTCAGCGTTAAACCAGTTTTTGTCACGTGTGTAATTATTTGAAATGACAAAAAATTTATCGGGCTTTAGGCCACCTTTGTGCACATATAGGCTAAACTGGGCCATGAGAACCTCCTGAGGATGGTGAGATGTTTGAGATGACACTGTCCTCCAGACACAGGATTCGAAATTTGAGCACGCTACCGACGAAGATATTCACGAACATTTAGTACTACTCATCGAGAAAACCACTTTATTGCATGTATACAATTGAGTGAAATGGGATAAGGTGGCCATGGGCCTCGTGTCAATTTCATATGTATCCATTTTATTGGAGCATCACTTGTGTGAAGAACCGAAATAACCATATAATTCCTTTGATGAGCACATGAGAAGAAAACGCTGCACACATGACATAGTACTGAATGTATTGCGAACACTGGTCGATTTATCTAAAAAAAATAAAGACACATCAATAAAATACGTGGGCGATGTAAATACAAATAGCACACATTGATAAATATAGATATGTATTAGAGAATGATTACTACGTGCACGCCACTATGATTATTCATGTTATTGATCACCAACCATGCTTCCAAGAGTAGGCCTGCACATTTTATCATCTTAATTTAACCCACAAAGCGCTAAATTTAATCATTTAAATTGTCACCCACTTGAAGTTTGTATGTGTATGAAAATTCGGCATATTTGTTTAATTTGAGACCAAGCATTTTCAAATCTTGGTTTTTTAACACATTTTGTTCCCAATTTCAGTGGTTTGATCGGTTAATAAAATGGATTGAAAACTACTCTAGCGGTGTAGAGTTAACGTGCCATTATGTATTTATGCATATTCTTTATGCTACTACTAAATAATATATGTGGGACACAAAATGATAGACCTCCTATATTCACATAATTAGCATTGTTCAAGTAGTAATCAATTATCTGTTATTTTATCGCAATATCCAGTGTTTTACTATGGCAATGCCTTTTAATATGATTTTAATTTTGTGTGTGATACCATGTAAATTGTCGTGTGATTTTAGCAGATTAACCATCTTGTATATACATGTACATGTATTCTTTAATTTTTATGAAAAAATGTGTCAGTAATGACTTTTTTATGTCAATAAATATTTATCAATCTATCTACCATAATCTATCTATCTATCTATCATAATGCTAAGGAAACCATGGTTTGTCCATAATATTATTGACGATTTTTCTAGCTGACTGAATTGACAAAACTTTAATATCAAGATGACTCTTTTATCACGGTAATTTGTTTCATGTGTGCAGTTACGTCTGTAAGTTATCCCAATTGCCAGACATACAAATCAAATCATCAGTAGAGATGTATCATTTCACATTACTTTGATCAAATATTATACCAAAGACGTTCCAAGATAAGCCGTCTGCTAGAGCATTAATAAATAAAATAAATAGAAATGGAACATATTTCCCCCTTCGCATACGCTTGTAATTAAACATGTCTAGTAAGTTTAGCATATCTCATACAATGAATAGGGTACTCTGAAGGCGTGTTTTACTTTATGTGATTGCGGGATGTGTGTAACGTGTTACGTGATGTCTCAATAAATAATGATGTCTCTGATAAATAATTTACAAGGGTACTCAAAAGAAGAGATGCCACAATATACTTACCTTATCGTTTTCGCGAAGAGCAATACGAATTCCATCGATTGCAGGTCTGAAATGCACTGACACTGCACTGACACTGACATCATTAGGATAATAATTATTTATCAATTACTATTAAAAATGAAGTAGAAATGAGCCGGTCATGTGATTGGGGTGTCAAATTAAAATCAACCGATGTCTAAAAACTTTATCTTAAACCTACAATATTTTTTTTATTCCAAGTATCTCTTGCTGCACAGATAGATTGATACAGCTTATTATATATTACCAAATCCCATTTTAAAACAAACTTGAAGATATGACTTGTGCAACATTTTCAGTATTAATAGCATATTATATTGCCGTTGGTGCTGCATATTTTATCATTTCTTCAATAATTTACCATGGTCTTCAAAAAATTACTGTAATGTTCAGCGCAGTGGTCTGTTTTTTTACAAAATAATTATCTTTTTTTTTTAATAAACTATATGTAATTATTGAGTTTTTAGTATATTTTCGCGCTGTTTGATATAGCTTTTCAGGATTGGTTTTAGTATTTTATTGATGTTTTTTTGTCATGTCTAATATACATTAACCATTAAGCCGCTAGCGATCATTGTTCGGTCTTAGTGAGGGTCACCTGATAAAAAAAAAACATTTATAATACTGCCTGTATAACTATGTATTTTGTTTGATCAAATAGATCTGGATCTGAATCCGAGTAATTTAAATCTTCAACCACTTTTTTTTAAATACACATTTAAAGCTCCATATAGAAGAGTATAAAATGTAGAACAAAACTTATTTTAAACGTGTGGATATTTACCATTTCTTTGAAGCCGGCAATTATATGTAGAGAGCCAGATATACATGTCACGGAGAAGTGTCTTTTTTATATTTTCGGATTTAATGAAAGTGTTATATAATCTGTGTAAGGTTTTTGTATTATATAATAACTACTATTGTGTCGTTATCTCTCAGGAGGGGGAGTATCCTATAACTACTGTAGCTACCAAATGTTGGTTCAATATTGGGCCACCGTCTGCGACGCTGGCCCAAATTGAGTCAACATTGGGCCGGTATCTCTCAACAAGATTGAGACTCAATAGCCCTATCGGTTAAGATATAACTTTAAGACGTGTTCGTGTCGGCATTAGATGATCCCTACTTTATTTCAATAATTATTATAGCACTTCTGGGTCTTTGTCGATCTATATAAAGGTTGTCTATGTTTTATTTGCACGCTATTTATATCAGCTCCTGCACCTGTCTTGATACAACCCAGCAGTCACGAGACATGCATCCAGTTTTAGATCAATGTTGGGCCAGCGTCTGTGACGCTGGCCCAACATTGATCTAAAACTGGATGCATGTCTCGTGTTTTCTGGGAAGGTGTCGTGCGTAGCGCGTTAATGATACCTACCCATCTCATTATAAGTATCATTAGTTAGCTGATTCGTGTTAGCACCGCGCCTTAACCTTTAATCCGCTGATCACGACTAGAGTCGTTTCTAAGCTGTTCATTAACAGGTTAAATCACTGTTACCGAGAATGAAATCAGTGTTTAAGCAGCAAGATTTTCAATTATTTCGTCTCAATTAAACAATCAAATTAAATAATTTAATTGTTTTAAGCTAGTGCTTTGAAGCGACACAGTTGGGCTAAAATCATAAAAAAAATCTGTACTTTTATTTGGCTTCTTGATATGTTCATATTATGTCAACATGTCTTTAGACTGGGATTGCGTAATTTTGGGTTGTGCATTTGCCAGTTAAGCGAGAAATAAGGACGAAATTTAATTTCAGACATGCATGTCCAAAATTATACGGGAATAACTGATCGGCACACTTGCTACGTTGCCACATGCAGCAGCCCAAAATTTAAAAGACTTCCACAGATCTAGTCTATGGATGTTCACAGCTTATGGCCATATTAAGAAGACAAAATAAAAATACGGATATTTTGATGTTTCAGCCTGATTGTGTCGCTTTAAGTGTTAATGCCGAGATAAAGGATTAGACACAGTGATTTGTGAAGAGCGGTGTCTCAGTGATATACCTCTTATGGTGGTTATCAGAGACGGTCGTCCCAGCGAACGCGACACATCTAGCCAATGTTTGACCAATGTTGGGCCAACGTCGTAGACGGTGGGCCAACGTTGGTCAAAATTGGCTAGATGTGTCGTGTTTGCTGGGGTGGCAATCTTTAAGACGATAGGCCTACTTAAGATTGCTGATTGGCTCATCTTGAGCCAATCAGCGAGTGTAAGACAGACTTCAGTTTTGTCTTGGGTGTTGATGAAATCCCGGCCGATAAGGGTACTGTCATCTGTATGAGCGCAATAACTTTGTACCTGGTAATAGGTGGTTTGTCTTCCACCTGTACAAATGTACATTCTACATGTTCAATGTAATCTAAACAAGCGACGTGACGTTGTCAAAGCTCTGTCTCAAGGGTGAGATCAACTATGTCCCTACACTCAGCCAAAAAACATTTTTATCTAGGCTTGAGTTTTTTCCAGCAGCTTGATTTTTTTACGACAGGTATCTTTTCGTTTTTCTTCCCATACATCTCTCTTTTCGACTACTAGTATCCAATTTGTGTAGCCTATTTGGGAGTCCACATCACTATTTTAGAATGTGAGATCTGTCCTAGATTCTGGAAGATTTTTAACGTAAAATGCAGAAATATGAAAAAATTAAATAAAATTATACATGATGCAGGTTCCCACTCACAGAAAAAATAAAGTTATTTAATCTAATTGGCGGTATGATGCAATGGAGAAAGGTCCCCCACGTACCTCATTCTGGCATGGATTAAATTGTGGAATGGGCACATACCACTGTGCTGTGGGTGTTATAAATTCGTATATGTAAGATATGTAAACAGGTATACATGTACTTGATAGAGATACTCAAGAGAGGGCTTGGGATACTTAAGTAAATATTTACCTAGTGTATCTGTGTGCTGTTATCAAGTCAGCTGCGAGATAAACACAGGGATCGTGTCAGTTCCGCTATCGTTCTCCAATCGACCATGCAGTGTTATGTATCAAAGTTCCAATTTAAAAATGACAATAGCCCTGCTAGTTTTCACTCATTTGCTGCTAGGTTTTTGTCAACGCAATGTGTATCCTACACGCGTATAAAGAAACATTTAGAAATATATATCACAACATATCTGCCTTGAAAATGCAGAGAACAATAACTTGCTTCTCAAGTAAGCAGTTACTAGTCTGCTCTGCAAATCCAAACGGCAGTATTTGCTTACTTTACACATAAGTAGATACTACCTTTTGGTTCGCAGAGCAGTATTATTGTATTTTTTATTTACAAAGTATAAATTTAATGTATTGCTTGATCTGCTCATCTCTTCGACGGTGTTTTATTATGCGACCGTTTAGTAATAATGAGTATTATCAGAAATACATAATACCAAGAATTTCAAATGATGTATTTCTGGTATTATGGTGCACTCTATCTTGTAACCTTAGGCCCTATCAGTAGCTAACCTGATGTTAAAAACCCTCGGAATTCTACATTCTCAGCTGTGAAAAAGGTCTCAGCCTTCAGCCTCAACCTTTTTCCCAGATAAGAATGTAGAGCGCCTCGGGCTTTATCCTTTACATATTACATCATTCGGTGCTTAAATTTGGTGCTATAAAACGTGTCAATATTTTTAGTGTAACAAAAACGAAAATAAGAAATATATTAGTATTCCACATGAAAATATGTGTATTTATTTTTGAACCGTGTCTTCACCAAAGACATATATCCCGATGAATTTATGAATGATCATCTCGTTCTACATTCTGCTCCTCGTTGTGAATGTAGGCCTATACTATAGACGTAATATATTTATTTAGTCAGTGGTATCAAGTTGATTCTGAAGTAGATCTGGAAGTCAAAAACCGTTGACAAGTCACGTAGGACACCTCATATTTATGAATGATTTCTGGTTATAATATGTCCCGCCAGACGCACGACGTTTACCCAACGTCCATGAGATTGACGTTGATTCGACGTCGATTCAAGTCATGTGCACATTGAAATACACAAGTACTCGACACCAGCCGCGCCTAAACTACAAACTAGGACATTTTGTAACCCTTACAATATTTACCCTCCGAATCTAGACGTAGAAAACGGCTGTACATAAGCGGATCTTAATACTGCCGCGCAAAGTCAAAAGGCAGTATCTGATTACTTTACAAGTAAGCAGATACTGTCGTTTGGCTTCAAGGAGCAGAATATACAGGTAATAGTAATGTTATTAGATTGGCCTGGTGTAGTGCGAGAAATATAACGAGCTTTTTAGTAAAATTCGGTTGCCATTTAATACATTATTTGTGGCGAGGCCAGCGAGGTGGTCCAAGTTTTAGAAAATTAGGGATAAATTATGAAAGAGAAAAAAACAGCGCCTCATTCAGCTCTGAACTGAACAGACGCCAGTCATGCTCAAATGTTATGTGCTGGCTGTCAGTCACCGGGATAGGGCCCACTACATGTACCTGGCGCTGATTCAATATCAGACCATTGTACAAGGCCTGGACAGTCAGATGCATTTTTACTATTTCCATTTCCGCGGCTTCTATTCTCATTATTTAATCTCACCATTCATTTCCTACTTCTCGTTTTATTTTATTTTATTTATTTCCTTATAGAATATGTTAATTTACGATTTTTCTGACAGCTACATGTATTCTTAGCAGGCGCGAAGATAATGTCCGGTGTTGGGTGAGTTGCGGACTTGGCCGACGTTTGGCCGGCAATGGGCTCACTTCTCGTTTCAGCTATAGAGACACGTGTGATTATAATGTTTTAATACATACTTTAGCAACTTTGCATGTTTTATAAGTGTTCTACTTGTATTTATTTGGAAGATTTCTATGATTTCCTTTTTTATGCTTTTTATAATAATATGTCGCTATTTTATCTCTGGTTTGAGCACGAGACACATATAGTTTATATAGTATGTATATTCAAATTATCTTTCACACTTTAACTTGAATTCAAGTGAGTATAAAATTTTATCCTGGGTGTCAAGCATAGTAAGGGTGC
The DNA here is from genome assembly GCA_964017125.1 of Flabesymbios commensalis. Lineage (NCBI taxonomy): Eukaryota > Metazoa > Annelida > Polychaeta > Terebellida > Flabelligeridae > Flabesymbios > Flabesymbios commensalis. The sequence goes on from OZ024912.1 coordinate 23,977,528, forward strand.
TGGTCACCTGTATTTGACATCCTAATGTAGACAATTTTCTTTACAATTGCATAGTAGTAATATTTTTGTATATAAAGCATAATAAATCAATAATATCAAATCTAAAATGAAAATGTCTCCTTGTGGAATTCAACATGCACAATGCACTGACTACATGTATCTGCATCACGTGAATAGAGAGGCCTTTGTTATAAGGCTGGATTAATTCTGTGTAAATCATGAAGTAGGCCTACCAAAGGGTTTATTTTATTTTGAAATCATCATAAATGACTTCAAATTAGCTCCTTCCGGCTCATTTGAGTAGGTCTATGTTATGGGTCTAGGGTTAATATAAATATTTTCACTCTTACTGTGCGGGGATCGACTTTGGAAGTCAGAATCTGACGTCTACAGACGTCAGATTCTGACGTCTAAAGCCGATCCCCGCGCTATAAAGGCGTATAAAGAATGCTTCTTCTGGACAAAGCAGTAGCTTTTCAAGTAAGCAGTTCTCAGTGAACACAAAACATTTCTATAATATTTATACAACATTGTATAAATATTATACAAATGTTTTGTAGTGCAGTATAACATGATGCTAGTTTGAAATTTATGATGTTTATGAGACAATGGCTCATAATAATGGCGACATGATGAACATATGATGAACACATGATGAACATGGTGGTCAAATTTGTCTGATAGATTTAGGTCGATTTAAAGAGAAGTCGACATAATTTTGTGAGCCTATCTGGCAAAATGGGCCATAAGTTGCAGTTTGACAAAGGATGCTAGAGGGTCCGTACCTTGAGGGTCCGTACCTTGATATTTCCATTTTTTGCATAGTTTTTATTTACTGATGATTACTTTCAAATCCTAAAATGGTGTGGCGAGATAAATATACATAACCATACATGATATAAAAAATAATTTTAATACATATATTATTTTAATTGTAGTTCTATTTTTATGGTAATCCGTGATATTTGTCTACATTTACGTTTAATACCATGGTAACAATCGTTAATCAGTAGGATATTTTCATGCATTGTAAACATGTGGCATAAGCTGTTGAAGATCACAACATTTTAGAATCTTACGTTTATTTTTGACGAAAATGGAGTCGAAATGAATATTTATTTTGTGTAGTTTTAATTCATTTGCGTTTTTTTTCGATAAATGCTTAAATTGCCTCTTTGAACTTTAACGGTCATTCAAAATCATACAATCATCGGTCCTCAAAATCATACAATTTCTTCACAGCTCTCTGAGTTTGCAGAATCATATTTTTGCATCTGCACCAGTTCAGTCTCAAGATTGCGTGCCGCAAATCACATGGCGAAGTGAAGATGTATTTTTGGAGCTGAACACTATGGAGAGTTGTGTAATTTACCGTTTTCAAGATAATTTTGTGTATAGATTAAGGATCTGTCAATATCTCCAATATTGAAATCAGCGACGTACGACTGGTTCTGCTAGATTGGGTCACATCTGCATGCTTCACAGCAAAATATAGCTAAAGTCCTTGCTCATAACATCCCCCCCCCCCCCTGTGCTCGGTTTAATCCTGATTTATATAAACCAGCACGCACGGGTTCAACGGATCATACTTTATGACGAAATATCAGACTAAAGTCCAAGACCCACTAACCGAGCACGATAGTGAATACCCCTCATCTCGTTAAATTACGGTAAATGTTGATTACGCAATATCACTTATACCATAGATCTAGAGAAAGATCTATCACTTATACATCCTCAGCAATCACGAGACGCTGAACCAAGGCTTGGGTGGGGGGGGGGGGGGCGACGTACGCACGTGTTCGTTCTCGTCATTCTTACATGTACGTTCGGGTTCCGCAGATGACTCAGGATGCCGTCGTACAACCCGTATTTCGTATTCAAACCGAATTAATGGATAACTACCAGCAGTAAATAAGTTTAAAAAACTGATAAGGCATTGCTCTTAATGATTGAGTGGGAGGATGAATGCTACGATAACGGTTGGCGTTATATATAGAGTCAAAATACACCCGAGACGTCAGTCTATTGTTAAAACAGTAGATATTGATCTACGAATCTACTGTTATTTTTTACTGGTCAGGCTGGGCACAATATACGGGTTCAACCACGAAACTGCTTGTCTGATATTCCAAGGTTTAGACATACTGACAATGAAACTGAGGTTTTCTATATCAAATCATGGAGCATCTGCACATATTCTGTGTATTTCCAGTCGAAGAAAGAATTCAATTACTATAGATGTCCTTGTTCAAAAACAGGCCCGCTATGGTTTAGTTAGCAAACGCCACCCTCCACAACGTGCTACGGAACATAGTGGAGGGTGAGATCATTCTAACTAGCTATGGTTATGCTCACCAGATTTTGAACTACGCCCCCTAGCGTGTAAAAAGGTCACTACTGTTCAAATTGGGCTATAATCCGTACTCTCTTTCACAGAACAGACATATATCATTTTAACCCACTGTATCCCTGCGAGGTTATCACGAAACATTTATATCTGATATCCTTGACAAAGAAGATAACGTGTGCTTATTAAATATTCATCATTAGTAGACACCCCCCTGAATTTCGGCCTATTTAGGGTGGTGAGACCATAATAAAAGTGTTCTCCGTGCTGGAGGTAGCTAATCTCATAATTTTACGGTTTACTGCACAGAGGCCTGAGATCCTCGGATAAATTGCGTACCCAGCTATATATAGCGCAGACGTCGAAATAATCTTATTTTAAGGTTGGGTCCATATCACTCACAGTGTTATTAGCCGTTTAAATCGCAGTTATTGGGAACGAAATGAGTGTTCAAACATCACGATTTGCAAATAATAAGTCTTGAATTAAACAAATATGGGTAAATTTACCCGCTTGTAGTTATAGGTTGCGGTAGTAGGTGAACATTTAAATTAATCATTTAATTCAGCGGTGTAGTGGTTATTAAAGGAGTTACTTCAACTGAGGCTAATTATAATATTGACACATAACAAGCATGTGGACCCACTTATTTGAGATTTCTGAGTACATGTGAGCCCACAACCAGACACGCATAGGGCCTACTGACATCGACGGGATATATTTTTCTTTAAATTTCGCCCTGTATACATATTATAATATTATAAAGCATTATTAAATAGTTGCGAGAGACAATTTTGCGAATATAGCATTTCTCGGCCGTTGTACCTGAGACTTTTCTGATGTGATTTGTGTATATGAAATGTGTTGCTAGTTCTGGATCTCACCCCTTGCAGTGCGGGGATCGACCTTAGTCGTCAGAATCTTACGTCTGTTGACGTCTAAAGTCGATCCCTGCGCTGTAGGTGTAAACATGGCCGTAGACCCATGACATAGGTATTCAAATGAATCGGAAAGAGCTAACTATGACATTTATGATGATTCAAACTGAAAAAAAACCTTTGGTCTCCATGGTTAAAAAAAAAATGTCAGCGCTTTTAGCAGGTGTTTAGGGTTAATGAATGGTTTGTGTTTGCGCATGCAGGCTGAGACAATATATTAAGTATGCTATAAGTATCACCTAAGAGTTTTTCTTGGTTTGTTATATCTACATTAATTTTTTTCCATTTATGAAGTCTCGATCAGACTCGGTCAGATGAATGTTTTTTTAATCAGCATCAGCTTTGTTCTTTTCAACACTAATACTACCATCCCATTATCTTTGCATCAGGTGTCAGTGTTTTTGTATTTCCATGTCGATTGACTCTTATCAATTTCTAGCTCTTTAATGTGGGTAGGCCTAGTTACTGTCTACAAATAAGTGTGTATTTCCTTGTTTATTAATGGTAGATTGTTAATATATATATATATAATAGTAAGGGTCTTAGTATTGAGCCTCATCTATTATTATTAAATAATTTATCTCTAGACGTGGAATTTATTTGACCGACTGTTTCCGATTATGAAGATAAAACTGGAACCACAATAAGAGCTTTGTCATTTATATTAATTATAATGTCACTTTTTACAGCAGAATTATATGATTCACTAGGTGAAATGCCTTGCATTAATCAATAAAGACTACTCCACCATGATAGTCGTTATTATACATGGCGTTGAGCCACTCTTCTGTCATTACGGTGTGTGCAGTTTCACAAGGGTGTTTGCTGCGGAAACCAGATTATTTTGCTGATATTATTAGATCATTAACATATCATCATATCATATAATCAATATTATATTGAATCATTTATGTTTATGAATGTTGCGGGCCTTACAAAATTACCATTGCTGATCGTGTCTATCTATCGAAATTGGCTTTTTCGTGACAAGAATGGCATGTGATAGCTTTATTTTTTAAGAATTATTTGGAAAGGTGTAAACGGATCAGATTTCGTCACTTTTTTGTTTCACTCGAAACCCAACAGGAAAATTCGAAACTCCGAGGCGATACAGCTCGACACCACCCACCAGACAGAAATATGGCACAGCTTGGAAGATTTCAGTTCTTTTAACGATTAGGAGCACATCATATTGGTAAAGACTATTTTTTCTGATAGACAAAAATGTACGTGGATACGTTTCCAACATAATAATATACTAGGATACATCATCGTGCAGGGCGGGGGCCCTAGGGTAGTGGTTAGCATCGCTGCCTTTCTCGCTAGAGTTCCGGGTTCGTTTCACGGTTCCGGCGGTTTGAAAAAAACAAAAATGTTTCTTCCCCATCCACTCGTAAAACTAGGTATTGTGGGGAGCCTCCGTGGCTGATAGGTAGCGTGCTCGGCACCAGACCCCCAGGATTTGAATTTCAAATCCTCTGTCTGGAGGGCAGTGTCATCTCCATCATCTCACCATCCTCAGGAGGTTATCCTGGCCCAACTTAGCCTGTATGGGCACAAAAGTGGCCTAAAGCCCGATTCATTTCATTTCATTTACATCATGGTGTAAATTTTATAAAATGATAATTCTACTTACTATACCATGTATACGATACACATCAACGTGACACGTATCTTTATATATCGATTGATCGGAAATTAAGTATCAGTTTATGACAAAATTCGCGCCATAGAACTTGATACATGTACTTGAAATTTAGTATTCGTATTCATCCCCCCACCCCCCGCTGACCGTTGACCTTATGATGCTTTATTGTTGGTCTAACGTAGTGTTTGATGGGTTCCCTTCAACAACTCAGTAAGCATGAGGCGTCTACTCAATGTAGTATAATATTGGTCCACCGTCTGTGACGCTGAACCAATAGCAAACCTACATTGAGTAGACGTCTTGTGGAGAAGCACGGTAGGGTGTGTCATAAATTCAGGAGGTGTGCACGAAGAGCATGACTCATAAATATTAAGCTTTTAAACCGTTACCAAAGCTTGAGAAGAGCCGTGTCTTATAAATGAGGAGTGCAAGGGTGACCCTCTTTGACCAGAATACGAATTCTAACATCGTTATTCACTTGTACCAGCTAAAGATTGCCAAAATATCACAGCTGTAAATTTCCATGATATCGTAAAATATGTAAATCGTCACAACTATTATCACATTATTCCAGTTCTACAGTTGCAATATTGTATATATTGTCTACGAAAATATCTAAAGGAAAAACTAAAAAGTGTTCGAATCATTATTATTCATTTGACTGTGTTTAATATAGAATAATTAGCAAACATAAATGAGTATTATGTATCGCGCCTACAGCTACCAGAGTATGGAAATCAAGCAACTAACAGATCAGTTATCATGACCTTGATGATTATGAAACAACATTGTCTTATATGTTTTCTATAAATGACCTCGTCTTCTTCAAGGATTCCGACAATTTAACAAGGTTTCGAAGAGTATAACCGAACACCTAATGCATGCCAACTGAGCTAATGTATTTTATGAAAGCTGTGAGTGTCATTGAGCCCGATTTTGGCCCGGCACTAGGCCGATGTTTTTTTTCAGAGAGTTAGAGCAATATGGACTGTTTATTATGCAAAATACACGAATAATAATGTGATACGCATGTAGCATGTGTAGGTCGATTGTTGAAGTGTTATTTTGAATCATCAAAATTTATTGCTCCACCCAGATGGCAAAAAACACCCACTTTTTTAGCCTCTCAGAGCAAACATCAGAGATCAGCCAGACGTTGTTTCAAAGTTGGAACAACATCCTCGACGTTAAGGCAACATTGAAAAAATTCCGGACCATTACATCATGTTCACTGAGTCCACACTGTATAATAACGGTCTACCCGGTCAGAGGTCATGAGTGGATCAGATTCAGTCCAGTGGACAAGGCTAGATTTTGCTGTGGTGACCTGACAAATCCAAGATGAACTCTGCATTGACGCAGTGCACACCGCATTGTAGCGGACAGAATAATAAGGAAAGGCAGGTGTTAAATGAGCAGGACATTTGTCACATTCTTTATACACAGAGTGGGATATTTAATATCATACATGCAGCTGGACCACATGTGTGGAAGGAGACGTTAATTTTAGTAATCAGGTAATACACCTGTAATGTGACTGATACAAATTTAGCACAATGGGATCAAAGGCCATGTGATCATCCACAAAACTGGGCTGAACAATATTATACAGTTGGCAAAAAACAACGGGTGAGTAATAAAACCATTTCTATGTCAATCTCGCCTCCTTCCAGTTTAATAATGGGCCTGTTATATAGTATATATACGGTCTCAGTGTGGTACTGGAGTGACAAGGCAAACAGCTATAACTGCTTACCTGAAAAGTAAGACATTTCAGATGACCCCCTGTTAATTACCCGTTTACCAATGTAGGTGACTTTCCTGATGACATCGCGAGGCTCCTACACATAGACCTCCATTTCTAAATGGATGAGTTGTAATAGTTACGATCACTAATTTAGCAAGCAGCAAATGGCCTAGTTTTTAATAGGCACTCGAAATATTTATCTCAGTTTCATAGTTGTTTCGGTACGAGGTTTTTGTGTTCATAAAATGGCGGTCTCTGGCACCGGGTCTGCCGCGAAATAAGTTAGGCAGGTTGGGTATGCGGGTACGAGGTGATCTGAAATTAGTTACAAGTTACTCCACCCAGTTTCAATATACTAAATCGGTGTTAATGTTTAGCTTACTTTTGTATATGAAACAAGCCATTAAGTTGTTGTGTTCTTAAACATCAAAACATTCTTCCGAATCATGCTAATGATGATGTGTTACCACGGATATTCAAATTGAACATGCTGTAAACAAAGTGGCCTGGATTTATGGATTATAGATATATATTTACATGTATACATGGTATATGCATTGAATAAATTCTATATGGGAGTAATCTGAAAATGGATGCCAGTAAATTGTGTCCCTTCTAGGTTTAAAATTATACATGCCAGGGGTAAGTCTAATCTTGTTGTAGAACAAATTGTTAAGATTATTATATTATATACATTATACAACAATATGGACGACTGAATAATAATAAAAGACCAAATACATGCTATAATCACATCGGCCGGTGGTCACAAAACGTTGGCTGAGCGTTGCTTCAATCATAAGTGGATCCGACCCAGCGTAATTTATCTGCTTGTCAGGATCAGGATTTTTTATCTGACGGAAGATAACATCTATGTCAGCGACATAACGATCACTAATCCTTCTGGTGTTCACACGGTACATATAGCCTTTTACATCTTACTATTGAGTAATGAGAATAATATCCCGGGGTGGTATTCTCTAAGTGATTCATCCAGATCTTAGACATGTGATTGGTCGAGATGGCCATCTCGACCAATCACATGTCTAAGATCTGGGTCAGTTCCTAATATCCTGCTTCTCGCACTCTGCGGTCCGATCTTCTCTATGAACGTACATGTATATTTGATCGTCCGTGTTGGGATCAACGTTAGAATGTGGTGCTGTACGAAAATTTACGGTCAATATATTATAAGACTGAAAAAGCAGAAGCTGATCCTATCATATTTCATATTGTATGTCAATATACAGCCCTTATCCAAGTACTAGTAGTACAGTGGTGTAGCCCTGAAAATAAGACCATTTGCAGAATGGTCTTGTTTCCAGGGTTATTAAAAGGCGCACAGGCTCGCAAAAAATGCTCGTTAGCGCATTTAAGGAAAAAGTTGCTATCAGATATTCTTTTAATTTGGCAAATATGTTCAGCTATGTCAGCCAATGATCTGATTAACTTTTGGGAACAAACAATTTCGAAATGGCCGTTTAGCGGCCATTTTGAATTTTGTAATACTTACCTAACTCAAGATATGCAAAATGACTGGACCATGAATATAAAACAAAATGTAATGTCTCACACAAGGAGAACCCATGACAAATTTTACACTAAAAAATCCAAAGTGGCCGCCAGAGGTCATTTTTATTTTTTTTTTCTGTCCAAAAAATAAGTCACCAGGAAGATATTATTGCACTATTGACAGCTTTTTGAAAGTCAATTTTTTTCAAATTGTTTTGCAAATTTGTTGTCATTGCTCATGCATAGAATCAATTACAGACAGTGCCAAGTATGTTAGTTGTAAAAAATGGTTAAAATAGGTCATAACTATTTCCACACTCACCCATGTAGCTTTTAAATAAAGAGAGAAAATTCACAAAAATACTGTCTACACCAATGTTTCCGTGACCAGAAAGAAAAAAATTTAAATTGTATCTGTTATACCTATTATATTTCCGTGAATTGTGCCGCGGAAAAAACCTAAGAGTTGTGTGATATGTATACTAAGATAGAAAGCCAGACAATTGCACTATCACTCTCGTATGTTTTTACCTAAACTATGTCACCGCTGTATCACGTTTCCACCTATATAACGGACGCCATTATCATGAGCATCTGAGAAGAGCACTGTAAGTTCGTCTGCTATAATTTTTCTAAAAGGGAGGTATATGTTGGCCATTTAATATTGGAACTCTGGGCCAACCTTGACCATCAAAGCAACATATTGCGTTGAGTATAGTCATACTATTAAAAATCATCGATTTTGTAAAATATCTTTTGTCGCGTGAAACTTTATCACGATTGTATACGTTTCTTTGACTTTTCAACTTTACACGTTTTCTGTAATAAGCATAATAAGCATTAGAAGGAATGCCTTGATTCTGCCATTAATATACAAGCTATGTTAAGCAGTTGATAGCAATTTAAATCTTTGGTGACAGTCACTGATACTTTTGCTTGAAACCTGCTGGCCACTGGCCACTGCATACTCTCTTGGTTGAATAGTATTTCCAGCTGACAGGTGAGCCATAATAGGGGAAATATGTTTTCTTTTCCTGACTCTTATTATATTACATATAATGATAATATGCCTCTATGGACATGATGGAAACCAAACACGCAGGCAGGAGACACTGATCCAATGTTGTTTTATGGTTTTGTCGGCATTGGGCCAACGTATGTTTTTGTTGGAACACTACCTGACTGACCTTCCAGCATGCTGCGATGTTGACCCGATGTTGGGCCGGCGTCGTAGACGGCGGCCCAACATTAACCCAACATGAGGCTAATGTCTTGTGTTGTCTGGACCACTTAAGATGCTATCTTTCGTCATGAAAACAGTCCAGTCATGGTGGGCCTACGTGCCAGTTGTCCAGTGTTGGCTCGATGTTGGAACAACGTCACATACTCTGGTTCGGCGTTGAAACAGCGTTGACATGACACTGACTGTTCTGTTACTTTGATCGGATGATATTTTCACATAGACCAGAATGTTGCTTCGCCTTGTTTTCCGCCCAGTATATATTATATCTCGTAACCAACTAGTGTCCACCAGTTTCTGCAGAAGATAATAGTGATGGCTTTGTCAATTGAGAGGTAAGTGCTGTTGTGCAAATAGTTACATGAGGCAGTAAATGATTTCAAGTAAGCAGTTACTGCCTTTTGGCTTTCACGCGCACATACAGTGTTTACAAACTTTACATTAAACATTTAACCGCCAAATTATTTAATTGGAATTTTCACTCACTTGAACTTGTGTCTCGCTGACAAAATGAAATGAATCGGGCTTTAGGCCACCTTTGTGCACATATAGGCTAAACTGGGCCAGGAGAACCTCCAGATTTTACAATATGGAGGTTAACGATTTTCACAATCTTGTGGATATGGCACGTTTTATCTTTAATATGTTTAAAACCTGAGGTTTTTTTCATGTGCTAATAAAAATTGAAAAAAAACACGAATATAATCAGGACCGGTGTTAACATATTAATGGCGTATCCCGGGAAAGACGTTGAATCATTGCCGGTTCAATGCTGGGCAGCCGTCGCGGTAGCGAGACACACTTCAAAAGGGTGAAAATTGATATTATTTAATTTAGCGTTTTAACCCTGTAGCCGCGTTTTAACCCTTTTCACCGACTTGAAGTTGTGTCTCGCTGACGCGATTCACAACTTCAAGTGAGTGAAAAAATTCAGATTTGCCAAAATGAAATATTGCTGATTGATGTCACATTTTATTTTTAATATGTTTAAGAGGTGGTCAAAAAATGAAAACACGAATATATGCGGCACCAGGGGTTAAAGGGTTAAGAGTTAAGTTAGGTGTTCTCACACTTTGTGCATTGGTTTTCAATATGAGACGTATATTGGCATCAGCTCATATCGCACTCTAGCTGTATATTGAGCACAATATATGGTTGGATATATCATGTGTGACCTGATCGTGTGAGAAAATACAAACGTTGTTCATTTTTCGTGCGATATGGGAAAATACAGCACATGTTCAATGAATAAGATGTTCGCCTAAAGGCTCACACCTTATTCATTGAACGAGTGCTGTATTTTCCCATATCGCACTTAAATGAGAATAGTTTGCATATATTATCGTGGTTATAGACCGTTTATTTTGAAGTCAGAATGTTTTGACACGCAGGCCCCCTATTATGTTTGTATTTGTTTGTAATGTGGTGTTTATCGGATATTTTTGTGTGCTGATTTTTTATTCCTATGCGTTTGATCAGTTAGAATCACTGTTTCCATATATGTTCCTGGAAAAAGATCTGTCGTAGTGGGATTCGAACCTACTGCATGCCGTGTCAAACATGAGCTACCCTGGTGGATTTGATTGTAGCCCACTTCTGTGAGTCAGTAATCTTGATAGGATGCATATGAAACACTACTTTTTGTCTTGTGACTCCTTGATTATGCGCATTACCTGTTCAGTTACGTAACGAGGGGCGAGGTTTCCACGAGGTTTTCTGGGTGCACATTATCCTGCTGATGGTGCAGAGTGGACGACCACTTTAATCAGTGTATCTGGCTTCGATGGCGGCACCTGCCTCCAAACTATACTTACTATTTTATGTTCTAAGTTAGAATGTTCTTCGTGCAGTGCTCACTGCTCTTGATTATAATTGATTATGATATATCTAATATGATATTTTTGTGTTTTGAGTAATCTTTTGCGAGTAATTTGAAAAAATCTTGTGGGTGATAGCTGTGAAATAATGTATTTTCGTATCATTCCCTGTTGTGTAATAAAACGTAATATACACAAGTATTTTGCTTGACTTATAAAAAAACATAGTCGCATAGAATTGTACGGTGGGTTGATCCGTTTTCAAATACATCATCCTATTATATTAATAACTTGCGCCATGTACCTCAAGCCACAGCTGAAGATTAACACAGGGCTAGTCATGATAATTTGCACACCCAATATTATAAATATTATAACAGCGAGAGTGGAGTATTGATGTTGTAACACAAGCGAGAATGGAGTGTTATTGTATTATTATAAAACTATCATCAATATTGCTTCAGTTCTGAGGATTTTGTTACAAAATCAACCGGTTTGCGTAGCGTATCACCAAATATTTTCGTTACCTCCCTGCTGAATTGTTTCCTTTGTATTTATCATTTATTTAAAGCTGGAATTACTAACGCATTTTTTTTAATTTTTTTTCACTAGACATCTTCTTAATTGAATCATTTGACTAACTGAGCGACTACCACAAACTATATTATCCATTTAAGTGACATATTATTTGGCCTAAAATCTGGTTGAAACCTTATAGGCTATACGGACGTAGCAGGACAAGGGTTAAATGAGTTCTAAGACTTTGTTACTGAAAATATCAATATTTCACTAGCCCTGATTTCGTCGGAGCTTGGATATCGAGTATAGGTATATAATATGCGAAAAAGGGGTGAAATATTGCACCTGAATAGTCGACAAGTACGAATGTCAATGGTTTGAATGGTCTGTGGTATATCCTAAAGATTTGAGAGACGTAGGAAAAAGCATAGGAAAAATTAGAGTATGCAAAAAATACTGGAAGCGTCAGCTTGTATGAAGGGGGAGGGGGGGGGGGTTGTGATCGATGACAATTTACATCAACCTCATTTCGCCATGTATTCCTGCATCATACAGTTACAGACGCCATGATGACTTGGTAAATTAATTGTAAATGAGATAGCTGCACTAAAATACGTGGGAGACGTAAGGTAATAACGACACAATACACCAATATCATAAGTAGCCTATTAATGAGGATTATTTGTGTTAATTGGCTGCACGCTGCATGCATCAGGCCCATCACAACCCACGTGAAACCTGGCCCATGGTTGATTTAAACAATAAACTTCGCACAATGTCGCCTGATAAAATGAATTGATTGGTCGTTAGGCCAAATTCGTGTACATACATGTGTACAGGTTAAACTGGGCTCAGGGAACTTCCTCAGGATGGTGAGATGAGCCGTAATATGACACTTCCATGCAGACACGCTTCGAAATTCTAGTAGTGGCGGTCTGTGTCCAAGCGCGCTACCTCTCGGTGACAATGTGTTTCTAGAGGCCTTCATTAGTCAACCACTTACATATCACATTTATTAAGACTATTGGATGCTGAAGGTTTACTTGATGATTTCGTATCATTCTATTTAAAATTTATCGCAAGAAACATACTCCCTCATACAATGTTCTCGGGGATTGAAATGCTACCACAAGCAATCACCCCTGCATCTAGGCATAGTATATTTATCAATATATACACTTTCACTTTCACCCACTTGAAGTTGTGTCTCGCTGACGCGATCCACAACTTCAAGTGAGTGAAAATTATTCAGATTTGACAAAATGGAGGTCAACTGTTTTTAAATATTGCTGATTGATGTCACATTTCATCTTTAACATGTTTAAAAGGTGGTACTTAATGTGCTAATAAAAAATAATAAAAAAATGGGCTCCATTTACTTTCATTCAAAGTTGTCACACAAAGGCAAACTTTGGCAGGGACATCGACAATTATGATTAAATTGTGATTTTTACTGTTAATTTAACCCTCAACCCTTTAACCGCCGGTGTCGCATATATTCGTTTTTTCACTTAATTATTACCACACTCAGTACCGCCTTTTAAACATGGTAAAGCCATAATGTGACATCAATCAGCACGATTTGAAAAGAGTTGACCTCCATTTTGTCAAATCTGAATAATTTTCACTCACTGTGGATCGCGTCAGCGAGACACAACTTCAAGTGGGTAAAAATTAAATTGAATAATTTGGCGGTTAAAGGGTTAAAGCGCTGGATTTTTTTTATGTAAACCAAGAGACCAAATGTTTTTTTTTTCAATTAATCTCTAGGTGCGGGGATCGTTTTCAGATGTCAGACTCTGACCTTTATAGTCGGCCCCCGCACTGAAAGAGTTAATACTTTGGTCCAATAAAAACTAAACAGCATGACTAAAACTAGGTGATGGGCTAACCTCCTCCCCTCCCCAATTCATGACATAATTTATCTGTTCTAGCGTAGCAATTTGCTAGACAATGGAGCACAGATGCTATACACAATAACAGTGGCGGATCCAGGGGGGGGGGGGGCGCTGCAGGAGCGCCAAAATAATTTAAAAAGTCCCCTAACCCATAACCCCAGGCGCCTCCCTCTCTACAGATCCTGGATCTTTCACTGCAATAATATATTGGTAGAGCAGTTTTTGATATGGATACTCAATGACCTCGACCTTCTTTGTTTTCACCGAGCTCGCCAATATAATGAAGTATGGGGGGAGGGTTCTTATATAACTTTATTTTCACCGAGTGACGTCACTGCGTTTCACAAAATGAAGCATGGGGGAGGGGGTGAATGATTTCCCGTGATTACTTCTAGGTCAAGACACAAATCCATCTACATCAGCTAAAAATCTTGGTGTACTATTCGACAGTAGCCTGAATTTCCGAAAACACATATCCCAAACATGTAGGGCATGCTTCTATCATATCCGTGACCTGCGTCGAATTCGAAAAAGTCTGTCCTTAGATCTTGCCAAGCAAATTGCAGTGGCACTCGTCAGTGGCACTCGTCAGTAGTAACCAAGGCCTCACGATTTAGTCGTTCCGTTCCAATTCTAAAACGATTACATTGGCTTCCTGTCAAGTTTCGCATTCATTTTAAAATGTGCGCAATAACTTTCCGAACCCTAAAAGAAAACCAACCTGCATATCTGGCTGATTTACTTGTCCGGCCGAAATGCTCAAAATATCTACGCTCCACTAATTCGAATAGATTTGTTGTTCCTCGTATAAAGACTAAGACTGGGTCAAGAGCTTTCTCTATATCTGGTCCAGCCTTATGGAACGCCCTGCCTGTGCCAATACGTAAAAATACTTAAATCCCACCTATTTGACTTGGCTTTTCCACCCTATTCCCTCAGCAGCCCGGCTCCCTGTTGACGAACCTGCTTTGGCCTCGATTATGACACATGATCACGCTAAGGATTTGTGCGCCTCTGAGCTCGGTCCGCTGAGGATATAGGCGCTATAGAAGTTTTATTGATTGATTGATTGATTGATGGTGTTATATAAACTTTTTTTCACTGAGTGACGTCAATGCGTTTCACAGAATTGTAGCTTGGTACAGGCACGGCTGCCAATGTCTTAACTCCATGTCCCATGGTGAATGTACGTGAACATGGTGAGCAGGTGAAATTGCTGTAAAATGGTAAACATAAACTAGAGTTTGTTTTTCATACAGATGTGGTACACAACTTGGCCGGTTTGTGGTGTTTGTTGTATTGAATAACCGTTCTATACCATTAAACACGTTCAGGCGTTGAAACAATGTTGTATTTATGCTGGGCCATCGTCTGCGACGCTGACCCAGCGTAAATACAATATTGTTTCAACGCCTGGTGTTTGCTGAGTTATCACTCATTCTGCACAGAAACTCATACTCCTTGTTATGTTTCCCCTCTCACAGAGAGGTGGGGACATGTTGCTTTACCTTTGTCCGCTCAGTTCGTCTGCTCAGTTTGTGTCTGTGCGTTCCCTCCTATCGTGCAGGCGGTCAAACACGAGACGTTGACCCAATGCTGGGCTGATGTTGGCCCACCGTGTGCGATGCTGGCCCAGCATCAAACCAGCACTGGTTCAACGCATCGTGTTTGCTGGGTCTCGGTTTGTCAGTCTGTGCTGTGGTAAGTTTGCCTCCGATTCATTTCTCTCCAGCGCTTTCTATGGTACAGGCGGTCAGCCGTGTTGTGTTTAGTGCAACACTGAATGTGGGCCAGTGTCACACACGACGGGCCAACATTAACCCAGCTTTGGTTCAAAGCATCGTTACTGTACTATACCGCCATCATGCAGGTACTGCAGAATGAAGTACTGACTAGGACAGAATGGATACAAATGTGGGCCAGCGTCACAGACGGCGGGCCAACATTAACCCAGCTTTGGGTCAAAGCATCTTGACTGTACTATACCGCCAGCATGCAGGTACTGCAGAATGAAGTACTGACTAGGACAGAATGGATACTGGCCAGCACCGGCGACTCTGGCCCAACATTTAACAGACATTGGGTCGGTGTCGGCTTGTAATCGCGGCCAGCAGTAAACTGCAAGCATTACCAGACTATGCAGTTGCTATTCCCGGCAAACACTAAACATTTGTATAACATTTGCACAACGTCGGCTCAACGTCTTCGACTGTGGTCCACAAATGTACAAATGTTTTGTGTTTACTGGGTTGAACGCAGCCCAGCAAACAATGAACCAGTGCTAGTTTTATGCTGGGCCAGCGGCGCAGATGATAGGCCAGCATTGGACCAGCATTGGGTCAACATCGTATTTGCTGGAGTGTTGACAAGTGTTTCGCACCAAAACGGAATAAATTCCGCTTAATACATCGTCTTTACTGTCCACAGGAGCCATTTAATAACATTAATTACAAAAGCCATTGACACTACATCTATTAGCTATCAAACTTTATCAGGGTAGGAAGCATACTGATTGAAGGATGGCTTTTTATACTGGTCTTGCCGCTTTTAAAGGGTCGATGTGGCCGTGAGCTTATTAGCGGACGTCCTTTTAAAAACACCTGTCTGAATCACGCCATGCATGAGTGATTCTAACAGAAATGTGTTTTATTTAAAAAGTCACGCTTGGGTTTGAATAATCATTGTTAGTAATATAAACGTACAATAAAGCAAAAAATACATACTACGGCCGAAGACATAATTGATAAATTAGATATAATAGACAGAAAAATGACAGCTGTCGTGAGGGTCTGAAAAAGCGTCTGCTACTGTACACTCATTGTTAAAATTATGCAACCCAATAACGTTGACCTGTTTTAGCAAAAAAAAACATCCAGAAACACGTTCTACTTTTAAATCACCAATGCATTTGGTTTTCAATTTATACTGTTTATTATTTGACTTATTATACATATTCAATCTTTACCCTATAGTAACTAAAATTCAATTGTATTGTTTTGATCACAGATGAATACCGACATTGAAGAATGCAATGCTTAAATACTTTCAGCCATGTGTGTAGCAAAATTGCTTTGCACACCATCGTCATTATGCTCAGAAAAAAACATGTTTTTTATAAAAAAAATGTTTTTAAGTGATTTAATTTAATAATACGATATTCAACTATGGCGTATTTAATTTTTTATTCGACCAACGTAATTACGAAGGTCAAAAGGGATATATTCACAAAAAATTAACGATATTTTTACATATTTTTGTCATTCTAGATATGATTGCTACGACCGATTTCTTAATGATGCGGATAAGTTATAGATATATTTGTCGAGCTCCATTGAACATATATAAATATTTTTTCTACCGTGTCATTTTTCACGCATGACCAGCTGTTAAGGTGGTGGTCATAGCTACAATATATTATTTCATCACATTTTGATGAAGTGAAAATAAATGCGAGCACTAGAAATATAGTATATATTGTAATTCACTCTCAGCAAATAATTATTCAGTTTTTATAGCCATAACTGTGATAGAATTAGTATTTATTCATTGAACATCAGCTCATGCTGCCATCCAATAAAATAAAGACGTCCACAAATTAACACACGGCACCGGCCCTTTTTAAACGGCCGGGCCCGTATGAAAACCCGCCTTTTATGCGCGGATGCTTCCTACTCTGTTTATGGTTATGCTGCTGGAGGGGAGACATTTTCAGTTCTTTGTTCACAAAAAACTAGACCCTTCTAGTTGTATTTGTGATACAACACCAGGGTCATTCTCCATTCACAATAATTATAATTATGAACATGGCATTATTATAATTTCAACCCTAACCACGAGTGCGTTTGGCTGCTAATAATTAGACAAATATATATTAATACGGATCTACAAGAAGTGGTAGTTCAGCATTTCAATAAATGTAAGCTGCTACATGTACATGATGTAAGCCCTATTGTCTTTTCAATATAGGACACCAGAGTAGTGTGGGCGATTTGCCATAGAAGAAAGAGAACCTCGCAAGCCCAAAAGCAACTTGTATTATATATATTTCGTATTATATTACAAGTCGTATAATTTAGAGCGTTTTACTTTATATACATGTATTCATGCGTTACATAAAATACGAATAAAATATATGACATGCAGGCTGCTCAAAAAGGCTCCCCATTTCTTACCTATAAACATAATTTTACGGAATTACACATTTATCATGCTTGTGGTGGTTTAAATGTTAGAGAGGATTTCACCCAATTCTTGGTAGGCCTATATGTTGGACTAGCGTCAAAAATGGTTGGATAACATAGCTCCGCCATCGGACCAATGTATGCCATCCTATTCAATACATACTTTTGTGGTGGGGTGATTTCAGACGACATGAAGACACGTGCGTCATGCCATGTTCATAATAATACCGGCCCATCGTTGTTTAAAAACTGGGCCAGCTTTTAAACAGCGCTGGCCACCATTTTATATATCTCAGCAATTCAAGCAGCAGTCACATTTGCTTGCTGCTGGTAGCACGCGGGCATTCAGTAAGTGTACGCGCGAGATGTACACAAGGACAGCCTCCACAGAAACGGATTAATTAAGACAAAAACTGTACGCGTATACTGGTCTAATTAGCTGGTAGTGACACGCGGTCTGCTCAAGTTAATAGGATTGACCACAGGCCTTGGTCAGCGGTCAGCAGACTTGTTGACCCGCGGTTGGGGGCAGCATGTTCCTGGTCAGCGGTGCCACCTGTCTAACACGGTGGTGCGGCGCCGTCAAGATGAAACTCTGGGATATTCTGGATCACATGATTCAATCGGATGAAGGTGACTATGGCGGACATCTTAGTGATGTCGGCTTAAGGTTGGGCTAGCGTCGTAGACGTAAGGCCAACATTAGGCCGATATTAACATGGTTTCACGTATTGTGATTTCAGTGCATTTTGTTGAATCATTTTAGACGTCGGTCGGATCGTCACGTGATAGGTATTTTGCCATACTGTCCAATATTATAATAATCTACCGCAATGAAATGAATCGGGCTTTAGGCCACCTTTGTGCACATATACCGCAAGTTGTTTGAAAAGATGAAATAGTATTTGTGTGTAAGACAGACAGACATATTACTCTATTTCACCAACATCTGGTACAATATGGTGAGGGAGACTTCTTTTAAGACATAAACACATGTCGCTATCAAAGGAGCCACCCTACAACAATTATGAACAATGACATACATTATATAGAAAATATACATATCGGCCGGTAATGTGAGTAGGAATGTTGCTTAACGTAACTTATTGATCAAGAGCACTTATTGGTCAAGAACGTGACTTTGTAATTGATTAAAAACAGTGCAAACTGACAGATGAATGATGTACAGATGATGAGATGAGGGTGGATATATATATATTATAGAAATACAATAAAAAACGCGTGACATATTTGATATTAACATGTTGGAGAAAACTGGTTCCATGGGGTTAAAGTCATCAGATTCATATAGATTTTATACGGAGGAAACACATAGCGGTAATGGCCGATTCCATGCACGAAGTGAAAAAAAATTGATTTTGAAAACAGCTTGAAAGTTTTATGTTATGGACTAATATGATACAAAACTACCTTAACTAATATGGTTGCAACTTTTTTTTAAATTATTTGATTGAAAAATGTCCAAAAATCAACATATTACAATTGTTATTGTTTATTTTTTCACAGAAGTTAATTTCCATGTTTCTTTCTATTTTTATCAAGATTTTTCAATTAGTGAACTGTTAACATTTTTTCTATCTTTAATTAATAATATAATATGTTTCTGCATAATGTAAAATCAAAATATATGATAATTCTAGCACATTGGTTGTTTTGTGCCAGATGTTTGCTCATGCTATTTTAATAATTTGTCCGTACGACATATGAAATATATTTTTTCCACATTAATTAATCAATTTTCAGCCTCAATCTTGTTACTACAAATCCTCTTTCTTTAAGTAGCAAAGGTTTGACTGGTTCTGTTTAAAATATTTCACATCATTAGTTTTTACGCAATTGGCATTTCAATGCTGTCCGTTTGACATATAAAATGTCGTGCGGACAGCATTTCCTGTACATTTTATTGATAATCTCCACCTTTTGAATATGTTCATTGGTTTTTGTATAAAACTTCACCATTTATTTGAAAAGGTTTTTCATAACTAACAAATCTATTGACTTACAGAGGTCACCTAGGGCTTGTTTGACATTGAATCAGAGATGGATACATGAATATTTTAGTGAGAAACATCTTAATACATATCGAGTTTTGCAGCTATTAGGGGTATCCCACATATATTTTGGAATCTGCCTCTGCTTATACTAAAGATTAAACTATCATGAGTATCTCTATAGTCTGCTAATAAATATTTTCAATGTGAAAGTACTAGATTATTGTTCTAAACAATTGCATTTCCCTCCAACATGTACAATGCAAGCATTGTTTCATAAATTTAATAGATGTAAAAGGCTGTCTGTCTATTTTTTTATTTTTCAAGCTTGTTTATATGATGAAACTTCATCTTTTTTTGGATCAACTTCAGTTAACAATTTAGATTCACAAAATAAATTAATATAATATTTTGGTCTTCAGTGCAAATGCATCTTTTGTGCCATAACTCAAATGCATGAAATAAATATTACATATAATGGCCAGCATCATGTAGTATATTTTCCTCTTTTTGTCTCTTTTTGTATATATATATTGGAAAAAATAGTATACAAGTCATGATGATTTGCAACATTAAAAAATGTATTTGTTTAGTCCCTTATTAGCATATAATAGCGCAACATAGAAACATAGCAACATAGAAACATAGCATTCAACCTATATTTTTAAAACAATTTGAAAAAACATCGGGCCATGATGTGTGATTTTGAAGTTTATACTGTGTTGTCCGTACGACATATATTAAGTGTGGCCCTCGATAAAGGACATGGGAAAGCCCTACAGAAATTTTGAAGAAGCTGCAAGATCTACAAAATGTTATTCTGACGGGCAAATTATTATATTCATGATAATTATCAGTATTCACGTATGTCAAATAAAACGCTCTAACAAAATTCTATACACAATTAAGACCTGATATTAGATTTTTTAAATATTTTTTGTTTTTAATTTGCCTAAAACTGAAATTTTAACCCAGATATAGATTATTATTCACATTATAATAATCTAAGCTTGCTATTTCACCATACTCAAATGAAAAATCAAAGTGAACACTCTTTTACATAGCCACAACTGACGTTTTTCAGAGACGTCCGTACGACATATTCCAAACTGTCCGTACGACATGTTGTTTTTATACTTTTATTGTGACCTTGTCTATTAACAAATAAATTATCTGTTAAGATTATGTTTTCTCACTCATTAGAACACCCTGAGAAATTGATCCAACAGGATGTGGGGAAAAAATCATTGCTCAACTCACAGAGTTTTCGAACTAAACATAAATTTTCAAATGTTACTGTTTTTTGTGCGTCCGTACGACATCTCACGTTTCATCCGATGTAGGACGATCTGTGTTATTTTCGGTCAAATTTTTTTCCTACATATATTTGCACATGGAGTCTATATGAAACTGGATAATATTTTTTTTTCTAGCCCTAAAATTATTTGCGTAAGCTGAGATATAATCTGTGGATGTCCGTACGACATCCACGGAATCGCCCTAATACATCACTATATTTAACATTTATACAAAAGAATAATTAGATTAAATCATTTATAAGTACACTAAACAAATTAAATAGCGTATACTATTTATTGATGTTAAATTAATATACAATTTCTAACAAAAAAATATATAACATGTATACATGGTATAAGTTATGACATAATTATTATGTTTAGATAATCATGATAATATAGAATACTAGTCCAGGAACATCAGGTTTTGATGTGGAATAGATTCGTAACAAGCTGATTTTTTCAGGAACTACTCAGAATATAGTCCTGAAAAACATATTAAAAGTCCTCAAGAATCCCAGCTCAAGAAAGTACCAAAAATTTAAGATGGCCGCCAAAATCCAGTTTCGGATAAGCGAGATATACTAAATATATATATATTTTTATTTACACCGTGTCATTGGTGCACAGAGGATGTCAAATAACTCGTATATCTGTGAATGTAATAAAAAGAGGAAACAATTTATTTTGTTTTAATGGCACAATATATCGATAAATGACCAATTTTTTGTTAAAAACTGAAATAAATATTGCAAATTTTATAATTTCTTGCAAACCCTTAATTTGACAATTATTACTATTGCCAACAAAATTAACATGATAAAAGTAGCCGTGAATACCACCTGTGGCATTTGCAATATACACAAAATACACGATTGTTTCAAGAATCTTGTTGGCAAAGTTATTTTGGAGATAAACCCAAATCCGAGAACGGAGTCAAAGTATTCATTAAACATAGCTTTCTCTTTAATCCTTAACAGGTCTATGTTATAAGACTAAGCACCCGCAATTATAACCTATTTTTTTGGTTTTGAAAATGAGTTTCACTAAATTCATTTATGAGCGTATGATAACTTGATTTAGATCTTTTGGTGGTCTATATATCACCAAGGATCAATTTCTTATCTGTGCTGCTATCAATTCACGGCGTTCGTTTCGGATAAACAAACCGAAGCAAACCGGATCACCAAACTATTTTGAAATCAGTGCGAATCGAACAGGGCATTAGAATTCGTGTCCTACCTGTACATGTATCAGTCCGATACACGCGAGCAAGGGGTGTAACATAGTAAGTCTCTCCGCTTCCAAGTCTTCTAAAATCGCTAAGCACGACTACATGTATAGTTTGATCTGTTTTTTAGGCCATTTTTTTTAAAGGGACTGGCCCAGGCTAAAATCATCAAACAATCGGTGATGTTATTTAGGCTTCTTAATATGACCATATGATGTAAACATGTCCATATACTAATACTGAAAAAGTTTTTAAATTTTTGTGCTGCGCATTCACCAGTTAGGCTAGATAAAGAGACGAAATAACTGATTTCTAATTTTTGACAACCATGTCAAAAATAAGAAATACGGGAATTTCGTCTCTATATCCATGATATCTAGCCTAACTGGTGAATGCTCGGCAGAAAAATTAAAAAACTTTTGCAGTCCTAGTCTATGGACAATATTTACATCATATGGTCATATTAAGAAGCCAAAATAAAATCACCGATTTTTTGATGATTTTAGCCTGGGCCAGTCCCTTTAATTTATCTGTTTTAGATCAGAAAAATCCAAAATCTAATGAGGGAGGGCGGTAAAAAAACATTAAAGAAAAAAAAACATTGAACCTATTTCTGGAAAAGTTAATGAGGGCGACGAAATAAAAAAACATTGGCCAATTTTCTAGAAAAATTATTGAGGCGACGAAATAAAAAAAACTTTTGATCTATTTGAAAAAAAGTTATGATAAAAAGAGGATAAAAAACAAGCAAAAAAACATAGCTGGAATTTTTTTTTATCTCCCGAAATTGACTGTTTTTTTTCGGAAATCGGCAACAATCTAATGCACGCGCTGGGCTGAAAAAAACACATGTTTTTTTGGTAATGCGCTGCCTAAATCTAATGCGCGCGCTCATCTACACTGTAAAACTTTTCACTGTTGAAACAACGGTAAATTGCTGGCAGAAAAAAAACGCCAGCAATTTACCGTTAAAACGACAGTGGAATGTAGGTACGGTAAGTTGCTGTTTCTCACAAAACGGCAAATTACCGTACAAGTATTGCACTGTAGGTACGGTAAATTACTGTAATAAGCCCTATAAACGGTAAGTTACTGTACCTTCATTGAAAATATTAAATACAGTAAATTACTGTAATCAATACATCAAACTACCATCTTGAATTTCTCTATCATCCAAAAAAAACCCACTGATTAATTCTAAGCTTTATGTTTTGGCAGCTAAAAACGCCGTTACAAAGTAATCAATGAGCCACTAGAACAATTCTTATTGTTAAATACAGGCAACACTCTAATTAACAATTGTGTTCCATATAAAATTTATTTTATATCAAACATTCTCACATGATATTTTATAAAACAATATTACATACATCATTATCAAAAACATATTTAATCACCCCAAGCAAAATGATGCATATTTAATTATCCCAAATAATAGTTTTGATCTCCATTCTAAAAACTACAGGTGCTTTATAGCTGTATCCGATCCACCCCATTTATTTCATTAATAAAGAATGTCTCATCTGGTTTTAGAGACTTTAATCTTGGCTCCAAACCATTGTGCAGAAGGGAAATTGTATTTAACAGAGTTTAACATACAATAAACAGCTAGACTAGGCCCACGTGCCAGTCTTCACAGAGTTTCGATTCAATTTAAAGAATTCTATGTTTGTGAAGTCATTTGTGAAGGACATCTTTCCAGATAGCTTCAACACTTTATGGCTTATGATGGACGGGATGTTTCGTCAATAGATCCTGCAAAGAAAACATATAACTAAGTTATACAAACAAAACTCATATCACATAAAATTAAATCAATGCAAAAATAAATTGATCGTCTGTATTATTTTATATAGGCCTACTTACAAAATGGTTAATTGCCGTACAAGTAACAGTGCACAACAGGTACGGTAAGTTACTGTGGCATAGGCCACATAAACAGTAAGTTACTGTACCTTCTACATGTAGTCACACTGCAACATGAACTCTGTATTATAAAGTAATCAGCGATCCATTTTGATATGCCACTTAAGTCTATCCGCATTCATGATATTGGCAGAGCTATTTTAATACATATTACACTAAGAAATTGAGAATACTTACATAAATTGAAGTTGTATTGTTTTTCTCAGTTCAAGATGGCGTCGCCTGCTGGGATTCTGGCTATCCCAGAATGCACCACGCAAATGTCGAAAAAACAGCAATTTGCTGTTCATACGGTAATTTGCTGTTAAAAAACTATGCAACAACAGTGAATGTAGTTTATAACAGTGGATTACTGTTATATCAACAGTACGGTAAACTGATGTTAAATTAAACAGTAAATGGATGTAAAAACAACAGCAAAGTTTTGCAGTGTAAAACAGAAGGAAAAAACCATAATGGCCTTAGCGCATCATATCATTGTTGTTGTGAATGTTTTTAAGCAGCAACAATCATAAGTATTTTTTACCAACTAGAAGTTGTGCTGCTGCAACCCACAACAACAAAATAAATAAGATAACTCAGTGGGCAGGTGGGGAAGGGGTTAAATAAAACCATACCAGCATCAAACTATATTGATTTTCTGCTGGGGACAGGCGACAACAAAATGTAGGCACTTATAATCTTGAAATAAACCACAATGCTGCCTTGCCAAGCTGAAAGGCAGTGACTGTTTACTTTTCAAGTTTAGCAGTTACTGCCTTTTTGCTTTGCAGAATGTAAGGGAATGAACGATGATTATAAAACTCTTAAAAGGAACGCCCGCATGTTAAATTCTTTAAGTACACCATGCATGTACACGTTGAAGGTCTCATTAATATCTAGTTTTATCATTTTTAGCCATGAATCTGACAATTTTGGCTAAATGATAATAGCTCATTATTCTAAGCTTTGGCTCATTATTCTGAGTTTGTATATATTCAGAGCATATTGATTCAATAGAAGTCTTGAATTTTTTGTCATGAAAGGAAAGGATAATTCCGCGACATAAATAGCCAAAAGATATATATAATTCACCAGAGCTTGATCAATATTACCAAGAGGGGCGTACCTGTCACCTTCATACACTACAAGCCGCGAATTGCTGTCGCAATTCTCGACTTGTAGTGGATGAAGATGACCTGTACTTTAATTTTTGCTGAGATGAAGGCCGCTCTGCGCCAAAAAGACTACAGTCGAGTGTATTTGGGTGTTGTCTTTTTGATTGAACTGGCATTCAGCGCCCGTAGGCTTCGGATTGGTCGAGATGGCCATCTCAACCAATCCGAAGCCTACGATATATCTCTGGTTTTGGTGCGGGAAACAAAATGATAGACCTTATGTTACCCTGGCAATGCCTTTCAATTTTATTTTAAGTATATACCCAGTGTTCCTTATGGCAATGCCAGTTAACATGATTTCAGTTATGTATGTCATACTATGTATATTGTCATATGATTTTAACAAATTAACAATGTTGTATATACATGTACATATCTCTCTCTTATCTCTATGACAAATAAGTCTGGATTGACTTTCTTTCTGTCAATAAAATACCTGTCTGTCTGTCGTAACTTGTACGAGAATACGGGCCTAGACTGACACTCTGTGTTTCAACTGCTCCGTAAATAACAAAACAAAACGTTTCTTACTTACATTTAGCATACTAATCTTAAACCATTGAAACATGATACATGTAATTGCTAATTGGTGATATAAAAACGCACACAATAGTTTGTTTAATTTTTCACCCGACAATGTATCAGAGCTGATGAATCAACATTTTCCAGATTCTGTGTTGGCCATAAAAAACAATAAATAATGGTGTTCATATTTGGATTATACAACATACCGTTAGTTTATTAGCCTAATTACAGATGTCCTTCTTCAACAGACTTGAGCTGCAAATGAGGGCTTTGAAACGAATAGTCAAGACAATTCAGTTGCGACATAAACTGACAATGACACGTGCAATACATAATTTCAAAAATATTGTGAGAATGGATTAATCATGTTAGGGGGCCACCATTAGATTCCCGGGGGGGGGGGCAGGAGTATTTGTCGCGGGCAAATTCTTTATTTCAACCGAGCTCGGCGGTGCGCTGAAAATTTCACATTTTGTTACATGTTTATATGGAACAGTTCTTGAAGTAAATTATTTATTTCACGCAGTGTCCGCCCGAAATTATTTATTTCAAAAATACTCCCGCCCCCCCTCCCCTGGGAATCTAATGGTGGCCCCCTTAATGCAGTTTTTAATAACTATATTGCCTTAAAGCATGCAATTTGCTTCTGATACTGTATTATGTGTAGCAAAAGTAACTTATATAAATCATGATATTGTGGACAGTGGTGGATGGTTTTTGGTTATAATTATGACATGGAATGACGGTCAATGACCCCTATCTGTCTGCCCGATTTAATGTTGTTCTATCGTCTGCCACCACCACTCGAACTCGATTATACTATATCTGGGAAAATATCACATTGTAATAGGCCTACTTTTCATTTTAGATTTTGTAAAATAAAAATTTGCGGTTCTATGGTAAATTTTATTTCATACCTGTAGGTCCTAGGCCTAGGCCCCTATATATTTAATTTCACATCGTGAAATGTTTACCAAGATCGCCTATAAACAAGATATAAATATGTGAAAAACTAACTTTAGTCTACAACACTTAAATTAAAAGGATACCAAACTGTTTCTCCGACCAAAAACGATTTTTGCAAATAATGTACTAATATATTTTTTCAATTATTTTGGAATTTCGGAACTTGAAGTTCCCGGAACTTGAAACTCGGAACTTGAAGTTCCTGGATCCGCCACTGATTAAATACCACATACTAGTAGCCCAGGCTAAACTATAGTACCGAAAATAAATAGAAAAAACTGAACAGATAATTTTCTTCGAAGATTATATTATGCATAAATACAAAAATAAAAGAAGCACAATTGAGCTGTAAATCTTACACATGTATATACAGATATACACAGAGAAATTTGGCTAAACTTTTTTTAATAAAGAAGTTTCCCAGGCGAATACATTGATCCAATGCTGTTTTAATTTTGGGCCAGCGTCGTAGATGGCGGGGTAACATTGGTTCATTGGCCCTATGTACCTGTGATTGCCGTTTAGCTGGACAATGCTGAGTCAAATGTTGAGCTATGTGTAGGCCTATAACAATAGCGTGTCAGTTTCTAATAGAGAGTAAGAGTGATGCATAAGTGACATAACATAACTAATCCCCTTTTATACACCCTTCCTAATGAGCCGTGTTTGTTTATGCGTGTACGAGGCTACATTCACGCCACCAGGAGGTGTTGTTATACACAGCATAAGCGCGCTAACTGTGACAACACCATACTTGCCATACTGTCATTTCACGGCACTGCACTCTGATCAGTGATGAGACAGTTAGACAGATTAAACAATGCCCCAGCCGCAAATTGGTGGGAGGCCCCCTCTAAGGCCCTCTTGGTGGGAGGCCCGGGGCCCGAGCCCCACATACCCCCCCCCCCGGATCCGGCCCTGGAATGACCCCTATCTGTCTGCCCGATTTAACAGTGTTTAACATGTTTACCACGATCGGCTTGCTCGAGCTTAAATTATTTTAACGTGAAGAAACGTGGCCCACCAACAAGTTTGCATTCGGACCAGATTCAAAACGGCTGCCGATGGAACATAAAATGCCATAATTATGATGATGATAATATGCTCACATCAAAATATTTTATACACTGTTTGCACGATTTTTCGCATAAGCAGGACTCCCAACTAAATAGTTCAGTTTTAATCACTGTGTGGCGTGTTGTAATAGAAGTGTGACAGGACTCCCAACTAAATAGTTTAGCTTTTAGTCACTGTAGTGTGTGGCGTGTTGCTATTGGGAAAGGTGTATTGCATTGTTTTTGTCCGTTTGTGTCAACAGTTTGTGTGTATGTCCATTATGTCCATATTACATGTACATCCAAACTATTACATGTAAAATGATATCCCGGGAAACCGTTTGACTTCCTTTAAAATCACTTATACAAGGTTATATGAAACATAAAGTCAGGGCTAGACACTAGCTGATCTTCGGGATGTATTTAACAGTTTAATGCTTATATTAAATCTACTGAAAACAGTAACTATGGTAACATCCAGTTAAATTTAATACGGTTTGATTTTTGATTTTAGGGTTCATATTAGGTCTCATATTGTTTCGTTTGCGAGTGAAATAAACAATGGGGTGCTAGTTCACAGACAATAGTACTGTACGATACGATATATGTTACGATACGATACGATACGATACGATACGATACGATACGATACGATACGATACGATACGATACGATACGATACGATACGATACGATACGATACGATACGATACGATACTACGATACGATACTACGATACGATACGATACGATACGATACGATACGATACGATACGATACGATACAATACGATACGATACGATACGATACGATACGATACGATACGATACGATACGATACGATACGATACGATACGATACGATACGATACGATACGATACGATACGATACGAAACTGCTCTCCCAATTACTCAGCGACCCCAATACAAGCCTAGATCGCGATAACCACGACAACATAATTGTTTCATCTCCCCGGCAAGTGGATTATTTGCGGAGAACAAAGTGCATGAGCTAAGATAGAAATGTCTGGACCAAAATGTGACAACCACATAACAAATTTGAACGAGCTGGCATTGTAGATAACTTGAAGAGGCCAAGTGAAAAACTTTGTGACCATCGTGTCAATCTCTTTGTTTACAATGCTATCCATGGACATGACATCTGGTTTAAATTTTGTCAGCATGATTATTAATGTACAGTGGGTTGATGTGGCCTTGGCCTACAACCAGAAAGCATGACTGACCACCAAGGACTTCACAAAGTTAGTATGGTGACTTTGACACATGCCCATACTCCTGACTACAGTCACGTCCCAAGTTTCGGATTTCAAAATTATGTCTGTTGCAAATTGGCATAGGAATGTCCCACTACTATAGTCACCAGATGGCGACAGGTTACCACTCACGAGGATGACGGCAAACGTTGGTTTACTGTTGGCCCGCGTCTGCGACGCTAGCCCAACAGTCAACCAACGTTTGGTCTGCGTTTGCTTTCCATGCTGTTTGTGTTTTGTTATCATTAGGTTTAGGTTGAGAGTGTCAGAGAGGACAGGATGTAAACACTGACCGTGTCATCTAAACAATAGATGACCAAGGCAGAAGCCCGTTTTCCCAGCCCCACAATCCAATGATTTATTTCTACTGATCATTGCTGATCTGACACATTTCTAAACGCATAGATCTGTGATGAACCACATGTGATTTACTGACTAAGCTAAATATTATAGGATGCACCTTCGTTTTAGCATATCTGTTTTAGGCTACACCCAACAGATCAACTGGCTATTATAAGTTGTACCTTTTTACAGTATCTCCGCATCTGGTTAAACACAGCAGATAAGTGCGGTCTAAATTAAAATAGAAAAAATCGTACAACCGAGGCTGCTGAGACGTATAAATATACAGGCTTCTATATTTTAGTATCATGCACTACAAGAAGTTCCACTTATATTATTATTTTACCGTCTTTCGTCATGTTTTTGACATGTTTGAAAAACATAATGAGGTCCGTATGCGGGATAGTATTCGCAATGATTATTTCAAGCAGAATGGAAACCGTAACGAAACTTCATAGTGGTGTATATTTATGACTTGTGAGGTGAACCGATCTACCTCATTTGATATTTTTCTATTGAAACTACTCGCTTAAATACCGTTTGTGTAAAGTTTAATTTAATTAGGGAGATCATGCGAGTCAGCAAGTAGGCCTACATATGAGTCAAAATCCACTGTTTCTCGCACTCATGCTTTTGGCTTTCACTACGAGACGTTTGGTGACATCAGGTCATTTCGGCCTCTCTCCGATGCGATTCACTGATGCAGTTTGATTTTGCGTTTGAGATAGATATTCGTACGAGAAAATACATATGGCGTCGTTGGGTACGGCAAGATGGGGCTGATCTCACCAAAGTCAATAGTCTGTAAAATAGGACTGATGATTTTTTTTTAGCTACTAACATACACAGACTCGCCATTTGTTTTGTGATTTGATTGTCAGTCGCGAATGTTGTAGGCCTATTCCTTGGATAGCCAACATCTAATTTCATGTATACAAACATAAACAGATTTTTAACATGTTTACTTCACATGCTTAAGGTGATTATTTTCGCTACTTCTCTTGTATATTTCACCTAATAAAAGTATTAATCTGCAGATTCAACGAATAGTGGATATTAAATAAATATTGATTCAAATTACAGTTCCACAATTGAGAAAATTGGTACTGGATTTACCTAATTTTTGTCTGATGGACCTAATAGCATTGATTCTATATTATTATAGTACGTGTCCTTTAGCTGACTCCTCTCAAGAAAGGGCACATAATACTCGTGAACCGTCGTCCCCCAGTTTACTGAATAATAAAGCTGTTGGGACGGGGGCATGACCTCCTCGTAGGCTTAATTATATAGTATATTAGCCTATTGTACTTAATGCATACATTACAGAGCTTTATTAATCTGCACAGCATACTTTATATTATTTAGTTGTCAGCTGAATTCATTAAGCCCGCCACTATATAAATAGATTTAACGGCATTAATTAACCAGACAGAGTTTCGCAGTTTTACGCTGTCAATTTTTACAGTTTTACTTCATATAATTAGCAGTTTTATTTTTGTTTGAAGATTGCATTGCCAGCTTGTAAGTGCCAGCTTCTAACGTGCAAAAGTATCAGAGCTATTAAAAATACCAGCATGGTCAACGTCAACCATGTGTCAACAGGAGTGTGGTCTGCCACAATGTAAATATATTATGGTTCAGTGAAGCAAAACATCCAGGTGCTTTAATTTGAGATCGACCCCTGCACATTTGATCAATTTCATAGTTTCTGTTGACAATAGAATCTATGTAATATTCTGTGAAACACAGTGACGTCACCGGAAACCCTTTAGAATGACAACTAGGTGAAAATAATGTTAGGCCCCCCTCCCCATACTTCATTGTTTCACAGAATTCCCGACTGCTACTAGTTCTGTCCCGCTATACAATAATCATGATAATCAGATAATAGGCATATCATATTTCCCTTGCTTCACAATATATTTAATATACTGGTCGCCCGGACTGGTCGTTCACATGATTTGCCAGTTTGCCACCCGCGCTGAGTCATATAGAGGGGAATCCTTCATTATGGAGAGCGTGCTGTGAAATGACGTCATGCACGCTGTGTGCGTGGCTCAGTCGGGGACTCCCCTCTCCCTGCTTTGTTTGTAGTCCCGCCACTCCCCACCACCCGTCTCTGCCCATCTGATGTCGCCCGGCAGCAACAAAAACTCCCTGCGCCATCTGTTATTAACTGCCCAGTGGCCAGCCCCTGCTGACGTCTACTCATCGGCGACTCCACCGTGTCGAACGCCTTCTCAATATCAAGAAACACGTAAGATTTTACCCTTGTTTATTGGACCCACGTGCGCACTTAATTTTGCCTGTGTGTATTTTTTAGCTGATTTCAAAATATAGAGGAAGTGTCGGGGCAGACACCGTCACGGATAGTGCACATAGACCTCCGGCTCTCTATAGCTGGTGGTGTGTACATGTATTAACAAGGATATGGGGTGTTACTTTGCAAAACATGTAAATGCCTAATTTTCAAGTGGGCAGTTACTGTTATTTCTATTGCACTGCAGTATTACTGTATCCTATAATGGTAATAGGGGGGTTTATGTGGTCATATTATACGCCTGCTAGTTTATTTTGCACCTTTAAATCACATGATACGCCATGTTTTCATCATAAATTATACCCCAAGTTGTAAAATAATTAGTTCTAGTTATCTGAAATTTCCGTTAAATTGGATATATCATTATGGCATGGATCTAGATGAATAAGTTTAGAATATTACATGTATTAATAACCTTGTATAATAATGATTATTCTGACAACTTCGCTATGAACTAGAGCAATGCTATATGTTATCATGGTTATCATGGTTATATGGATGCTGGATACAAACACGTCTTTTTGAGGAAAATTCGTTGTATTTCTTTTAATTGTGTAAGCCCTTGATTATGTAAGCCCTTGATTATGTTGCTGAATAATAAATTGCTCTACTAATATTACGTAATCAGGTAATCATTTGCTCTACTATATTATTTTTCTCGTCTCACCAATCATGCCAATAGCCGCCAACATAGCAAACGCAAGACTGATCCAATGCTGGTTTAATATTGGCCCAAAGTCTACGACGCTAGATCAACCTTAAGCCAACATTAGGTCAGCATCTCGGTCAGATGTGTATGCTATAATTATGATTATAAGCCAGGTCAGAATTATAGATTTAATTTGAAATTTAAATAATTTAACCAATGTACTACAGACGAATATAAATTATTGCAACGTGATCATATTGATTTGTCGTACTAATTGTCATATTTAAATGTGTACGTCGTCTGTATGGCATGCTCTGTCGCCATATGTTATGGTTTAACAATTATTTGTTAGTAACGAACCGCTGTCGCATGCGCAGATGCATGCTGATGCATTACGTGTAGTAGTGTAGTAATCATGCTAAAGCACCTACATATTTAGAAACTATAAATTTATATAGTCTGGCTAATACTGGCAGGCATTATTTAATTTTATTCATGACATCAGAGGAACGTCATTTCTCTGGGCTAACGGATATCATATCATCAAATCGTGTTTAATTATCTGATTATTCATATTAGGCCTATATCATGTATATCATGTATCGTTTTCCTGCTTCAAGGGTATGCCATCCTTTTGTTCGTATCGCTTAAAGTATAAAACCGTTGTTGGTTTAATGCTGGTCCATCGTCTACGACACCAGCCAGCATTAAAACATCAATGACTCAACGTAACGTGTTTTCTATGATATAATTCCTTGCATAAACCTTCAAACAAAAGAGATGAACTGATTTGCAAAACAGTATTGATTGTTTTTTTGATGCAGTGTGATGAATCTATATGTCTATTGTTACCAAAATGTCATCTCTTCTAGCTCTACATGCTCTATGATAGTTACTGATGATGCCCCTTTGAGCGCGGGGACCGACTTTATACATCCGAATCTGACGTTTCAGACGTCAGATTCTGATGCATAAAGACGGTCCTCAGACGTCAGATTCTGACGTATAAAGACGGTACCCGCGCTGCAAGAACTAAAATATTTATAATGACTATAGACCCTTAACCTGATAACATCAGTATTCAAATGAAGCAGAAAGAAACTAAGACATTTACGATGATTCCAATTCTCCATGGTTTATACGAAAGTATTTCAGCGTTGTAAGGGTTTAAATCACGCACATAGAATGTCACCAGTGATTGCCCTTCAAAATGTTGACCCACCGTCTGTCACGCTGCGTCAACCTTATAGAACCATCTGGTAGGGCTGGCAGGGTGACGTCTGTTGTTATCGTGACGCGGTGGCTGACCAACGCCGTAGGTAGTTGGTCAGCCACCGCGTCACGATAACAACAGACGTCACCCTGCCAGCCCTACCAGATGGTTCTATAAGGTTGACGCAGCGTGACAGACGACAGACGTCACAGTCTGTTGTCACTCACCACATGTCACCGCAGGGGGTGATAATCAACATAATTGTCACCCCCCGCGAGGACTGTCATGGTGAGTGAAAGCAAGGGTTTAAATCCCCTGGTGGCTCTGAAAAGAGAACAAGCGAACTTTCTTAATTTCACAATTAAGATGACACGCTTCTAGGAATTTTCTAATTCTCAAATTATCAACTTTAGACACCTTTTAGACCATTCCACCCAAATTCAATGAAATTCCATAACTCTGGCGTTCTTTCTCAGGGTATGCGGGAGTATGGCGATGGCACACAGACAGTCAGGCAAACAACACGAGGTAAATTGATCACATTTGATCCAAAATTCAGAACGCAATTTTAAGTATGTCAAACATACTAAGTGAACTTAAGTGTACACGAGAGGCATAGGTTTAATAAAAGAAATGTCTCAAATGTTCATTTAAAGGATCTGTCAAAACTAACACTTTATCGGCCTTTTCCATCCAGATTTCAAGAGTTAAGACACGAGATATAGGGTAGCTACCGGCTGATTCAACACCTCATTTAGACCACCGCGACCCTCTGTTCGCCGAGGGCGCATCAAAATTAATTAAAATTCTAAAATGCTTCTGTTTCCAGGTTCCTTGCCTCCCTTGCCAACCAGACATTCTCTAATGAGTATTATATACTAATGAAATATTTGGATAGGCTAAGAGAAAGCTTTTTCATACAAGCTTCGAATGCCTTAATCCCACTCCCAGCACCCCTCTGGTTCCTAGGTTCACTCAGTTTTCTGGCAGGGTGATCACTAGTTTACATAGCTGACATGTAAACAGAAACTGGTGGTCATTGTGGAGCTAAAGGTCATCCTGGCCGACAAACTACACACGGGAAACACAACACCCGTTTAATGTTGGTCCAGCCTCGTAGACGCTGGGCCAACATTAAGCCACCACTGGGTGATTGTCCCGTGCTTTCTGTGCTTCCATGTTACTCGGGGATCAACACTATATTATTCAACACGAGACATTAGGCCATCGATGGCTTTATGCTGGTCCAGACCGTGGCCCAACATTGAACCAACGTCGTGTGCTTGATGGGAAACCGTCTTTTTTCAGTGAGGTACATAAACTAGATCGCCACATGATAAAAGGCAATGCAGTAGTTGATATAAAAGTATATAGATGTAAATCTGTTAATTTAATACGTGTATTTTACCTTGATCCTTATAAATAATGATCGTGTACATTGGCAAATTTCGGATATTATATCGTGCCTATTAGCAGCATTAGTTAAAATAATGTAGCTTAGCGGTACTGTATACAATACTTTGGCTGTTACAGATTGATATACTCGACTGTAACATAAGTATCAGATCAAGACAATAAAACACCTTAATACACATCTTGATACTAGTTATTCACCGGGTAGCGCTTATCCTGAGTAATAGTTGACCAGGGATTTTACTTTCAGCATTACCATGATTACAGAAAATGTCGCATTAACATGTATGATTAATGAGTTTTTGCTTGTACTTGAGTGATATATTTTACAGCATCATAATTTTTTTTTCTTTTTAACACGTGCAATATCATGAATATACAATGATACTATGTACATTTTAACATGTTTATTGATGTTGGTTTTCCCTTCATAGGCTTTAGCGTAAATAATAGCAGATGATATTGCGTTGATGAGATGGAAGGCTAGTGTGCAAAGTGACGTCAGTATATATGGACTTGGTAATTGGGGGCTGCTAATTCTACAGTATGGCATTCACAAGTTTTTCATTGTGTATAATATTGTGCATTTTTGAATTTTGAATCCCATGTCCTGAGGGCAGTGTCATCTCATTCATCTCACCATCCTCATGAAGTTCTCCTGGCCTAGTTAGCCTATAGATATGTGCACATTTATTCATTCATTCATTAATTAGCTCATTTATCAGACTGTTGTTTGTTAAATGTTGAATTGCAAACACAAACACAAAAAATACAGTATACACAAAACATTTGTATAACATTTGTACAACGTCGGCGCAATGTCGTTGCCGTTGGTCCAACATTGTCTAACATTGTACAAATATTATATGTTTTGTATTTTAACTTTACTGGTCTAGGTATACGGAGAGGTCCGGTATTTTATCTCAACTGGTATTCTTAAAGCATGTGACCCAGATGTTTTTCATTTGATTGACTCTCTCGACCAATCACATGCCTATAATCGAGGTATGGTCAACCTCATTCAGAATACCGGTCATGATGCATACATCCAGGACCATTTCGACCATTTGTGGTGATCGGCGAGCCCTATCTCAATTACATCTTCAGTGCATGTATAATCTAAATCATTATAAAAGAGGCCTTTAATTATTATGAGCGCTTAGATGTATATATAAATCGATCTATGCATACTGATTATTTAAGTGTATTTTAAATTAGAATTATCAGACTGAGCTCAACCAGATATTCATATAAATTATAACACATCAATTTAGTTGTTTGTATATCGCATTTTACTTGTTGAGTTGAGCTCAAAAGGCGCATACATCCGAAGCAATATAAATTGAGAGACCAGAGGCGAAGCTTTATGTCGTCAATTGACGGTCATATCATTCACCAAGGCTTATTCAGCTGATATACTTGATTTTATGCTCGTATTTTTTTCCGGAATATTTGGCTACTCCGTAAATTACATTCAATATATTAGAATTATTGTTTACCACTGAGTCTCTCAGTGAAAGTTGCTGTGCCTAAAATCATATGATGGTGTGAAAGGGCGCTTGATAATTAGCTGCAAGAGGAGCTGACATAATAGCCTGTGGGCAGAAAACAACACAATGACTGTATTTTTCATATAAATACACAAGACTTTCCAACGCTGCCACAATGCGGGCCCAGCGTCTGCGACGCTGGGCCAGCATTGGTGCAGTGTTGGAAAAACCTGGTGATGCTCGCCTCGCTTGTGTAATCCAATACCACTGCAACTTTGGACACTCGTTTGTGTACTGCAACATGGATAAAACTCGTCGGATGTAGGTGTGATGCAACGATGGGACATTGACACTTGGTCATAATGGGTGAACACGGGTGAATGGATACTCAGATAGCTGTGTAGTTAGTTAGGAGTGATCCAGGACTGGGATCACGACATGGAGTTAGTAGTGACCAGCAGAATGGTGGGATCAAACGCCTCTGCGCGCAAACTAAACATGCATGGCACGCGCGAACATGAAGGTGAGCCAGCTAAAATTGCCTGTGATGTTTCAATTCACACCTCTCTGTTGATCAAAGATGTCATTTCTCGGTATCAACGACATTTGCTCGAATCGATTTAAAATGTGTTGAGAAAGAAAATGATTTCCAATCCACAAAATATAAGGGGCATTGTCCGATTGTTCCAACATTATTTAAAGCTGGCCATTCAAGTATATATGTATAGCAGTTTTTGGTAATCTTGATACATCATTAGCAGTCAAAGCAAAAAACTTACCTATAATTTATTATCGTCATTATCGTGATTTTCTTGCTTCGTGATAGTTATTTAACAGATAAACTTGATAAACGGTATTCTTATGCAGGCCTATATCATGTATATATCATTATGTTATTATTTTATAGTTATAAATAGTAATTTTGTAATTTGTTTTGAAATTTTCGAGGACATCCGGGTTGGGTGGATCATACGATGCGGGACCGAATAATTAAATAAATCAGGTCAATTAAGGACTCTTTTTTTTTAGTTAACCCTTTCAACCCTCACGATGCATTAAAGCATCATTTTTCATCTCTGAAAAATGACTTAATTTCATACACCTAGGGGTTTTCGAATGAAAATTTTCCTGGAATTGTTTAAATAATAACAATATTTTTTGCCACCCGCTTTAAGTCATCTTCATCCACTACAAGTCGAGAATTGCTAAAGCAATTCGCGGCTTGTAGTGGATGGAGATGACAATGGTAAATTCAGGCCTGAAAAGGTTAAAAACAGGTGAAAGTGTGAAAGTATAATCTTCACAAAATTATGTACATTAAACATGTTAAATATTATATGTAACTATAATAAAGCAAATAATTTGAATAATATTAGACGTGTACCATTTGTATCAGATCACCGTTTTTTTTATCATAGTTTAGGCTCTATCGACGGAAGCGCGCAGGCCTTGTATGAAATGTACCACATTAATGATGAAAACTAATTATTACTATACAAGCAGTATAAAGGTATATTATTTTGTCATTTTTTCCTGCGAATGTACATAGATACTGATGCAGTAAGAATCTGCTTTAAGTAATTTAAGCAGATAATGCCTCTTGGCTTTGCACGACATAGCTGTACTAATATCAGTATTTTTGCCACGGATTGTGAAAAAACAATATAGGTTCCTTAGAAGTAACCTTCCAGTACTATTACCATGCAACCCCAACAGAACCCTTCCAGGGTTCTCCTGGGGCTGCATGGTAATAGTACTGGAAGATTCTTTTTGAAGAACCTATATTCATGATATTGTGTATTTGTTGACCGTGTGGACAGTATGAGGACTTTGTATATAATTTACAATATATAAATTACAGCCATTAACATATAAATTATACAGTCTATTCATTAGCTGATGTGTACACATAATACATTTCACATGAGTGACTTTGATACCAACAATTAAAATATAGATGCCATATTTTAAATTTTATATAACATTAATCACACCATAATTAAGTTGGCAAATTGTCAACACCTTTATATATAACATCTATGCTGTCCAAATTTGTCATATGTTATATTCAATTTGAACTATCTGCCCCATGGCACTTTCCAGTTATGACTTACGGCATATTTTTTTTGTTTTGAGCACAATGGTTTTGCAGGAAAATGTATTAATTATTAAATCATAACACCTAGCAGTGCAACGCCAACACAGGGTTGCAACGACACCTAAATAACCTGACCAAGTTAAGAATTTTTATCAACAGCCTGATTTGTGATGAAAAAACATGAAAAAATTTACTTAAAAAAAAGACAAATTCAGGAAAAAGTCAATAATTTTGCTTTAAAAAGTCCCCCAAATTTACCCAAAAAATCCCGCTACCCCCATTCTTCAGATCCTGGATCAGTCACTGATTTATGCCCTCTTTACGCCCGATTTATGTCATGGATGCTTTCCATTTTGGTCATGAAAAGTCAGCAAAAAGTGAGGAATTTGTTTTTTGGCAACCTTGCCAATGGATTTTGTGATTGTGTTGATCAGTGTGGTTCTGTTATTGGTCATTATTCATCCGCTTTTGGACAACACGGTCATGGACGATAATGGGGGAATTTGGTGGCTATCAAGTGTGTTGTGGGTAGTCTGAAAATATAGTGTAAATTGAGAAAAGCAGAGGTGACACTCTGAAACATTCTTGCCAGAGCTCCGGTATCTGAAGATTTAATCGCTATTATATTGAATCATTCATGAACCCGCCCATGAACAGAGGTGATCCACTCACTCATTGTTTCGGAGTCAGTTTGCTAACAATCGACCATCCTCTGGAACGGTACAGAATATCAGCAGACACGAGACGTTTATAGTTTACCCAGGGCGGGGGCCCTAGGGTAGTGGTTAGCACCGCTGCCTTTCACGCCAGAGTCCGGGGTTCGGTTCCCGGTCTCGGCGGTTTGAAAGAAACAAAATTGTTTCTTCCCCATCCACGTGTGAAAGTTAGTATTGTGGGGAGCCTCCGTGTACGAGAGGTAGCGTGCTCGGCCTCAGACCGCCAGGGCTCGAATTTCGAATCCTGTGTCTGGAGGACAGTGTCATCTCAATCATCTCGCCATCCTCAGGAGGTTCTCCTGGCCCAGTTTAGCCTATATGTGCACAAAGGTGGCCTAAAGCCCGATTCATTTCATTTTATAGTTTACCCAATGTTATAGTTTAATGTTGGTCCACCGTTTTACTCCACGACGGCGGCCCCA
Source organism: Flabesymbios commensalis (assembly GCA_964017125.1). Taxonomy (NCBI): domain Eukaryota; kingdom Metazoa; phylum Annelida; class Polychaeta; order Terebellida; family Flabelligeridae; genus Flabesymbios; species Flabesymbios commensalis. The sequence goes on from OZ024912.1 coordinate 24,017,484, forward strand.
CATTAAACTAACATCTGGTGAACGTCTCGTGTTTGCTGTTGTGCCAATGTGTGTCCAGTTGCATATCTAAATCTCTATTATTAACGTCAATGTTTAATAATCGCATCCTGAATCATGCTCATAGCGCTAAACGTAAACGTGGCCACCCAAAAATAGCTAGTTTTGTTTAAATTTCCATTGGTTAATATTAAACTAATTTGGGAAGAACCCTTTAAATATATATCATATCATATTATAATCTGATAATGTTAGCTTAGCCATACAGTGAATCAACCCTCCTCATGTTACGCAAATAATATGTATAAGGCTTCAAGCGAGTTACTAGCCAAATAAAATAACACTAAAATTTACTAAAATATATGTTCTTGGATACTCGGTCAATCAAAAATTCGATTTTGATTTTTTTCCATCTATTTTTCATCAGAACATATTAGTTTTTACCCTTCGGCCCGTCGGGCCCGAAGGGGTATTGTCGTCCCCTTCGTGCGCCGCCGCCGCCGCACACACTCTTTTGGCTACTACACCAACATGGTGCAACAGATTGAATTCATAGAAACATTTACCCCTCCCGGCACTCTTTCTTTTCAAAGGTCAGGGTCAAAGATGTTAACGCGATAACTTGAAAAATAATTATTGGATCTCCCCAATTTTTTACGTGAAGTTACCTATGAGTATGGAGATCACCTGAGTAGATTTTCAGCTTTCCATCGATAATCAAAATGGCCGCCACCTGGCGACTAATTAAAAAAAAAAAATCCCAGATTTTCCTCGAAACCTGGTATATAGGCCCCTATATAGGTTTTCGGGGTCTGCGACTCTATTAGTATTGTCCGTTTTTATGTGAGACTGAAAACGAGGCTGCGGCGGCCATTTTGGTTTTATCAATTTTAATAAATCGTTCTTATTTTTAATTAATTGCCTTGAAACCTGGCATATATAGAGTCACAGCATCAGCCGATGGGTATTTGAGTGCTTGCACGGTATTTGTTTTTATTTAAAGCTGGAATATGCTGACGTAACGAATCAAAAATAGAAGCAAACAATTCGGCATGAAAAGTGTCAATAAACAATATAATGGATCGTATGGTATTTTTGCGATGTAATAAACATGTTAACTGTTTATAGCTTTAGTGTAAACAGTTGGTTACACATCCGAACATTTATATAAATAATGCTAGTTTATTGTTAAAGGACCCCGTCGCGGTAATATCAACATACCCAATAGACAGGAGACGTTGCCCCAATATTGGTTGCAGGGCCGGCATCACAGATGGTGGACCAGCGATAAAACAACATTAGTTCACGTCGACACATGCTGGTTGACAACCTCAGTGATATTGTCCGTGATGATTAGACAGTTTTTTGCTGGTTTGTCCCCTTGCTGTGACCCTGGTTCCACAGAAGTGACTCCTACCCATGATGGGCCATGAGATGTGCTGGGCCAACATTGAATCAGCGTTGTTCCGTGTTGGCTGGATCGCATCGATCATTGGCCTGTACACGGACATGTCAGTATCTCAAACGAGTCGATGTATTGTCTGGTACATATTTGTGAAGTTACACACTTCTGTCGACTTCCATCGGCAAGATTTATCGAAAATTATGGTGATTTTTTCGTGAAATATTACGTTTGTAATTCAATCAAATTGTGGTTTTTTTCAGCAAAAATGGCTGATTCTGTCTTGATGTAAAGAAGGCAATGTAATGTTGCAACATCTGTACCATAATATGATGTCCTCTGGTCATAAAACATAGTTTTCAGCTACTTCCCACGAGGCACACTTGTCCCTTTGAGCCGAAGGAACGGTATAAGCAATTGCAATAACTTTTTTAAGTCGCTCAAGCCTTTTAAATCTTTTACATCTTTAAGCGTTTCCGTTGGCCTAATGTCGGTTCACCCTCTTTTACCATGTTTACGCTGATCAAACATCTCGTCAACGTTTCTTGTTCTTCTGGGAAGTTGTCTCGTGTTGTCTGCTGCATAAATTAGGCGACAAACTAACGCAAGTGATCCGATTAATACTGGCAAATAGAAAGTGAATAACAATTAGCAGGTTGCGCTTGATAAATTTGACCATGTTGACGTTAATCCTTCAGCTTAAACCACAGGGCCAGGCATAATTAAACTCTAATTAGTGGCCGGTTACAGGAAGCCGTGAACGCCATCATCATTCTTGTAGTTAGTTACAGTATGATCGCTTTGAACTCGATGATGTACACCATATTTACAATTAATTTGAAAAGTGGAATTGAAACAAAAATTAATCCAAGTTTTTCTCAAGTGCGTGTATAAAAGCGTGCTAAGTTAGATGATTTATATTTTATTTCACTTGATTTTTAGCACCACGAACAATATCAAGAACTCTTATCTGCGATGCACTTAAAATTAAATTAAATTTTGCGATATAGGCCCCTACATGATATAGGCGGCAATAGACAACAATTGAGTACACAACGATAGACAATTGCGTTTTCACTGTGAAACAAATCATCCGACTGTTATTAAGGCTTATCATCTGACCATCAAATCAAGCTGAGTGAAACATGAAACAAAAAAGGCCGAAGAACGCTAAGCCAAATTGCCAATCCTTCAGGTTCACCGCAGTCTCTAATATTAAATAAATATTCTATTTTTTTTATAACCACGGTCTTCTCCGTGTGTGTCGCATTGCTTCTGTGGAATTAGGTCAGCTCCGTGGGTTGGGTCATGCTAATTGTTAGCTCCGGTTGAACCGGAGGTAACAATTAGCAAGACTAGCCGCATGGAGTCTATTAGAATATGACTCCACTTTGATTGTTGCATATATAATACGCCTTTCACCACAAACCGGACATTTGTGTCAGGGATTCGGAGACCACCCCTGTTTAAATCGCAATGCTTGATAATTTAGTTACGTCAGGTCCTGAACTGACTCGTCAGTCTTCAGTATCGACAGTGCTCGCCCCAAAATGTACTGTCCTAGCAGAATTCCAGGAACCACACAGTAAGCTTGGAATAATTCACTCTATACATAATTAAACGATGTAAAACTAGCACAAATGATTAAATTAGTTAACTAACATTTTTCCAGACTCACTCGATGAAAATGAGTACAACAGTTGTAGAATACATTTAAAAAATATATTATGGTTTTATAATATTATGTACAGGCCTGATAGCAGTTTTAAACAAATTATGAGAAAGTTTGCGTTATCACCTCCAGGATACTGTTGATAATCCTGTCGTATTTGATACACTTAATAAGCTTTAATAATAATGATGGAAAGTTGGTTGAACGCTGTGACAACATTGTAGGTTTATGTGCATGTTTTCTGAGTATTTTATAAGCTCAACAAAATTGCCCGTAGTTATTGTACATTAAAGTAAGCGGTTACCTGGTTACTGCCTGAGCGTAAGCCTACTTATAGAATTGTGATGGGACATGAAAAAGTATATAAAAATATTATTATAATATACATAACGCATAAGTATGTCGTGCAAAGTGAATACAGTTAAAACTCCACAGGTATCAAATGACCATGATTATTATTGGAATCACTCAAATTTATTGAAGATATTAAAATATTATCATGATTATTGTTTTGCACAGTATTGTAAGCATGTAAGCAGTATTAAGCATGTTAAGTCTGTTATATTAGTATAACGCGTGGTTTTCGGAAAATGCGATTTAGGCCTACTGCATGGATCACGTTCTAGTAATTTTATTTTACTACTACTGATATATTTGGTTCTACCGGATCCGCAATGGGTCTGAGGTGACACAATCAAATTATTTTGAATGCGTTTCCACCAATTGGGGTCGATTTGTCATTTATCATAGTCAATAGAGTACTTGTTGATTAAATATTTGCTATCCTAAGCAACCCAACACTTTTCACAGATCCATTCACCACTTCAGGTCCCCCTGATAAAGAATCACAAATGAGTGCTACAATGTGTATTACATTTACAATCTACAGGTAAGGCAATTCGCGTACCTGGAATTAAAATTTACTAAATCCAAACGATTTGAACAAAGATCCCTGACGATGAAATATAATATATAAACATCTCCAACTCTCATCACGAAATATAATAGTAACCTCTAACTTATATTATTTATGTGTTTCTGATTTCAGAGTTAACGGACGCTATGAGGTTCGAGGTCCATCGTTACAACTCTGTACCCACTGTCGGTGAGGACCGTGGTGAAATGGCAGAGACAGTGGAGGTGGTGAACACAGGAAGCCGTGGAGGAGAGAGTAAAGGCGGAGGAGGTGATGCCACGGACTCAGTGTTCAGGACATCTTCTTCTCTCAGTCCTGGGAGTAGTACTCCAGAAGAAGAAGAGGAGGAGGAGGAGGAGGAGGAGGAGGCGGGTAGTGTTATCTCTGATATGTGTACTCCAGATGGCTATGTGATCAGAGACCCTTCTCTGATGGACACCATACCAAGTCGTCTGAGCGGCCTCCAAGATGACTCCATCGCCAGACGAGGTCGTCTGTTTGCTAAGCGCCAGCGACGCCGCCTCGTGTCCAAGGACGGTGAGTGTAACATCAGTAATACCAACGTGAGGTCCAGAAAGCGGAAATACCTGGTGGACCTGTTCACAACCCTTATTGACATGAAGTGGAGGTATAACCTGTTGATGTTCGCGCTTGCTTTCGCGGTGAGCTGGCTGGGGTTCGCGCTGCTGTGGTGGTGTATCTCACTGATACACCAGGACAAGGAGGGTAAAGAGGATCCCTGTGTGATCGATGTGTTTGACTTCACAACAGCACTTCTCTTCTCCGTGGAAACACAGCATACAATAGGCTACGGGTCTCGTTCAATGAACACAAAGTGTCCAGAAGCAATAATACTTCTAATGTTGCAGTCGTGCGTAGGTGTGTTCATACAGTCCCTCATGACTGGTCTCATCTTCGCCAAACTATCCCGCCCTAAACGCAGAGCTCAAACTATCATGTTCAGTAAAAACGCCGTTATCTCCCAGAGAGACGGCGATCTATGTCTGCTGTTTCGCGTGGGTGACATGCGCAAGTCTCATTTTGTGGGTACATCAATCCGTGCCACTATTGTACGCAATAAGCTGACTAAGGAAGGAGAAATGCTACCTCTGTGCCAAGACAATCTGGAGTTGGAGACTGAGACCAAGCTTCCAGAGAACTACGTGTTTCTAGTGTGGCCGGTCACCGTGGTCCATAGAATCACAGAGTCCAGTCCTTTCTGGGAGGTATCAGCTGAACAGCTACTCAGTGAAAGGTTTGAGATAATAGTTATTTTGGAGGGTACAGTCGAGTCCACAGGAATGACTACCCAGGTGCGAACCTCATACCTGCCTGCTGAGATTCTCTGGGGCAATAGGTTGGTTCCTCTTGTCACGTACCAGAAGGAAAACGGAGAATATAAGATTGATTATTCACAGTTCCACAACACGTGCCCTGTGCCCAGTCCTGAATGCAGTGCCAAGACATTGTCCGAGTCTGGATCTCGTTTCGTAGATACTAAGTTCAAACAGAACGAAGGATACCTATCCTCATTTACTTCAAACACTGCCGCAGGCAAGCGGCGCTTCAGTACTCCATTAAAGAGAATATGGAGCCTGAAGAAAAGGCGGGCCAGTGAATTCCAGTTAAGTTCCAATCGCTTGCCAACCATCACTGCTAACGGGGCACCTCCAATCTACAAGTCCAACATCGACATGAGGAGTGACTCGTGTACATTGTATGAACAGCAACCTTTAGATGAGACTAGGACACCCGAAGGCGAGGATAAGGTAGAACCTCCAGTGGAGATACCCAGTAATGGATCCATACGTGGCTCACCTAGTGGTTCATCTTCTGTGGAGGATTCCAGGCTGTAGTGTGACGAGGCAAGCTAATCTCAATGCCTGATTACTCATCCAAGTACTTAAATGTGCTCACGAAAAATAAATGAAGCCACGCCATTAACACTACCAGTGGTGATTCAGTTTGGATCAGAAAAAAAACAGGAAATACCTGACAATCATAAAGAACAGAATGAAGTCACTCTGTATAAATACAGTGCCATTTGTTGTCATATTGCTCAATTTCCAATCATGCTGAACACAACAATCATCCACAAATCATATTACCTGATTACGTCACTGGTGTCTTCCACAATCACTATCAAGACTATCAAGGTAGCTTGTCATCGTTTTAGTGACGAATATTGTAATAGAAATGTATATCACTGAGGATGCCACCATTCAATTACCCTTGGAGTATTTTTAAATTAATATTTTCGGACTATATTTTAGTGAAATAAATAATAGTCTGGAGAACATGTTGTAAACAAATATTTAATGACTCTGCAAATAGGAAATGGACTAAATAATTTGTCAAATTCAAAACCTCCACCCCCTCTCCCTAGTAATTGAATGTGGCCCCCTAAATCATGCAAGCATCAAACTGTGACCAGGGTGACTGCCGCGACATGTCAATCACATGGCTAAGTCAAGTCAAACTGCCTTTTTCGTCTCTTAGGACCATCAGACAATATCGGTCAAACTGCAGGAGAATATCCACATTGAGCTTAAATGACTGTCATCCTCGTCTTCTATCACTTGAACATGTCTTTTTATACTTATGACCTGTTTCATGGTGCTTTTTGACTGGTCAAATGACATCAACTTGCAAAGTGAACCGTCGCCTAAATGTTAAATGGCTGTACCTACCACAAGTTGCAGATACAACATTATAATCGTCAAGTGACTGTATGACGTCATCGTGTACATTATGTGCACCTGCAATGCCAGGATAGCATTTAACAGGAACACAACAAATATTACGTAGTCATTCAAATGTCTTCTGGTGCACTCCCTTACCTGGCACAATGTGATATAGCCTCATAATAAGATGGCGCTGAGCATACAGGGTTCAGATACACAACGCACTTACGTGGCTCAATATCGAACATATGTTGTGTCAACTACTCTGTTCTGCAAAGCCAAACGGCGGTAACTGCTGATTCTTCAATTAAGCAGTTATTTCCTTTTGGCTTTGCACGACAGTACTTGACTGTTCGTTGTTTGATACATTACCAAAGCATTTTGCGATCACATTTCTGTATTTTGTTCAGCTTCGATGAACGTATTGCGCATTTATTTTGTTTTATTGTGTGAAATAGAACAATTTGTTTTTTCTGCAGTTATTTTTTCTTTTCCGTTCAATGTAGTATAATTGTATTTTTTTCACTAAGGGCGTCTCCGCCCTATTTGCCAGTAACTGCTAACATTCATAATGTTCAATGCCTCATCAACACAGAATATGTTAATTTGCTGTCAAAGTAATTAATTTGTCTTTTTTTTCTAAACACAAAATTATGTACTGGTATTCAGGTATTGAGAATTTTCATTGGAATTTTAATTTTTTTATGTGGAAATTCAACCCCAACCATTGCTATTCAATTCAAGCCCACTCCGTGCATTTCTGGTAACTTAGCCATCGTGACCAAATGATAAATTGCAAAAAAATATAGGTACATGCGAACGGTTTTCAGAGGGGGGGGGGGGTGCTATATACCAGTTTGGAGAAATAGGGCTTAACCCTATTTCTCCAAACTGGTATATGGCACCCTCTAATACTAACATGACTTAGGTGACTATATACTGATATGCACCGTCCGTAATATAATAAAGAACTATTTTAGACAGAATAATAACCCAACTGAGATGGATCAATCATGAAAATTCATATACAATCATCGACTGACGGCTGAAGCCTTGTGCGGAAGCTTTACAAAAATAAGTAATTATTTCTCTTGTATATTCGAACAAATATAATTTTTTTTTACACTCTATCTCAATATAATATTCTCTACGTTTATGAACCTATCGTACTTATGTGTATGTGTATTATACATTTTTTTGTATGTGTATTATACATTTCATAAGTATAATATACCTTGTTAGTATGATATCGTCATCGATGACTATGGAGTCGTATTGGTCACTTGATACGACTCTTTAAACATCGCACGAGGATACCTCAGTAACCATGGTAACTGTATGATATTAGAATTATCAATCTGCTCTTGTTATATATATGTTCTATTGTTATTTGCACACCTATCATAACATTATATTATCAGTTCGTGGCAATTGATTTATTAGCCGGACCTGGCGTGAAATCATTCCACTGATAGCGTTCAGCAAGTGCCTTTATGTCACTGTTCAAGTAAATAATGTAACTGTTTGGAAAGCTCATTTTCTGTATGTAGCTGGAGTTGTTGCTGTTGTTTCCTTGAAACCATTCATCACGTGTTTCTGTGATGAAGTAATAGCTGCTTGGCAAAGCCCTCCAAATATCAACTGTTTTCCGCTTATTTAAATCACCCCCGGACACCATTCATGTCCAAGTTATGTCCGCTACCGCGACCCACAACTTCAAATAGTGTGTGAATATCAATCATTTGTTTAATCATGTTAATTTCAGGCAAAATATTTCGAAATCTTGGATTTTAGACACACTAATTCCCAACAGCAGTGATTTGATCGGCTAATAAAACAAAAATTAAAAACTCCGCGAGTCATACTTATCGCTCTTGTCATCATTGAAGCGACATTGGTTCAACGTCTCGTGTCTGCTGGGTTAAGTGAATCAATAATCTTCCACATGCATGTATACATTGAAAAGCACGGAGACCTATCTATATCGTTGATAATATTGTACATGTAGTTTTCTAACATACAAGCTTTTTTGAATCATAAAAATGGAAAATTGTTGTTCAGTTTTAGATTAACCCTTTAACCGCCAAGTTTGAATTTTCACCCACTTGAATTTGTGATACACAACACTTGAATTTGTGATACACAACTTCAAGTGAGTGAAAATTGCTAAGATTTGACAAAATGGAGGTCAACGATTTTGAAATCTTGCTGATTAATATGTTAAAAAGCTCATAAAAAATGGGGGGAAACGAGTATAATTGAGAGCGGCTGTTAAAGGGATAACGTAAAGTGGTAGAAAACGGTAGTGCTTGAAGAGTACTTGTGTTTTTGTTGTTGTATTTTGTTGCCAGGAGATGAAACTTATCAGGATCATCCAAATCAATGACGTTACTGCTTTGGCGGTTTATTGTATGACAAGAGACCAAAATATGGCATTCATTTTGGAAACTATTATAGTGCTAGCATAGTGACATTTTCATTCTATGTTCTTTTCACATTCCCGGCTAGAGCCTGAATACTTGTTTCCTCTTCGGAGGCTTCAGCCTCAAACCCACCATTCTGCCTCGAGCTGACACGAGTGTGTGCTCCTCAGAATCATGCTCATATTTACAATTCTTGTTTTGTATTTAATAAATAATATACAAACTGACCAGTGTTTTTTTATGTTTAATCTTTCTAGCGGAGATGTCGACATGTATAGCTGCCATGATAGTTCATTGGTAGCGTGGTTGACTCAGAGCCCGGGGGTACCGGGTTCGAATCACGCTGCAGCCGATATCTTTCTTTGGTGCACACATATGCAGTGACCCGAACTGTTCAAAATCGTGGGATAATGACAACCGAACGTATAACCGATTCGCGCCGCATAAAGAAAAAAACGTACAAAAAATATAGAGATAAAATGACCAATATGTCAAAGTTGACATGTAAACGGTCAATAAAACCTTTAGATAAACCGGACCTGTGTAAACCAGCCCCGTTGAGATATTAATCACGGAAATCAAAGATTTTTTTCAATTTGAAATCAAAGGTCTTAGTTAGCTTTTTCCGCTTCATTTGAATACCTATGTTATGGGTCTACGGCCATTTTAAATATTTTAATTTTTTCGGCATGTTCAGTACAGTCAGAATCTGATTTCTATACAGACGTCAGATTCTGACGTATCAAGACGTTCCGCGCGCTGAAAGAGTTTATGTGGAGCTGGAGCCTTGAAGAGATGAGGTCCGATTTCAGAAGAAGACCCGAGATAATTATTATCGGGTGTGAATGATAAAAAATGTGAATTTGACGATCAATAATACTACTACCTACGCACCAGATCGGGTTGAGAACAGTGAAGAGAATTAAAACAAATATGGAGAGCGAACATAATGTGTTACCTCCAGTTCAATTTCGCCAAGTAATCATCGGTTGTAACATTCACAGTATAATATATAGCCGTAATCAACCAACTGAATCGACGACAAAACATATAGCTATATAAGGAGACCCATATTTTATAAAATATACACATACTAGTAATACAACCTACTGCTCATGCATTTACCAATACAGGTACATCGTGTCATATAAGCTATATTATTCACTTAAAGTCATTCTTTGAGAAAATAACCGGGTTCATTTATCCCCGCACATTATCCAGTCGATGGTGACCAAGGGTTTTACAGACATTATCATTAATCCACTTCTGCATTGCATTGTAAATCAGTACACGCGATGGTACTGTACAACGAATCATGATTGGCGATATATTGACCCATTGTCCGAATAATCTACAATTATTTCTCTGCATGTGTATGGTTAATCTATGGATATATTAAGTGAAACCAGGCAAGCAGGGAATCGCCAAGAAATAACATCTTACAATATGATATGCTAATTTTAAGGCAGTAGCGTAGGCCTACAATCGTGTAAGCTGGTGAATACATCTCGTATCTGTTGATTACTTGACATAATCGACTCGTGCTTCGCGCTCGTGGATTATTTTCCTTAACCCTTTGACTTCCAGCCTGGAGTGCATGCCAGGATCCAGATATACTGGTGTAGGAGTTCTATTTTTCGTCATTTGAAGCTGGAATTGCTAACGCAATTTCCAGCTTCAAATGACGAAAAATACATAAATGTAGTATATATTTGACGAAAATTTGTGTCATTTTATGGTTACGTTCATTGACGAATGACGACGGAAATTTCCGTCATGTATGGTAGTGAAAAGGTTAATCAACAGATACTCGTGTAGGCCTATTCTCCATGGCTTACTCATCATTAATCACGGTGATTCATCTGAAAAATAGTCTGTTATAGTAGCAATTATCAGATTATTTCTACTCAAATTTATCACATTCAATAATATTACTATTTATTTTGAACGAAAAATACGTCTTGAGTCGATATTTAAAAAAAGTTTGCTTCAACTTTTAATACGCTACATTACATCGTTTAAATTTGTACCCACTTGAAGTTGTGTCTTGCTACCACGACACACAAGTAGGCATATCTGCAAAATTTGAATCTTAGCTATATTACTGGGTAATAATGTTTTTCTTCATCATGATATCCTGTTTATTACCACGCATTCAATATGTTGACTAGTTTGCAACCTGGTGAATAAGTGCGCAATGGCTTCCACCTGGCGAACAAATATTATTAGTTGGTAAGCCACACATTTCAGATGAAAGAAGAAATGATGAAAAGGATGACTCCCAGTAAAACTCGAAAGAGTCGTTGCCATGGAAGCCACCCTATTATAAAATAATATAAAATATAAATGACTATATAATTATGTAGTTACTCTCAATACAAAATTATAATACAGAATATTATGCTACTTGTCTAATCAAATTATTTTATAGCGACTGTGAACGTGATAATGTTGGGATAAATATGGGATGTGGTTGTGAACAAACAACAACATATGTTGTTTATTCGGTATTCATGATACATTTAAAAAATATAAATATATTCAATGAATTAGTTAACACATTTATGAAACAATTAGACATATTATATATGTTGTTGTTTATTTATTCAGTATTCATGACAAATTTAAAAAATATATTCAATGAATTAGTTAACTTATTTATGAAACATAATTATAAATTAGAAAAATGTCAATATTTCTCTGTTAGGTATATCGTTTAGTATATTATCCGAAACTTTTTAAACTATGAGTGAGTACTTTTTCTAATATTGATAAATATGTTGTATTAGAATTGCATAAGTATCTTATGTATTCCAGGTAGAATTTAATAAATGTTGCATTTGGTTTTTGATACAATCACAAGCAAATTAATTTTTAAAGTTTGCATTCCCGCCCCTGGTGTTAAAATCATGAATGTCAAGAGTTTAGAGCAAAAAAGAAGTGACCCGGGAGAGTGTTGGTTATTAATTTAAATGATTTTTTTTTAAATATTATATTACGCTGGGGCAGTGACTTTATAACAGTATTTACAACAGAGATATAAAATACTTTAAATTATATTAATATTATTCTATGCATATTTTAGTCGGAAAAAATATCATATATACGGAATACGGCGTTTGCCCATCGTGATTGGCTCTATCACTGAAGTTAAGCAACGTCGCGCCCGGTTGATAATTGGATGGGTGACCGCCTGGGACTGCCAGGTGCTGTTGACACTCGTGGGGCTCAGAAAACCACGTAAATCAGATGGCTCGTCTGACTGACCTAGTGTTGGACGTAAGAGAACCTCAATGGACGTAGGCGCAGTTTCCATCCGGCGAGACCCCAGAAAATCCACAATGTGTGAGTACTTGGCACATGAGGCGAATTTTGCTTGGAATGAAAATAGCTTGATGCGCCTCAATGGCAGCTCAGCTGTATATCTCCCAAGAGAGAGTTGGGATTTGAATGATAACAGGCCTTGCTACTCTCGATGTTCAGCGCTCTGAACAGCCTCCGGCTGGATACATGCGCTATATAAGATTCCATTCATTCAAAATGGCGACCCTTTTGCTGTTGTATTTTTCTTTATACCTCTGCTTTATATCAGTATGGGAATATCTCAAAGCCGATATTCTGATGCGGGGGCCTACATGCATGATGTACATACAAGATGTGCCTACAAACTAATACATATAAATTACCATTGACACCGCTAGGCAAAACTATAGTAGTTTTTAATTTATTTTATTAGGCGATTATGATTTGTAAATGTTTCGTGTCAAATAAAGCAGATATGAGTAATTTTCACCCACTTGGGTGACAAATTTTAATAGGATAGGCCTAACTCAGCGCGTGAATGGTTAATAAGTTTCCCTGTGCAGTACGCACTTGGTTCGCTCCGAACAGTAGCGGTGAAGGGCACATAGCCTGAATTTATATCGCTTAAAGGGACATGCCCAGGTCTAAAATCCTCCAAAAATCAGTGATTTTATTTTAGCCTAATAATATGATAATATGATGTAAACATTTTGTGCTGCGCATTCACCAGTTAGGCTAGATATAGAGACGAAATTCCTGATTTCTAATTATTGACAACCATGTCAAAAATAAGAAATACGGGAATTTTGCCTCTTTATCTAGCCTAACTGGTGAATGCGCAGCAAAAACATTTAAAAACTTTTGCAGTTCTAGTCTATGGACATGTTCACATCATATTGTCAGATTATTAAGCTAAAATAAAATCACCGATTTTTTTTATGATTTTAGACCTAGGCATGTCCCTTTAATTCAGTTGGCCTTGCATGGTATATCTTCTGTAACGTATTCTTTTAAACCATTCGCTACTGGCAGTAAATACCCCCTACTATACTGGCCCAAATGACACTGACGTATGCCTACATTATACGTACCGGGATTACGCTTTGTTTATGAAATTATAATATGCAAACAACTTGAAGTTGTGTCTCGCTACCGCGACCCACAACTTCAAGTGTGTAAAAAATGCTCATATTTGTTTAATTTGAGACAAAACATTAGAAAATCTTGATGTCTAAACACACATTTTGTTCCCGATGACTGCGATTTAAACGGCTAACAAAACGGATTAAAAACGACTATAGTCGCGCTTAGCTGTTAAGGTGTTAACCCTTTAACTGCCAAATTATTCAATCTGAATTTTCACCCACTTGAAGTTGTGTCTCGCTGACGCGATCCACAACTTCAAGTGAGTGAAAATTATTCAGATTTGACTAAATGGAGGTCAACTGTTTTCAAATATTGCTGATTGATGTCACATTTTATCTGTATGTATAATAGGTGGTACTTAATGTGCTAATAAAAAAACGAAAACCCGAATATATGCGACACTGGCGGTTAAAGGGTCAAATGCGTTGGCGCTTGGTGCTGTCTAAGCCTGCCTCATAATAGGATAAGTTTAATTAAACAGCGAAAAAAAAAAAAAAACTTTTTTAAATATAACAACAAACTAAGCAGCAAACCCGGGACAATAAACCAATGCTGTTTTAATCTGGGGCCGGCTTCGCATACGGTGTGTCAACATTAAACCAGCTTCTGTTTGCTGCTTGGTTGTTTATGAAATTATAATTTTGCCATGCACATATTTTTCATTGGTATTTTTAATTCATTAACCCTTAAAAGCCTGAATTTACCATTTTCATCTTCATCCACTATATACAAGCCGCGAATTGCTGTCGCAATTCTCGACTTGTAGTGGATGAAGATGATTTAAAGTGGGTGAAAAATTAAAGAAAATTGCCATGTATTGGTAAACCAGTTTCATGGAAATTTTCAATCTATACCCCTAATTGTAGAAAAATTAGGTCTATTTTCAAGGATAAAAAATGACGCTTTAATGCATCATTAGGGTTTAAAGGGTTAAAAAGCTGGAATTGCGCTAATGATTCTCGGAAAAGTAGTTGACATTTCTACTGAGAAACTGTTATCTTTTAAACATAATTGTATCGCCTGCCTTGAAAAGACTGGATCGTATATACCAGCAAACAGGAAACATTCACATAAGGTTGGATCAATGTTGGCCCACCGTCTACGACGCTGGTCCAACATTGAACCAACCTTGGGAGAATGTCTCGTGTTCGCTGGTATGCCATGTCTATATGGCGCGCATGTCAACACACGCAAGGCAGACAGTCATGTAGGCCTATACATGTGTCATCTAATCACAAGATATATTGAGGCAATGCTGGTTTGATGTTGGCCAAGCGTCGCAGAGGATGGGCCAACGCGAGCCAGCGTTGGTTGATTGTCTCCTGTTCGCTGGGACGGTCAGGACGGACAGGCCTATGAGCTAATCAGATTAGGGCCGATGTGTGTCAAACACGTTAAAATACGGAATAAATAAGTCCACTTTATTTGACCGTGAAGCAGTTTTACTCGCGCAGTCGCATCCGAAATCCAGTGTAATATTTGTGTGACATAATAAATAAAACGATTGTGTTGTGTAGACTTCAAAAATAACTCGATCTCACCAAAATTAGAAATTAAAACGAAGAAAGTTTCTGATTTTAAGCACACGACCAATTAGCAGCGATGCGGAGCGACAAGTAAGTATGAGTTGTCAAAACCGCCCAATATCATAATATTTTACTAATTGTCAACAATGGTGATGTGAAGCAAGTGGGAATGCCCACGTGATATATTCACGGGAATGGATGAGCTGCTTTTGAAGCGTGTTAAACGCGCTACCACGACACCCGGGGTGCCACCAAATGATGCAGCTACTAGAGGAGCGCGCAGCGCGAGGGCTGACGCGAGATTATGCACTAGTTCTGGTATAAACCTTATAGTGCCTCTCTCTTTTCACCTGGTGAGGTAGGTGATTGTACAAGCATTGGCAAGAAGTCCAGGAGACAAGGAACCAGGGCAGAGGCGACCAGCCACCAGAGTAAGGGCAAGGACTGACCCTTTGAGATGTGCTCTGCTTTCTGAGCAGTGTGTTTGAAACCACCATCATGAACCGTCATCGTTAGCCAACCATCCGCGTCCGCCGTGCCATCACCCAAGCTAGCAATGTAATGATAGAGAGCTCATTGCTTAAGACCAGAATCCGTCTCCTTCAGTGCTATGATTGAAAGCCCACTGCCTTATGTGTCTCACAAAACGGCTCCTTTCAGAGCCCCTGCTCTCTGTGGGAACAGGAGCTCAGCACCACCTGGTGAATATATTTAAACTAAACACCGATTGCGGCACCCCTTGATGAAGGCAAAGCTAAAACGAGACAGGGCACATTTTAGTAAAGACAAATAATATACCGCTCTACAAAGCCAAAAAGCAGTATATGCTTACTTATAAAGTAAGCATATACTGCCTTTTGGTATTACACGCCAGTACAATAAGCCTCTATTCTAGTGGTGTCCTTCGATCTGGCTGATGCTGACAGGTCTTAACGTTGGCTTTTAAATACAAACTTGATAATATTAACAAACTGAGTATGTTATCAATTACCTTGAGACATTAAAGATTCAGTGAATAGGCCTACAACATAATGTAACGTTACTTTCTATTTTGCACCACTTTGAATTAGGAGCAAATGATACAAAACGGCCGAAGTGGTAGCATGCCTACACCACTTATCTTCAACTATAAAGTGGTGTGCGGCACGCAAGCTGCGCTTTGCTAAGGTTTACCCTTGACTGGACAAGACGACAACACTATACGCATCTAAAAGTGATTTGGTTTAGAATCTCATATTGCAGTCCAGAAGATCATAAGGTATAAACTGACCCAACATTACATCAACATTAGCTGGACGTATAATGTTTGCTGAGAAGATGACAGCTTATATATCATTTCCGAAATAAGGCTCGGTCTCACTCCCTTTCCACCACTCCTCTACACCATAGTGTAGAGGAGTGGTGAAAAGGGGGTGCCTATAGTCTCTCAACCGATCCCACTGGACAGGATATGATCCCAGTCTAGGCGGGATATCATCCCACTCATACATGAATGTGACTTGCCAAAGGGAACATACAGCAATTGTAGAATGCCCATAGAAAACTGCATAATTATATCAAACTACTGATGTCAAATTACATTTCATTGCCTGGATTTGGTGGTGATGGAGGGAGGGGGTTGAGCAATTTAGTTCAGCAGATTAATGGTATCCATTGAACCTGAATTTTTCTCACACACCATTTGAAGCCAAATTCATTCCAAAATAATTGAATGTCATGTTAACTTTTGTAATACCCGGTAGTTTCATTTTATGTCAAAGATATTGCGTGCTGTCATTTTAAGGGTTTTTGTACTCATTGTGGTCGCCAGGGTTTTACATATACAATGCAGTAGTTGAACAGTTTTTTTTTCATAGCTGAGTACATGTAGCTCTACCAGCATAATGACCCTGTCACACTTGGCTATATTGAGGAACGCACATCACCGGACAGCATTGTTGTGATGTTCGTTACGCTCGTCAGAAATTAGTTTTGTCCTGCAATGATGTATATGCCCTGAATGTGGTCGTTATTCTTCCGCAATAATATCCTGTAGATATTTGGTGGCGTTGTCTGGTGATGTTGGTTTGCTTAGTTCGACCAAGTCTGACAGTGCCATAAAGAGATCACTGTACACTCGAAACAATATAGGTTCTTTAAAAAGAACCAGGAAGGAACCATCCAGTACTATTCCCATGCAACCGTGGAGGGTTCCTCATAAAGAACCTATATTGTTCAGAGTGTACCAACAAACAAAATACGTTGATTTTCATTGAGCCAACCCTCTGACACGTTAGCCCAGCATTGGGCCAATTTTTTGCACAGTCCGTGTTTTGCAAGTGAATTCAATCATACAGTGACATTTGAATATTTTGTTACAGAGTGGGAGTCGTGCGTGATGAAGAAGGTGTGCAACATCGACAAGATACACATCAAAGTAAGAACACAGCAAACACGAGGCGCTCACACAATGTGCTTTTAATGTTGGACCAGCGTTTCGGACGATGGCCCAATATTAAAACAACATTGGGTGAAAGTTTTGTTCTTCTGAGGATTTCTCGTATAAATTACCCGTCAGTTTTTAAGTGCCCTTTCCACCACTATGGCATCAGATAAGACACATTATCCAGACATTATTGTTTAATTTTATTTTATACTCAGTGGATTAGCTGTGGATCGCGGTAGCAAAAATCAAAAACTTTTAAAGTATCGTCATTACTAAAAACAGTAAAGGCAACATTTTCACGATATTATTTTCCCCTCGACCCATTAATACACGTACACTGTTACTTATATAATATATTTAGCATGAAAAGTTGAATAAATTTGTCTTTGCAATTCTAACTGCAGTGTGAAACTGCTTACTGTTAAGGCTTGCTGTTCAAGTAAGCAGTTCCGTTGGTTGCCTATGAATGTGAGAATTGTTTTTTACATCCGCTATTTTAATCCTTTGAGCGCGAAACGCGACTCTAGTCGTTTTGAATTTGTTTTATCAGTCGATCAAAGCATTGTTGTATGCAAATAAATGTAAATGTTGCTAATGTTTTGTCACAAATTCAACAAATATGAGTAATTTTCACCCACTTGAAGTTGTGGGTCGCTGGCGCGACCCACAACTTCAAGTGGGTGAAAATTTAAATGAGATAACTTAAAGGATTAGTCAGTGACGTAAAGTAGTCTATATGATGTACTGCTTATTTTGACAGAGTCCATATCGGGATGTCGTACAGTGAGTATCATGATGTCACTACTGGCTGTGGCGGCTGTGGTGGTCGGCCTTTGTACGGCACACTGGCTCGTCGACGAGGACTTCAAACTTGGCCTGCTAGCGTATTGTCTCGGTTCGGACTGCGAATTCACAAACCTCTCTGATTTAAAAGGTAAAATCAGTAGATAATAATAATAATAATAATATTAATATTAGTCCTTTCATAGCGTCATATCCACCAATTCAAATATGCTTAGTAATTTTGAAGGTGACGGTTATCAACGCGCTGCACTCCTAATACTTTCAGATACCAGACAGACAGACAGACAGATATTTTATTGACAGAAAAGAAAAGTCATTACAGACTTATTTGTCATAGAAATGAAAGAGATATATGTACATGTATATACAAGATTGTTAGTTTGTTAAAATCATATGATAATATACATGGTATGACATACACAGCTAAAATCATGTTAAGTGGCATTGCCAAAATAAAAACTGGGTATTTCGATAATATAAATGACTACTACTAAAAATGAAATAAAAGGCATTGCCAAGATAACATAGAGGTCTATCATTTTGTTTCCCGCACCAAAACCAGAGATAAAATAGCTACTACGTATGACATACTAATTATATATAGTAGCAAAAAAGACACTCTGGAAAGCGTAGAAACCTAAAATATATACAAGTGCATGATTATGCTACAGTAACTGGAGTATGCAATAAGCCAATGGTAAAAATTATATGGTATTTTTTAAAATTAAATATAATATCATGCAAGTACAATAAATATGGCATAAACAGGTAGCTCCGTGTCATGTGACCATGCAAGCACAGTCGCTATGAGCGCGGAGATTCCCTGAGATTGACTAGTGGTGCAAACTTAATGACGTAATAACAGTAAATTGATTTGAAGTAAACGTTGGACCAAATTTATTGATGTGCAAACTTAATTCACTGTTAGGGATAATGGTTTAGAGTCTAGACATTTAACAACTTATTGATGTATTTGCGTGTATATTTTTTACAAATGATAGTTTAAAACTGACGTGTTCAGTACTAAAGACTTAACGATTTCTAATGATCGTAGACCTGTAATATAGGTATATAAATGAAGCGGAAATAGCTAGCCTGACCGAGCCATTTTATCATTTGAATAACCCTTCAATCTCTATAGTATATATATATATATCAAAGAAATGTAAATAATCGCATTTTTTTGTTTGTAGACAGCGGTGGTTCTCGCTTTACAATCACTTGTCTGGTGATAGCTGGTTTAGGAGTGGCACTTCTTGGCCTCATTATGCATATTGTCTTACCATTGGCTGGATTGTTCATCATGCTAGCTGGTAAGTAAATAGATTCGTCTAAACAGTGAATAGTGACAACTATTCAAACTGATGAAACTTTTCCCCCATCATACAATTCAACAAACAGATAATATTAAACTGAAACCCGAGTATTGTAATAAACAAATATTGTATTCTCATGAGAAAAGCGCTGAGATAAATGAGGCAGGTTATCTTGACTGAGCTACTTTCGTCAGAATTGGAAACAATACACTTGTATTGAAGTTGTGTCTCGCAACCGCAACCAACAACTTGAAATGTGTGAAAACTGCCCGTTTTTGTTTAGTTGATGTCTTAGCACTCATTTCATTCGCAATAACTATGATCGGAAACGATAATAAAACAAATTTATAACGGGAGTCGTGCTTATTACTTTAACCCTTTAGCCGCCAAATTATTCAATTGGAATTTTCACCCACTTGAAATTGTGTCTCGCTGACGCGATCCACAACTTCAAGTGAATGAAAATTATGCAGATTTGACAAAATGGAGGTCAACAAATTTCAAATCTTGCTGATTATTGTCACTTTTTATCATCAACAGGTTTGAAAGCTGATATGTAAGGTGCTAATAAAAAATGTAAAAAACGAATGCGGACGGCACCGGCGGTTAAAGGGTTAACGGCTAAAACATGTCAATTTACATTTGTCCGTAAAACAGGCTTTGTAACCTGGTTGTGTCAAACTCAGACCAATTATATTTGGGGCTTTGCCCAAACAAATTGAGTTTGCTTCGATTTTTGCTTCTTTGTATTCTTATAATTGGAGTGCTATTTTTTATTCAATTAACCTCAAACTTTGGCACATTTTTCTTAGGTATTATGGAGGTGTGCTACATCTTTTAAGATATCCGAGTTGTTCTTCCGGATTTATTCTGGATCACTATGTGAATAGATGTCGGGTAAATGTTGTACATGTCGGATGAAGCCCCATTCATTGTGTGAATAGACTCGGGCTGAAATGTGGGCAGTGTGTCCAGGCTGGGTCGCCCTATCAACCCTTTAAATGCTAGATTTAATCATTAAATTACATTTGCCTAGTGCTGTTTCAATGCAGGGCCAGTCTTGCAGACTGATGCCGACCATTGAACAAGACGTTGATTCAATGTTGTTTTAATATTAGGCATGCGTCGCAGACAGTGATACAGCATTAGGGACACTAGGCACACTGAATGTGCTTCCATTTGCGAATCAAATATTTGTTTATTCAAAAGTACAAAAGCCCAGTGAGCAAGTGGTCAAGTGCGCAAGTACTTGTACAAGTGCTTAATTGTGCAAGTTCTTGCTCAAGTGCTTGCGCAAGTAGTTGCGCAAGTACTCTGTAAATGTGCAGTATTTGCACAATTACCTACGCAAGTGCTTGTACAGTGTGTAAGTGCTTGCTCATGTACTTGTACAAGTGTGTAAGTGTGCAAGCACTTGCACAAGTGCGCAAATAGCCTACTTGCGCAAGTAGAAACCGTTTAAATGCTACATTACAAAATTAAAATAACGGTAAGTTGTAAATCCAGCAAACACAAAACGTCGACCCAATGTTGTTTTAATGTTGGGCCAGCGTCTCAGAGAGTGATGCAGCATTCAGGCAACAGTGAGACAAGTCAGTGTGTTTACTGTGCCTTGTGTATTTGAAAGTACAAAAGCTCAATACCTAGGGATTTCTCATCCTTTTCAAGTCTGAATTCTGAAGTCTAAAATTCCAATTCAAAATGGCTGCCAAAAAAACTCATAAGCAAAATTCAAACCAATGTATCATAAGAAAATTATTGCAAAAAAAACAGCTAAAAAGTTAATAAAACTTAGTCCAAACATTATTGTTACTGGAAAAGTGCCCTCTAGTTATGCTTGGACTTCGTGGGGAATTGTGACTTTGAGTTTGCTTCGTTTCTTGCTAATTTTTATTCTTTTGTGTCAAAATTTCGGAGTTGTTTTTTTCCATCCAATCAACTTCAAACCTTGACACAATGATCTATATGTATTGAGGAAATGTGCTATATATTTTCTAAGTCATACATCATGCTCTTCTGGATTCATTAAAAAAAAAATCTGGATCACAATGTGGATCGATGCTGGTTCAATGCAAATCATGCATATGGACTGTTATTTTCCGTCTTTACAAGGTTCGCATGTTTTAACTGTGAAATGGCTCTTGCCAATACATGTGGGTCGAAGGCTCGATCATTCTATGGTCACCCTTTAAGCAACATTCATTTAATAATTAAAATACATTTATTCAGTATTGATGCAATGCCTGGGTACTGGGATGATTGCTGTTAGTAGTATTTTTTGCCCCCATCCGGGGAGGATCATCAGGGATCTGTTCCGTCAGTTGCATGCTGTATGGCATGATACGGAAACACTAGTCTACAGCAAACATCCAAGGGAAGCTGCAGCCTCCTCGTATCTGGCCATAATCTTCGGGCGGATTGCCAGTGGCGTACCATGGTTCCTCCGTTCAACTACGGTGCTAATGCAGCTCTCGCAACAGTGCTGGTGCTGGTGTAGTCTGTGGTAGCCTTAAATAACCGGCAATAGCGTGTTTGACATTAGGTCTCTCAGGTGGGATGAATGGAGTTACCCAGAGGGAGGTATCCTTCATATTGTTACTCTGGGGACTATCCGGCCCGAGGATAGTGGAGCTGCACGAAATGCCATGTAGTTTCAGCAATAAATTGCACAGCGAAACCCAAGTCTCCGGCCGTCTGGGCATGTCTGGGTGTAGATCCCCTAGACATGCTCAGAACCCCTTATCAGGCGATCGAAGGAAAACGCTCTCAATAACTCACCATGCCCTATCACCCCCACCATCACATCATCATCTGTACATCATTTCATCTCATCAATTGACTAAAACGTTTTTATCATATTACAATGTCACTTAAAATATCCTTTGGTACCAAAAAGTGACGTAAAGCAATGATTTACTACTACTAAATATTGTTGCAATGCCGGGCTAGTATCGAACCAACATTGCATTGTTTGCTATGCACAGTAGAAATCTTTAAATGATAGGTTTAACAATTAAAATAACAGTTGCAGTTTTATTCTAACACTGAACGTCGACACACTGTTGTTTGAATGTTGGCCCAGCGTAGCAGACAGAGAGACAAGTTTACTTGGCCCTTCTTCCATTTGACAAACACATATATAGATCGATTTAAAAGTACAAAAGCTCCGTGGGGACTTATGATTCTGAGATTTGAAGTCTGAAGTCCGAATTCTAAAGTCTGAAATTCCAATTCAAAATGGCTGCCAAAGACCCTAAGCAAGAGAAACAATCAGTATGTCATAATAAAAATAACCCAATAGAATTCAAGATAGCCGCCAACAAACTCATGAAACTTAGTCCAAACATTATTTTTACTTGAAAAGTCACAATTCCCTTCTAGTTTTCATTTGCTTCCTTATTCTATATTTCAGGTTGTCTGGTCAGCAGTGGTGTGATTTATTATGGCATGGAGATTGGGGATATGGACTCTCCGGGGATTGACAACTACGGCTGGAGGGGCTGTCACCCTGGCCGTGGACGGATTCTGTCTCCTGGCCTGGTGCTATCGTTACCACCGTCATCTGACAGTGTGTACACACAATCCCACACAACCCGTGGCCATCACGTACACACACCAGCACGTACTGAAACAACCCACCTTTGAAATGACTCCAGTGGAATCAGATCATACGTTTTAACATGTATTGTATGCGTGCAATGCCAAGGCAAACAGCAGTATCTGCCTACTTGCAAGTTAGCAGTTACTGCTGTTTACCTTTGCACGACATATGAAAACATCACGCTTTCAAACATATTGAAATAAGAACACTGTTCATCAAATAATAATTATGCTGCTGATTAAATTCATTGCTGAATACAAGTTGGAAAAATGTCTACCATTGGAAAATGATAAAAGTAGAAGTGTACCCACTTTGCGTACTCAATAACATAATTTGGCCCCCCCACCCCCTCCCCTTAGTTGTGATTGGTGGAGCTCCCCCACTCCCTTGGGACACGCCCCTTTTTGGATGACTCATCACGGTCCCCCCACCCCTCTTTGGAAAGGGTGACTCATCACGGCCCCCTACCCCTTTCTGAAAAGGGTGACTCATCACGTTCCCTCCTCCCCTTGACTCCCCCCCCCCTTGTTGCATGTTACAGACTGGTACGCCCCCTCCCCTTGGGTCCACAGGGGGTCCCCCTCCCCCTGAAAAGGATGACTCATCCTGGGATGATGAATGGGCGTCATGACGCCAAGTGCTTTATTTTGATTGGGTGGTTCAAAATATTAATGAGCGTCTCTGCATAATGGCAACATATTTTATATTTAGGGTCATTGGGTTGATGACTCATCCTCGGATGATGAATGAGCGTAATGTTTTGAGGCTGGGAACATCAATGTGCATGATGGGTGAGCATCATTGTCATATTATATGAAATGAACTTTATTTTCAGTATAACTTTCAGTATAGTTTCAGTATAGTTTCAGTATAACTTCACCATTTATGTATGGTATGCTTAGTGCGAAGTGTGTACTGCAATGCATGTGGTATGTTGTTTGTGATGCGATGTTTGTAGTATATGGTGTGCGTATTTTGATGTGTGAAGTATGATGCGTGTATTATGATATGCATAGTGATGTGTTTATGCTGTATGGTGTGTAGTGTGAAGTGCAATGTGTGTGATGTGTTGTATGTAATGGGATGTGTGTGTGTGGTGGAGCATGTGTGATGTGTAGTGTATGATGTGTGTAGTGTGATGTGTGTGGATTGATGTATGTAGTATGCTGTGTGTTGTGTGTGGTTTTGTGTATGTGGTGCAATGTACGTGGTGTGCCTTGTGCATGTTGTGTGTAGTCTGATGTGTGTAGTGTGATGTGTTGTATGTGATGTGTGCTGTATGATGTACACGTGTGTGATGTGTGTAGTGCTGTGCTGTATGCGGTGTGATGTGTGTAGTATGGTGTGTGCAGTTTGATGTGTGCAGTATGATGTGTTTATGTTGTTTGGTGTGTAGTGTGAAGTGCACTGTGTGTGGTGTGTTGTATGTAATGGGTTGTGTGTATTGTGTGGTGTGTTGTGTGTATTGTGATGCGTATGTGTTGTGATGTATGTGATGAGATGTGTATAGTGTGTGGTGTTGTGAATGCAGTGTGATGTGTGTGTTCCAATGTGTTTGATGTGTTGTATGTGAAGTGTTCTCCGCTTTTAAATATTTATTTTGTAAGTTTTTATTTGCTGCATATTTTATTTTGTAAGTTTTTATTTTTGTAATATTTTTATTTTGCAAATGTTATTTGGTAAGTTTATATTTTTGCAAGTTTAATTTTTTTAATTTTTATTTTATGTAATTTTAATTTTTTTTTAATTTTTGATTTTGCCAAATTATATTTTGTAAGTTTTTATTTTTATCAGTTTTAGTTTTTACAATTTTTATTTTGTAAGTTTTTATTTATTGCAAATTTTACTTTGTAAGTTTTTTTCGTGCTGTGATGCTTGTAGTATATGATGTGTGTATTATGATGTGCATAGTGCTGTTTTATGCTGTGTGGTGTGTAGTGTGAAGTGCAATGTGTGTGATGTGTTGTATGTAATGGGATGTGTGTGGTGGAACATGTGTTGTGTGTGATGTGTGTAGTGTGATGTATGTAGATTGATGTATGTGGTATGCTGTGTTTTGTGTGTGGTGTTTTGTATGTGGTGTAATGTGCTTGGTGTGCTGTATGTGTTACAATGTGTGTGATGGGTTGTGTGTGGTGTGTAGAGTGTTGTATGATGTATGTAGTGTAAAGTGTGTGGTGTGATGTGTTGTGCATGACGTGTGTAGTTTGATGTGTGTAGTGTGATGTGTTGTATGTGATGTGTGCCGTATATGTACATGTGTGTGATGTGTGTAGTGCTGTGCTGTATGTGGTGTGATGTGTGTAGTATGGTGTGTGTAGTATGATGTATGCAGTGTGTAGTGGTGTGTTTATGCTGTTTGGTGTGTAGTGTGAAGTGCACTGTGTTTGCTGTGTTGTATGTAATGGGTTGTGTGTGGTGTGTTGTGTGTTTTGTGTATTGTGATGCGTATGTGTTGTGATGTATGTGATGAGTTGTGTATAGTGTGTGGTGTTGTGTATGTAGTGTGATGTGTGTGTTGCAATGTGTGTGATGTGTTGTATGTGAAGTGTTGTGTGTAGTGTGTTGTGGTGTGTGCTGTGTATCATATGATGTGTGTAGTGTTATGTGTGTATGGTGTAGTGTATGTAGTGTATGATGTGTGCTGTGTATGGTGTTGTGTATGGTGTTGTGTATGTGGTTCTATGTGCATGAGTATGTATTTTACATGTTGTGTGTAGTATGATGTGCATGTGTGTGTGTATGTATGTAGTGTACGTAGTGTGATGTGTATGTGGTGGGTTGTGTGTGATGTGTAGAGTGTTGTATGATGTGTGTGGTGTAATGTGTGTGGTGTGAGATATGTGATGTGCATGATGTGTACAGTCTGATGTGTGTAGTGTGACGTGTTGTATGTGATGCGTGCCGTATGATGTACATGTGTGTGATGTTTGTAGTGCTATGCTGTATGTGATGTGATGTATGTAGCATGGTGTATGTAGTATGATGTGTGCAGTATGATGTGCGTAGTGGTGTGTTCATGCTGTGTGGTGTCTAGCGTGAAGTGCAATGTGTGTGATGTATTGTATGCAATGAATGATATGTGGTGTGTGGTGTGATATGTGTATTGTGATGCATATGTGTTGTGATAAATGTGATGAGATGTGTATAGTGTGTGGTGTGGTGCATGTAATGTGATGTGTGTGGTGTAATGTGATGTGTTGTATGTGAAATGTTGTGTGTAGTGTGTTGTATTTAGTGTAATGTGTGTGGTGCAATGTGTGTGGTGTGTAGTGTGTTATGTGTGTGATGTGTGTAGTATGGTGTTTGATGTGTATGGTGTTGTGTATGAGATTCAATGTGTATGTGTATGTAGTTTATGTATTGTATATAGTATGATGTGCTTGTGTCGTACGAAGTGTGCAGTCCAATGTGTTTATGTATGTAGTGTATGTGTTGTGAAGTGTGTGGTGTAATGTGTGATATAATATGGTAATGAAATATCTAACAAGCAATCTAGTTATATTTTAATCACGATGCGTCAACACTGTCATACAAGTGTTTATATTACAAATGAAGAAATAAGACACGTTGTATTACCTAATCTTTTATTGTTATTATAATTATCGGTACAATACCATAAAATGAGAAAGCATAGAATTTATTCTACATTATATATCAGATAGTTGAAGGGTAACAGTCTCGACATAGCAATTCACCAAGCTGATTATTGTAATCTTCACTCATAAAACACATACTGTGTATGTACCTGCTAGTTGCAATCGAAAGTTATGTCAAAGTCTTTCAGGAAAAATAATAAACATATTATTATAATTTCAAAAATTATAGGCCTGTTTACATATAATTCGTCCATCATAAAAATAATAAATTCATCATAAAAATACTAACCCATCCTCCTTGTTTATAAATCCATACAGTAAAATTATCTGCCATATATGAGCCAAGGAATAAGGCAATGCCATCAAAAGTTTTATACATGTCTTTCGATGCTGATTGTTTGGCTAGGGTTCCACAGAACGTAAATAGTGAAATAATACGTCCCCAGTTACAAGTTTTGTAGATCATCAGCAATTGTACTTAATACAGATATATCAACGTCATCAGACTTGTCCTTACACATCCGCCTGAGTAAGTTGTTGTATCTAACCATCAATTTTTGTACAGCATTATACATTATTTTGGTATGATCATAATAAAATGTGACATCTCGATATTCAGAAATATGATAAATTAAATCCATAGATATTATTCTGGATGCCTGACAAATAAATATCTTATTTTCCTTAACAAGAGCCATAACTGTAATAACTTTTACACTCACAATGTGAAGTGGTCATATACATTTATAAAACTTCATTACGATGCAGAAGGCGCCCTTTAAAAATTGGAAATGGCACAAGTGAATGGGCTGATATCCTTAAAGGCGTACCCCAGGGTTATATCCTGGGGCCTATTTTATTCAACATTTTCCTTAATGACATGTTCAAATTTATCAGAAAAGCAGAGCTTATAAACTACGCCGATGACAATACCATCAAGGCCATAGAATCCTCACAACAGCTCGTTGTACAAACTCTCCAGATTGAATCCAAGGCTGCCATTAATTGGTTTACAAATCACCACAAATTTCAAACAATTTTTTCTGGCATCCGCAGACATGGAATGTAAATTCGAAATTGATGACATCACACTAGTTGCAGAAGATTATGTTAAGCTCATTGGAGTCAATCTGGATAAAAATCTAAATTACGACACACAAATAAAACAGATTTGTAAAAAAGCTGGCAGCCATGTAAATACATTAAAAAGACTCTCCCCATATATCAGTATCAACCATAGAATGGCAATATTTCACTGTTTCATATTGGGCCATTTCCAGTTCTGTAGCATTGTGTGGCATTTTTGTGGAGCGGGGAACACTAAAAAGATGGAAAAAATTCAGGAGAGAGGGCTGCGTTTTGTTTATGGTGACTATACTTCAGATTATGATTCTCTTCTTTGCAAATCCAAAATGCCAAGCTTGAAATTGGGGAGGGAAAGGAACATTGCGATTCAGACATACAAAACTAAAGACAATCTGGCTCCTAGATATTTGGAAAAACTAATAACACCAATACAAAATTCAAAATTTCACCTGCCGTTGTTTATATCAACAAGGCATGGTCTAAATTCATTTGCTTATATGGCCCCTAGGATTTGGAACACTCCACCTGAATGCACACGCAATGCCACCTCTCTGCAAAACTTCAAGTCGCGAATAAATAAGTGGACAGGTATACACAGAAGCCAGCACAAATGTGAAAATTGCTAGCGACATCAAATAACATAGCTCTTTTATTATTATTTATTTTTTATCATGTTATTTCAAACTATGTCTAGGATCTTAAAATATTCTAGGATAATTATTTATCTTTGCTTTTAATTATATTTATACATAGATGCAGGACGTCATTAATTTAATTGATATATAATGTGATATTTTTATTCATATTCTTAGCTCTGTGATAAAACCATTGTGCTATAATTTATATATATATATAAGTTTATATAATTATATAGTAAATAATAATTTTGACTATAATATAATATTAGTATTATTTATTTTTTATCATGCTATTTTAAACTATGTCAAAGATCCTAAAATATTCTATGATAATTATTTAATCCATCTTTGCTTTTAATCATAATTATACATTGATGCGTGACGTCATTAATTTAATTTACTTTTTACATAGTGTAACCGTGATATTTTATTCATAATCTTAATTCTGTGATAAAGTCAATTTGCTGTACTTTACATATATAAGTATATACAATAATATAGCATTTGATAATTTGACTATAATATAATATTAGTATTAAAATAATATTGAGAATATTTTTAAAACAGGACTAGAAAAACCTAATCTAATGTTTTGAATGTTGCATACAATGTGAAGTTGTTAATGTTATTCATTGTTGAATTTTAGTACCACAGATCGGTTGAATAGCCTCAGGCTAATGTTTTATGGTTAACTGTACCATGCCGATTGAAAATAAAATTTATCTTATCTTATCTTATCTTATCATGCTCAAAATCAATCTGGGTTTAGACAAGTCCAGACACGTTTGCAGTGTCAACATAATTGATGTTTAGTTTCATTGTGATGATGACTCATGCTCAAATGATTAATGATGGGGAGGGGGACCCCAGGGGGTGGGGGAAATGGTGTGCCATTTTTTGATTGTGCATTACACCAACGAACCAATTAGTGTGAAGTGTTTGGCGTTCTTTTTATTGTTGACAAAGCAAGCGCTAGTCTATACATATTCATGAGGAAGGTGGGTAGCTGTGATGAGTCATACCAATGTTAGGGGGACCCAAGGGGTGAGGGGGAGTGGTGAGTCATTTTATTGATTGTGCCATACACCAACGAACCAATCAGATTGAAGTGTTTGGTGTCCTCTTATTGACAATGCTAAAACTTCGATTCTTCAACAGTACCAACGTTTGTTTAAATTGTTTAAATTGTTTTCTTTGCAGTCCTCCTTAACAGAATATCAGACATAGGGCAACAACAATGTTAAAAAATCAGGCCTCCATAATGGAGTATCAGGCAAAAAGACAGCAAACAACAAGGTGCCAAACGTGTCAACGACCTACACCTAGGCTGCTGTTTAGCGAACAATGTGTTGTTGATTGGGATATACCAGTCTATGACAGAAATCCAAATGACCGATGGAAGTGTGGTGATCGCATGGGGATGGATAAACCATGTATCATGCAATACAATGGGTTAGAACACTACATTTTTGCTGTGTTTTATAACTGTTATTCCAACTCTAGCTGAGAAGATATTTCCTACACCCCCGCTCTCCCCTAACATGCATACATGTACATACATAAACCGAGCGCCGCCGTCATTATAAGCCAGTCTGAACTCAGGTTGCCGTGGCAACCTCTCCGTGGCCGTGGATTGATGTATTTGCTATACCCGAAAAATGCATCATGGCAGTGACTGAGAGCGGTCTCGACCCCATGGTCAGAGAAATGTCTATAACTTTTTAATGACTGTGCGACCTCTGAGCTATGCATGCGGGCATGGAACAGAAATGTTACTAATTCTAAAAAAATATTTTTAACCTGATTATTGCCCGATATTTTGAGATATGACAGTCCATAGAAATGTCCCACAGTTTTGTACGAGGTCAATCTGTGACTTAAACCTGTTTCACCCATAGGGACTAATCTGAATGCTGTATTTTGAAAAATATCAGAATTTCTTCTTTCTCCAATCTCCTCAAAATCACTTATTTTGTTATATAAATACAGTTTGGTCTTTTATAAAAACAACAACTACATTTGTAATTTACATCATTTTTTACCCTGTAAAACAATCGGTTGAAAGATTAAATATGATGTAATTTTGGAAGAATACTGGTAATTGAAACAATGTGTATGTAGAAGTTCAGTGTTGTTAGATTATTTTCTACAGTAGGGGTTTTCAGGTGCCTGTATTTGGTAGGTACTTTTGTTAGATGATTTTTCTACAGTAGACTGTTTTCTTGGTGCCGTCATTTGGTCCATACCAGATCCACTCAGCTGACAGATTTATACCTGTGATCGTGTTGATAAAACCCCATCGAGGGTTTCTGTTAGTGCCATAAAAACCCCATACACCAGCAGTCTCAGTGAATACAGTCTCCAGCTGATCCATACAACGCCAGGTGTTGTCCGTCAGCACTCCTGTTGTGGTTGAGGACAAGATTCCACCTACTTTGTGATCCTCTTCGAAGATATGGCAATCAGGGAGTTACAGGCCTTCATGGAGTAATCAGATGATTGACACCACTCTTTCTCTTCATTGTTATTGGGGGTTGCCCGAACACACTCAACGTAGACAGCCATATAGTCATCACACGTAGCAGAAGGTGTAGCTATATTGTGTGTATCCAACAATCCTATAAGCACAATGCGTTAAGACTATTTGGACAGTTTTTAACCCGACATTTATAATGGCCGTAGTTTCATACCATGGGTATTCAAACGAAGCGGGAAATATTTATGATGATTTCAAATGAAAAAATCCGTCAAATTAAAATTTGAGTTGGCAGCAGGTTGTCACAGCTTCAAGTGAATTAAAAAAAGTTATTTCCCAGCAAACATGACACCTTAAAACAATATAGGTTTAATGTTGGACCACCGTCTGCGACGCTGGCTCAACATTAAATCAACATTGTTTCTACTGTTTCTACTGCAGCTGCTCTCTGCAATTCTATGAACAAAATGTTTTTATCCGAATTTTTTTTTAAATATCTTTACCAATAGCTAAAAGTGATTGGACAGCTGTACTTTGTGACAATTTGTTTACCAACATGTGTTACCATCTCTACAGCTAAAAGGCTAAACCCCTCCCCGGCAATACGGGGGACGTTAAACCAATGCTACCCTAATGTTGGACCAGCGTCTGCGCCGGTAGCCCAACATTACAACAACATGGGACAACGTTCGTGTTATCAGGACTTACTCTTTTCTTTGCAGCAAGTTGACGCGAGGTAGTCGCCAGGGCAGTAACAACCTCCAGTCATTCAGCTGTTGCCCCCACCCTTGCAGATTTTTCCGTTGTAACGGAGATAGCAGGTTCTTCTCTCGTTCAGGTTCGGGCAGGGCGTGCCGCCGCACTGCGCTCCAACCAGGATCCTGCGCTCTCGTTCTTGAGTCCCAGGACAGCCACTGGTGCAGGTCGTCCAGGTGGACCAGTCGCTCACACGACAAGAGCGCGGAGAGCACTCCTTCGCCTCCTCTCGTCTACCACAGTCGTAGCTCTGGTGGACCAGCTCCACCAAGACGAGCCACAACAGCAGAATCTTGACAACAGGCGTACCAGACTTGTTTTCCAAAGTTTGACACGCCTCCTCAGTGATAAAGAGGTAATTTATCTAATTGAGTCAGACTGGTTAGATAAAGAGGGATATCCATAGAGCTGCCTTATATAGCCCGATCCCCACTAGCCTAGGCGGTGAACCAGCACTGCTCCATCATTGGCTCAACGTGTCGAGGTTACTGTTCAGCAAACACGAGACGTTCACCCAATGTCGGTACAATACTGGCCCACCGTCTGCGACGCTGGCCCAACAATGTACCGATATTGGGTGAATGTCTCGTGTTCTCACATCTTTTCAAACACCTGATGTGGTACGCATCCCGCCATTCGCAGAAGTACCTCACACCAACCCTGCAACTATTCGGGGACCCTCCTCCGCACGGCAACACGTGGTCTTGTCTACCATATCTACCTCACCCCCGACTACCCATGCCAATGACAGGATGATGGGGCGGCGAAGGGGGCCAGGGTTGGGGTGTTGCCTCATCTTTGGTTTCTGATAAGAGAGGATGAAGAGAATAGTAGTATAGTATAGTATACTTAAAATAACCCATCTGTGGCTAGCCACACACAGATGTGTGTCGTGGATGGCGAAATTTGTTCCACGTGAAAAATCGACGTTTTTTAACACGGATGCGCGGGTGAGCGATCTCCACCCCACGGTCCTAAAAATACCCACACCTTTTTAAAAGCGTGGAGGAAAATAGGCTGAAGTTGCGTAAATATAGGGTCAATGCTGCTGATTCTAAGAAACCCATTATTGACCTGATTGAACGCGGCCAAGTGGCAGCTATAAGCGTCCAAGGGGATCTGTACACGTTCTTGTACAGGGGCAGGCTACGGCTAGAACATTCAGTTCAGTCATAATGAGAGCTCCCTCTATCCTTCCCATTATCACATGTTTCATCATGCACGACAGCTTTTGCAATGCTTACTACTGTTAACGCGACGTTGATGGTCTTTACAGTTTTGACGACAACAGGCATAAATTAATATTGTAAGCAAACTGTGCTTTCTGATCACGCATGGGGAAATATTCGCTATTCTAAATGTCCGTGGTTCCGGAAGCTCATTGTTCCAATATTCCGATGTTATTTGGAAGGTTTAGTGCTTCCAAGTAACAGTTATAAACAGGTATAAACCTCAATCAATTAGGGTGAATCCTATGTTTTCGTAAAGCTAACACGCGTGAAATGATATTTGTTTAATAAAAAAAATTACTTGAATAAGACTCAGTGGACCTGAAGACAAGCATACAAGGCAAATTGATGAATACAAGGATACAAGACAAATCCACAACGTTTCTTTATAATTTTTATAATTTTTTTATTATGATTCAAATCAATACGGGTTCAAATATGGTGGAAAATATAGCCTGACAGTTCATATTGTTTATGATAACCTTTTTTGCAGGGATAAATTTCATGACCTGATAAATAGTAAATTCGCATTTCTGAGACAGTTCTGGGAGCAGTTTTTTCACTGGTGGCGTTTTTTTCCACTGTTTCCTACATCACCCGTCTTAGGAATAAGGTGTGAACGTGTGCTGTATTTCCCATACCGCACTAATCAAGGGACAACGTTAGCCCTTGTGTTGAATTGTTTGCTTCTATTTTTCATTCATTCGAAGCTGGAATTATTGCTAAAACAATGTCCAGCTTCAAATGATGAAAATATATATGAAAAATACTATATTCCAAATTGAATTATTTGACTAACTGAGCATGTACCACAAACTATCTAATAAATTTCAGTGGCATTTTTTGGTTTGAAACTAGCTTCAACCCGTGTATATAAGGTCGCAGCAGTTCTCATACGATCAACTAGATATAGGTTGACAAAACTAAAATCGACTAAATGAGATGCAATGTAGGCTGATACCGATATACATGATGTATCTCACATCACAGCACATACCTCTCATAGAAACTGACGTTAATATTGCTAGTCGACACTTACCATGCTTACTGGCTAGTGAAACATGTTATACTGGCTAGTGAAGCAAATTATACAATCAAAGGTTGTTGTAACACAGTTTTTGTACCATCCCCTAGCTGCCAAAGTGTCACGACTGTCACTGAAATGCCTAGCACACAGTATTGTGGGGAGCCTCCGTGACCGAGAGGTAGCGTGCTCGGCCTCAGACCGCCAGGGCTTGAATTTCGAATCCTGTGTCTGGAGGACAGTGTCATCTCAATCATCTCACCATCCTCAGAAGGTTCTCCTGGCCCAGTTTAGCCTATATGTGCACAAAGGTGGCCTAAAGCCCGATTCATTTCATTTCATTTTGCCTAGCACACGCGACACGCTAGGGGACGACATGGTATTGATTCGAGCATACTATTACTATTGTTTTCTACGGTCAGTATTATTTTTTGTCTTCAATCAAATATTTACAGTATATCTTTTTTGTATATAGGCCTAACACCAGGTTAACCCTTAACCCTTTAACCGCCGGTGCCGAATATATTGAGGTTTTCACTCAAATATTACCACAGTCAGTACCGCCTTTTAAGCATGTTAAAGCTAGAATGTGACATCAATCAGCACGATTTGAAAAGAGTTGACCTTCATTTTGTCAAATCTGAATATTTTTCACTCACTTGAAGTTGTGGATAGCGTCAGCGAGACACAACTTCAAGTGGGTGAAAATTCCAAATTGAATAATTTGGCAGTTAAAGGTTTAACACTGTTTTTTTTTCAGCTTGAAATCATCATAAATATCTTAGTTATCTCGTTCTTCTGCATTTGAATAGCTATGTTTTGGGTCTACGGCCATTTAATTGATTTTATTTTTTCAATGCGGGGATCGAGCCATTATTTACTTTTACGGATGCTTTATCTGAGATAAAGTTTGCAGTTGAAAAAAAAAATAAAAAAATTAGACATTATGCCCTGTGAAAAATGGTGTAAAAGCGTAAATTATTTATTGTAATTTTCTTTGTCTTGAAGTTGTGGCTCATTGGCGCGATCCACAACTTCAAGTGTGCGAAAATTATTCGAATTGGACAAGAAGGAGGTAAAAAAATTGAAATCTTGCAGATCAGATTCTATCTTCCACATGTTCAAAAGCTGGTGTATAATGTGCAGTAAAAAAAGAATGAAAAACCAAATATAATCGGGACCAGTGGTTAAAGGGTTGAAATCAGAAATTCGCCGAACAATTTAAACACGTGCATATAATCCAATGTACAGCATTCAGACTAAATCATCTAATACGCCATATAATGTCAGTAGATGCATACGTGCACACTTGGATACCATTATTACTACTACATCGATAATTAGTCAAATTATAGCTGAAAAAAAAATATATACTCGTTGCGAATTAAAATTTTCACACAACTTGGAAACGACTAGTAGGGTAAACTCCAGTCACACATTCCAGTCACAATACATAGTAAGTCACTGTGGAGTGATGTGAGGTGCTGTGAGTTTGAAAACGCTTGGTTAGCTTTTGTTCGTGCTTCACTTCGGATTTTGTAACGGTCACGGAAACTACCGAACAGCCTGGCACGTCACACGTTGAAGTCATGAAGAGGTCTCCGTCAAAATGGCTACAACTAGCGATGGAGATTTATTCGATTTCTTAGAGAGTAGTGAGCCTGTGAACTCCCCCGTCAACTCACTCTGACTCTGTCAAAATTCTCAAACGATTTTGATGATATTTGGTTGCCTATTAACGAAAGTTAAACCAAGGAAAATAGAATCAGGAAGAAGGTCTGCTTCGAAAACGTCGAGTTTGAGAATTTCTCTCTTCACTTCCATCAAAGATCGACATTGTATTCAAACATCGCGCATCCTTGTTAGCCGCCCTGCCATAAATGCTTATGACCCCATGCCCCCCTTTCGCCGGATCTGATGCGAGTTGCGAAGCGTAACGGCTCGGACACAACAAATTTGTCTAAATCCCCATCACCGCCAATGCTGGACCAATGTGGTTACCCAGCAAACACAAAACATTTGTATAACATTTGTACAACTCTGGCCCAACGTCTCTGACGTTGTTCCAGCATTGTACAAGTGTTATAGGTCTACAAATGTTTTGTGTTTGCTGGGTAGGCGATGTCATCATGGTAATTCCCTGGTTTATGTCGATACGTCACAGGAATTTTCCTTTTCTCATTAAAAAGTGTAGCATGTTGATGGTTAAACCATCTGCGTTCGACGTCTCAGAACAAAGTTATGGGAAGTTCGGTCGTATTTATTCATTGAATTATTTACAAAATAATTCTCAAAATTATGGAATTTAACCATTGGTGACAACCCTGGGTCGGTCAGTATGTAGACCTGATCACCTAATATGAACTTTTTTTTCATGAACAGTTTTATTCAAAAAATTATCATTTATATAATAATGTATCTGAATAATGCAATCTGGTATCACAGGTGTGAACCACAATTCTACGTGTATAAAAGTTAAGTAGCTGAAATTGAAAACAGTCGTGATTGCTATGCGTTCAGGTAGTAATAAGTGGTTATGGGGGTGTTGAAGTCATCATCGTCATCATTAGCTCTGGTAGCAGTAGGCCTAACGGTTAGAACTAGACGTTTGATCTAGATATATTCTGGGACATTTACCCTGGGTAGGCCGGGAGTGAAAACTGAATGTATGTCTCCACTGACCATAAGATATGAAATCATTAAGTTGTCTGAAGTGAACACCACACAGAACATATGCGGGATCTCCATGCTTCCACCATGCCCTATCACCCCCACCCTCACATCATCATCTGTACATCATTTATCTCATCAATTGACTACAACGTTTTTATCGTATTATAATGTCACTTAAAAGACCTTTTGTGCCGAAAAGTGACGTAAAGCAATGATTTACTACTACTACTACCATGCTTCCAGTTAGCTCTGTCGAGTTTCACAAAACGATCCCACTTGCGTGCGATTTGGGAATCTTTTGGCCATGTATTAGTGCTGTAACATCTTAATTTGTATTGTTACACAAACCGGTGAAGCAACGTTTTGGCATGATAACAGTTTAAACAAAGATGACATTAAAACTTTGTAGGACAATGCATGAACAAGACGCTGTACAACTGGGTAGTGACTGCGGGATCACTATAGGATCAGTGCAAGTGGACTGCTGTAGGCATACGACTTCACCGTGTGACGTCACACGGCAGCTGCTGATAGTGGGAGCGTTTTTTATGACCCTCAATATGAGATCCATTTGGCCTACTTCAAATGCACTTTTTCGTGGCATATATTAAAAATTTAATGATGATTTATTTTGGGATGTACTTTGAATAGTATAATTAGGCCAAAATAATGGCCAAAACTATATTTTAAAACCTTAACACCCTCCCTTTAAGCTGTGGTTTTCTGATGACATTGTAATTAAACTAGCAACGTCTTTGACGATGTGATACATCTGAGAACTTAGATACTTATCCTAATACGAGCTAAGAACTTCTTGTCATAGATTACGGCTAGTAAATTATAAAAAAAAACTTTTTTAGAAGGACATTATAAAATTGTTGAGTCGTGTCCTTTTCCTCTCTAATTTGAGAACTCTATAAAAGGGGTCGATCTAAAAGGCAAAAATGTAATGACCGACAACTTGTCATAATCCGTTTTTTTCGAAACCTAATTACGTTGCCAACGGATGTTTTTAAAAGTTGTGATCCATCGGAATGTTGCCTTCACTCATTCAAACACTCAAAAATATATATCAGAGCTTAAACAAAAACATGCAATTTTCCTGGGAATGCGCCTTTAATTACTTTGTGTTTATGTCGCTTGCATTCACGACCTCCAGTTAGTAATTGTGACGGGTTGGTATAGCACTACACTAAACAATATAAATGCCAGGTTTAAAGGCACCAGACTTCAGGTGTATTATTCAAGCTGCGAAGCTGAAATGTTTATTTATCTTACTAAACCCGGATGGGCCCTATACTGCCTGTTTATGTAAATATGTAGAAAATTGCATGACCGAAACAGGCTCCAGGACAATAAGCTCACGACTTGGGCGATTTGAGTCTGTGGGTTTTATCGATGCATCCACATCACTTGTCTCGGCCAGTTTTAGCCTATATAATATTCTAGCAGGCACAGAACGTTGAACTAATGTTGTTTAATGCTGCGCCAGCGTCGCAGACTGTGGGGCAACAATGAAACAAAGTTGGGTTTCTCACTTGCTGTTACATAGTGCACAAAACCTAAAACGCCATTCATGGTTAATTATTCATCATCTCTTAACGCCCCCAAATCTCATCAAGAGTGAATAAACGCATGAATAAATGAATGAATAAATGAATGAATGAATGAATGAATAAATGAATGAATGAATGAATGAATGAATGAATGAATGAATGAATGAATGAATGAATGAATGAATGAATGAATGAATGAATGAATGAATGAATGAACGAACGAATGAACGAATGAATGAATGAATGAATGAATGAATGTATGAATGAATGAATGAATGAATGAATGAATGAATGAATGAATGAATGAATGAATGAATGAATGAATGAATGAATGAATGAATGAATGAATGAATGAATGAATGAATGAATGAATGAATGAATGAATGAATGAATGAATGAATGGGGCTTTAGGCTACTCTTGTACACATACAAACTGAACTGGACCAGGGGATGATGATGTAAATCATATAATAAAAACAAATAATAATTTAATAAAGAATCATTTATTCTCAAGACACATGATTTAAATTCGAGCACGAGCGGTAAGCAACGTCTTAAGCATTGCCTCAAAGTTTCGTAGTATTCCGAGGATGACCGATGAACTGCTGTGATTGTTGCGTCCTTCTAAAAATTGCCAACCACATAAGGAATTAAACCGCAAAGTAGATTATATATTATAGTTGACAAGATAATTAGTGGTACAGTCAGTGGTAATGGTACAACGATATGGTATAAAGCCATGACAGCATTTATAAAATAAAATTGATGAATGTATTTTTAAGCTATTATCAGGTTTTTTTGCTATATGCAAAGGAGAAAAATTTATTCAGCAGACTATTTGCCCGCTGCACTAGCTAAAATTGGAGCTAACTTATCTGATTAAGTCGAACCTCATATAAGTTCAAAATATGGTAAACTTTAATGTGGATCTTTAAAAGCAAAAGCGCTAAACATCCCAATAAAGCAAGTCAATGGATATTAAAACGGAATATTTCATCAGCTAAAAAGTATACTTTGACAATGTTTGCAATCAACA
Organism: Flabesymbios commensalis; assembly: GCA_964017125.1. Classification (NCBI taxonomy): domain Eukaryota; kingdom Metazoa; phylum Annelida; class Polychaeta; order Terebellida; family Flabelligeridae; genus Flabesymbios; species Flabesymbios commensalis. Next base: position 24,056,772 of record OZ024912.1, read on the forward strand.
TGATCAAGGTAATAGTAGGTTGAAAAACCTAGCTTTCATGACCACTTTCTGGCTAAGATGTTTTAATGATTGATTTGACTTCCTTGAGCCTTTTAGAAAATATTTAGCCCCAGTGTCCCTCGCAAAAATCCCGGCATTTTTTCTAAAGGCATAAATCCAAAATGGCCGCCTGCGCCATTATGAAAAAATAAATTTTGACATATAAAAGCTACAAATATGAATAAATACACTTCTTTGGCTAGCTGGACGACAAGATATCCATTTCTGACGTCAATTTGGTATTAAAGCACATTTCTGACCCTAAAATCTAAGATGGCCGACAAATTTGGATAGAAGATCATTTTTTTAAGCGAAACAAAATTAGATTCCCTTGCAGGGTGGTATGAATGTAATAGTAATATGCCTATAGATGAATGCATAGCTCTAAATCACAAATTAGAATAAAAAAATATAAAATGATAAAATTAAATTAAATAAAATTCAGCACGTATATGTCATATATAGGCCTCCACCGCGTGAAGCGAGGAGACAAGTATAGTGAAAATATAATATATGTATTGAATTACACCTCCTACCAGGCTATGTTCTGAATCCTCAGATTCTGATGAATATGTCATGCTCTTCTGTTTACCATAATCCTGTTTTATTTTTCATGCCAGCTTCACTTATGCCATTTCCGAGACGAGCCTGAGGTGGTAAATGTGCTTGACAACATTTCTGCTGTATATGATTATATATCATTGGAGACAAAGCATCACTGATCAGTCCCTGTAGCCCCTGTCCATGGTGCGTTGGAAGAGGCTGAAGCGTTGGCCAGTTCATATGGCATTCGCTTGAACTCATAGGCCGCTATGGCAAGTGAAGGTTGTTTTGTATCGATACTCTGGTGCTACTGGAATCTGCGAGTATCCACTTTTAAGATCTAAAGGCGAAAACAACTTGGCAGGCAGTAGGAATCTCAGTCTTTTACCGTGGCCGCATTAAGCTTACAGTAGTTGATGCAGAAGATCTAGGTATGATTCATCTTTTTGGGGGTCAATGTGATGAGCGCCGCCCATGGTGCTGTAGAATCATACCGCTTTTATCATATCGTTGACCACTTCCCTTATTCAGAGGGCTGTACAGTAGGCCCTCAGCTTATTGGGTCAGCAGCCATTAAGTTTGATGGTGTGGGTAATTAAGTTGCAGTGACCAAGGTTGAAAAGGTCCTCGTCAAAAACGTCTGTATACCCCTTTATGACGTCATTGATGCAAGGGTGGCAACAGCACTCAGACAGAGGCTGTATGGGGGATGAAGTCTGTAGCCTATATGGCGTAATGCGGAAGTTTTGACCAAACGATGTCACCTTCCTTGTTCCATAATCAATCTTCCCATTCTCTCGGCTGATGGCATCACTGCCTATCAGCAACTTTTGTGGGAAGTATTGTCTTTTACCAGACCGGATGGACAAAGTAATGACAGACATCCCAGTTTGAGACACATTAGATATTTATTTTTCAGCCATGAGTGATCTGGCAGCACCAGTATCGAGTAGGGCATGGACCTGCTCTCCAGCAATATCTAGCTATATACAAAATGATGACAGTACTGCTATTAGTGGCCCCATGAAGCCTTACGTTGTCTGGCTTGATACAGAGAAACATTTGCGTAATGGCCTACCCCTTTGCAGCATTCGCAGATTGGCTGGTCGGCTGTTCACGACATCCCATCAGTTCTTTGTTGGCGCAGTGGTTGGGGGTCAGGTTCACCATCCTTTGCGCATCTGTGTGCGTGGTCCACAATACTGCCTGCGTTCTATTGTTTGCTCCAAGGTGTTGACTCATCTCTGTGCCTGTAGTTCTGCGGGACTCCTGCTTATCCATGCAGGCCTGTAGTTGCCCCATGTGTCTCTGCACGGTTTCCAGAATCAACAGAAACCCATCTGCCGACTCCTGGTTTGTCTGTGCCGCACCCTCCTCTATGGGTTCTCTGCCCATCACCTGGTGTCCTTTTTTCCGTTCAGCCTCCTGTTCCAGGGCCACCTCTGTTGCTGAGAGTATTAGCTTGTACTGTTCTCAACAGGTGGCCAGCAAAGGCTCTGTCAGTTAATCCCTTCAGAAAGCTGACTACGTTACCCTCTTCACCCAGCGCCCATGCTGTCGGGCAGGCAAGCTTGGCTTCAGATAAGTATCACAGGATGTAAGCCGTGGTGTTTTCTTCTGGCCTCTGTTTGATCGAATGTAGCTTTTTCTGTAATCACAAATTCTCTACTGCTGACACGAATAAGACTGTGAGCCTCTCTGACCAGCTACTAACCTCATCGGGTGGCTGCATCCAGTGTCGTACTTCGCCCAGGAGGTCACCATCTGTCGTCTCCTGCGCAAAAAATAGGACTTTGTGGTTCGTTGTTCCAATCTGCTGATGCGTCGCATTCATTCAAACAAACATGTTCACTGCTCTCCAGTCATAGTTAACGGGATACTCGCATCAGCCATGTTGTACTTCTTTTTCGTACTTGCACTTCTTTTTCGTGGCCAACCGGTCTGGTATGCAAACTTGGCGGAACTCCCCTGCCAGTGATCGGTGAAACAGGAGTCAAACTCATGGATGCCGACGCGCTCCTAGTATTGGTCACAAAAGACTTCTCACATTAGTTGCTGATAGGCAGTGATGCCATCAGATTGATTATGAAGATTGATTATGGAACAAGGAAAGTGACATCGTTTGGTCAAAACTTCAGCATTACGCTATATACAGACTTCTTCTCCTATACAGCCTCTGTCTGAGAGCTGTTGCCACCCTTGCATCAATGACGTCATTAAGGGGTATACAGACGTTTTTGACGAGGACCTTTTCAACCTTGGTCACTGCAACTTAATTACCCTCACCATCAAACTTTATGGCTGCTGACCCATTAAACTGAGGGCCTACTGGACACCCCTCTGAATAAGGGAAGTGGTCAACGATATGATAAAAGCGGGTGTAATCTAGATTTCAACATCACTATGGGCGGCGCCAGTCACATTGACCCCCAAAAAGATGAATCATACCTGAATCTTCTGCATCAACTACTGTAAGCTTAATGCGGCCACGGTAAAAGACTCAGACTCCTACTGCCTGCCAAGTTGTTTTCGACTTTAGATCTCAAAAGTCAATACTGACAGATTCCAGTAGCACCAGAGTATCGATACAAAACAACCTTCACTTGCCATAGCGGCCTATTTGAGTTCAAGCGAATGCCAACGCTTCACCATCTTCCAATTCACCTTGGACAGGGGCTACATGGACTGATCAGTGTTGCTTTGTCTCCATTGATGATATAAACATACAGCAGAAATGCCACCTCAGGCTCGTCTCGGAAAGGCTAAGTGAAGCTGGCATGTAAATACAACCAGATGATGGTAAACAGAAGAGCATGACATATTCATCAGAATGTGAGGAGTCACAACATAGCCTGGCAGGAGGTGTAATCCAATACATATATTATTTTTTAATATACTTGTCTCCGCGCTTCACGCGGTGGAGGCCTATATACGACATATACGTGCTAAATTTTATTATATTTTATTTTAATATTGTATATTTTTTATTGTTATTTGTGATTGTTATTTAGACCTACGCATTCATCTATAGGCATATTAACGGTTGCAAGGGGATCAAATTCTGTTTCGCTTAAAAAATGGATTTTCTATCCAAATTTGTCGGCCATCTTGGATTTTAGGGTCCGAAATGTGTTTTAATACCGAATTGACGTCTGAAATGGATTCCTTGTGGTAGAATTAGCCAAATAATTTATTCATATTTGTAGCTTTTATATATCAAAAGTTATTTTTTCATAATGGCGCATGCGGCCATTTTGGATTTACGCCTCTGGAAAAAACTGCCGGGATTTTTGCGAGGGACACTGGGGCTAAATAGTTTTTAAAAGGTTCAAGGAAGTCAAAACATCTTAGCCAGAAAGTGGTCATGAAAGTTAGGATTTTCACCCTACTATAAGTTTAATATTAAGACAACTTGAGGAACTTTTTTTATTTTAATCAAAAATAAAAAATACCAAAAATTATCCAGTTTATCCAGATAAGTAACCTAATTCAAGATGAAGTAAATAGCAGACCATTCCAACACGCAGTTTATTTTGCCCCAAATATGAGTAGGACTGTGACATCTGTACAAATGTATAGATCTGCCAGTATGTATGTGTGGCATATGTGGCCATGACCTCAACCAATCAATCATTGTTCCAATATCATGAACACTAATTACCGTTGTTGGAATTTGTTGGACAATACTGCCATGAAAACCCAAAAGGTAGTAGCTAACTAGGCCTAGTGCCTAGCTATCTAGGCATCAACAAAAATAAGACATTGAGCCAATTTTGTTTTGATGCGGATCCACCGTCAACGACGCTAGAAGAATACTGATGCAACATTCGGTTAATGTCCTCATGGTTACTGGAGCACTAGAATGAGGCACCACTCGGTCATCAATGTGTACATTGGGGATACTTCAGTACATTGTGACATACAAACGGGAGTACGGGGACTGAATATAATCACGCTCTCTCACTGCAAACATTAGATCAAGTTTCGGAGTTCTGAGTCACACAGCACACAGACGGCACTACCCTGACTACGGTACTGGATATACATCATCTTTTCTACAGCACATCCACTACAAACATCAAATTAAGGTGGGTTATATTAACCAGTTCTCAACTTATTTCCCCGTTTTCCCGTTCCCATATCATGCTGATGGCATTATCATGATAAGATGAATATGCCAGTCACCAGGTCATGTCTGTGAAACTCAATGACCTGGCTAATACGATGAAGTATGGGGGAGGATTCTTATATAACCTTGTTTTCGCAGAGTGACGTCACTGCGTTTCACAGAATGCATTGTAAGCCACATTTGCCCTTCACAAGGTTTTGTTGTGTCCCAATTTCTAATAACGTCCCAATTTGAAATAAAATAATTATTACAAAATGAAACGCATATTTTGGCTAATGCAATTGCATATAAATTTGAATATTATTACTACAAATTGGAACGTATTTGCAATTACACATTGCTACGCATTTGTAATGTATTTGCGTGCTAATTTGTAAGAAAATATTATGAAAAGACAATATTATATTTTTCCATATTTTAGATGACATACGCAGATAAGACTGGTGATAGAGTGGTAACATTTTTTGCCTCTAGACAACAGACTTCGGGCAAATGTGGGCTTTCACTTAACGGCAATTGTGTTGTTTTGCATCACTCAACCATGATAGTTACATCGCGGCGGATCCCACTCTTGTGGATGTAACTTGTTGGTCCTACAATGTGTATTCAGCGAACCATGATGATCCACCCACTTTAGTACGTCCAGTCAAGTCGTATCAAGTCTTGAAACTACTTATTATTTCATATCCAATTGGCATGTATTTGCGTTCCAATTGAAACGTTACTCTGTCAAACGCAGTGACGTCACTCAGTGAAAACAAGGTTATATAACACCCTCTTCCCCATACTTCATTCTGTGAAACACACTGACGTCACTCGGTGAAAACAAGGTTATATAAGAACCCTCCCCCATACTTTATTGTATTAGCCAAATTTTGTGGAAACAAAAGAGGTCGAGGTCATTGAGTTTCACAGAATTACAAATTGGGAGGCAATTCTGGTAATAAATTGTATGTAATACTCTATTCCAAATAAAATTGCTTACACGACGAGGGCAGCTTTTTTGTATTTTAAGGGGCTGTCTTACCGAACCCCGCATCGCGACAAATGGGGCGCACGATCCGAATTTAAAAATCCCCGAACCATACCGAACCATACGCATAATTTTACATTTTTTCTACGAATCAGCCATTCGTGGCAGTTCGGGGCAGGAGATACGTACTTGCCGACTGGCATCCGAACCGCTGCTGTACCTTTCGAAAGTGCTCCCGCATCATTACATATCCATGTCGTAGAGGCCAAACCTTACGAATACATTTGCCTTACCTTACGTAAGCCTTTACCATGTTTACGTACCAGCCGTATACAGCTGCCCGAATGAACCATGCAATATTCATGACGATACGCACGCTACGATCAAACTAAACGTACGATCCGAACACGAACCGTATCAGCCGAATGGCGATACGATCGATACGGATCCATTACTTTAAAAAAATACCTCAGAATGGAACCAAATGCATCTAATGAGAGTCTGGAGACAAACACTCCCAGAATAAAGAAGCTGACAACTAGCTATAAAGAGGAAGTTCAGATTCCATCTGCCTGGCAAAAGAAAAATAGTTGTCTTATACATGGATTTTGAAGATAAAGACTGTTGCTGGCGGAATGACTGGAGCTGGCATCGTCAGATTTATTTTCATGGGAAACTGCAGGAGTAGGATGCTTGGGCTTAGAATATTGCTCCTTCTTTTTGCTGGATTTAACTGGTTCACATGGTTAACCACATTATCACTCCCTTCATAATCATAATCATATAGAGGTGGAGTACGTTTCTGGGTAGGTTTTTTTTCTGTAGACCATAGGCCTAGAATGGCGGGTTTTTCAAGGTATAATGGGACATTATTCCAGTTTCTTTGTAATATTAAAAATAATTTGAACTTTTATGAAAAAAGTGAAATTTGCAATTTTTTGTCACTAAATTGCGGCTTAATGCTCACTAAAACGTCTCTAATTGCGTTTTTATTATATTTGTGGGTCAGTTAGGATATATTGTGATGAGTGATAGTAAAAAATCACAAGATTTATTTAAGAAAAAAAAAATCACGCCTTTTTTGTCGCGAAAACTAAAAATTCGTGGGTAGGGGTGATAGTATCAAATTCAGTCGGTTTTTAAATATTTTTATATTTTGAAAAAATATCTTTATCCTAAGACCATATAGCATGGGGAGTTTTTTAAGGTATAATGGGACACTATTCAATTTTTTTTGTAATATTAAAAATAATTTGGGCTTTTCTGAAAATAGTGCTATATGAATTTTTTTCATAAAAATGAAAGAATTTGTCACTAAATTTCGGCTTAATGCTGACCAAAAGTGAAAAGTGAAAAAACGTTAAAAAATACTTTTCGCACCAACCAGTACTTATAAGAAATGAATTTCTTAATAAAAGACAATTTGCTGAGGTGGAATCAACTATCAGACCTTTGCCAATCGCTCGGTTGGTTAAACGTGCCGTAGCTCCCCTAGTTCCTAGATGCCCCGTAATTTATAACTGACTGTATTATGCAAATATATCCATACTATAAACATGATAAAGGAATAAAGGTTTTTAGGCTTCGTCGGTCGTTGAACGAACCCCCTGGCCATATCGCTATTTTCCGCCACCCACTGCATGCCTCACGCAAAGTGTGTAGCAGAAAATATTCTGTGAGAAAATAATGTATCACAGCTGATTGTATGTGTAATCTTGTTTTACACCATTCATGTAACATGTGTAATCATGTAATGCGTTAAGAATGAACTGTATTTAATGCTCAAACTGTGCTTTTATCATGATTCTACGACTGGATCGTCATCATACATGAAAAATTATACATTTTGTGTTAATATTTAGCCGAATCAGCTTTCGGTCTCTCCAGCTATCTCGCCTTGTCTAAGGACGCAACATTGAAACATAACCATTATAGCAGAAATACATATGTCCCCCTCTTATGTATTTCTGATGATCTTTAACCGCCGGTGCCGCATATATTCGGGTTTTCATTTTTTATTAGCACATAAGGTACCGCCTTTTAATCAAGTTAAAGCCATAATGTGACATCAATCAGCACGATTTGAAAAGAGTTGACCTCCATTTTGTCAAATCTGAATAATTTTCACTCACTTGAAGTTGTGGATCGCTATAGCAAATCGCTACGTTCTAATCTTTTTGGTATATCACGAAAAAACATGAATCCAAAAAATCGTGATTTTGGTAATCATTTCAGAATATTATTCACATCCCTCAGGTATATAGCCCAAGTTGTTTTAAGTGTCCATGTGAGAAGTTTTATTCAAAAAAATAATACGGATCATCTTAAACACTGCTAAACGAATGCATAAAAATCATTTATTATTTTTAATAAACTGATGTTGCATTATTATAATTGAGCCATACAATAATTCATCAGCAGCGAACTTGTATTAATATATTTAAGGACTGCCCAGCCGTCCGCTCAGATCATAGGGGTTTATCATGTTTATAGTCAGACATTGTATACATACTATTAATGTTCTAATTTCTTTATGGAGCAATTTTGATCAAGTCTTCCAAAACAAACAATAATACATCGCAGTTAATATAATGTCGATGTCTTTTGTATTCAAAAGTCTAATAAAATGTTGATGTTGTTAATAATTATCATGCTTTCTTTTTTATGTATGTCATGGTTCTGCAGACCACCTCGCCATTTAAGAATCCACTTTATATTTTGCACTTCAATCATACATAGGCCTATATAGGCCAATAGACATTGACAATTTGAGTTCCCCTAATATAATTAACCTAATTGATTTTCCCCGATTAGGGCCGATACATTTTCCCAACTGTTAAAGTACGGCAGCAGCACCTCTACGCGTGCCGGGGACGGGCAAACACGATGCAGGGGTCTTGATTATTTTTCACCAGGTCACGTGGGCCACGAACAATATGGTGAGCGACATATTATCTAGTGCTTGAGACAAGTGACAAGATTTGAAAAAGCCTAGTTTGTCAATATACGTCACCGTATACAGGTATAGTAATATAGATAGCGCGGTTTACAAGTGACATAACAACTAAATGACCGATGGGCATTGGTTGAATTTCCCACGTGGACAGGAGACACGGTCCTTGATCAGTGCTGATGTGTTAAAATACAAATAGACTCTGACAGATTAGCTGATAGGGTTTTTGCTCTACTAGATCACATCGCTATAAGGCCCTCTTGGATTGTGTTGGGATAGAAGACACGTCATATAAACTATATTTGTTTTGTTGAAGGCATATTTCAGCACCACACCACCAAAAATCACAACAAATCCAAGATGGCGGATCCGAAGCAGACCCGTGTGTTCCTGTGGCATGCACCTCGCACTTGCTCTACACCCCTGATGAGGGCCATGATGAACCGAGAAAACTGCAAGGTCTGTCATATCGTCCCCTTGGATATGAAAGGGTGTATCTGCCACTTTGTAAAGTGGCAGATACACCCTTTCATATCCAAGGGGACGAGTCATGTTCTGCAAAGAAAAAACAGTAAATGCTTACTTGAAAAGTCAGCAGTCACTGCCTTTTGGCTTTCCGGGACAGTTGTACATCCAATTATGCCATTGTGATGGTGAGGAATATAGAATAATAACCATGATAACTGGTATCGCAAATCGGATAGAGAAAATAGGAGCGGGTCCGGATATTAGCCATGAAATATATTGATATAGGCCTCCTACAACCCACGCTTTTACATGCGTTGCCGACACAAAGTCGTTGTTTTGTTTTTCAAGCGATAAGCATATTGGTATCTTTTTTTGGAAAGTATGTATTTTAACTATTTATTCAAACATACCGTAATTATGTTTTTAAAAAAGATTCTGCTCGCTCTGCACATGTCATTTGCAGAACAGAATTATCACCAGGCTCAATGCAGCTTGTGTATTTCAACCTCTGTAATCATAGCATTTTATCTGCACACAGAAAAATGGTGCATACACCAGGCTTTGTCCCGAAGAAAGTACATTTAAGCCTAGTCCAATCTGATACAACAAATTCTATGTTCTGAACCTTAACTGAACCTGAAGGTAATTTCAGTGTAGCGAGAACTAGCACTATCCTAAAGAATACTACTTAATACTCTAAACCTCATCATTATGTTTGTGGATCTATCAAACAAAGGTAATTATTCGAAATCTCTTTGATTTTTAATATCTGAATTTGTCTCACGTGGGGTGAATTCCACTTCCTCTTTATTTTTTCTGATCAATTTTGATATAATTATTTACACTTGCTTGTTTTCCAGGCGTGTTTTCACAAATTTATATGGCCTCATTATTCAATACACTAGAGGCCTATACTATATCCAGCTAGCTACACTCTACTCATACCATGTCTATACTTTAGAGAGCAATACTTCGGTCATTCTATTCTCATTCACCTTGGGATGGGAATTGCGACAGCAATTCCGATCCCAAGGTGAATGAAAATTAGAACAAAGGGTTCACCTAAACCAACACTGAGCAACGCCGGGTACTATTTACAGGTTGTCATGGAGCCTTACGGTGACTGTTACTATTTCGGAGCGTCAAAGCCCCAGATATAACCACCAGCCCGTAAAGGAGGGCATGACTTACAAAGACGCAAAAAAAGCTACGATGCAGCCACACTCAGGTTTGTGATGATACAAAATTAAGTACTAGAACAGTTTGTTAACAGGACAATTATATAAGGTTTCATTTCTTTGCAAATTGTTTCTAGTTTGCTGGAAAGATAAATAAAAAGTGTGTTTTATCACTGAGCCATGAAATCACACAACATTAAACTACACCTCAAAATTAATGTCCATGTGAAGAAATTGTTGTTTTTTTTACAAATTTAATTCATTTATAACAATTTATTTAAAAATAAAAAATAAATTAATTGTTTTGAACACGTATTATAAATATGAACTTATAATCGAAGTTATATTTATGAAATTTAATGTTTTATTTTTTTATTGTTAGTAGGCCTGGCTAATTTTGTAGTTTTATATCTAGATTATTATACATGATTATCCCATATACAAATATGAAAATATCAAGCTATTTGATGGCTTACCTGATCATCATTGAACGCCCATGTATCTTGCACGATGTCGCCTTGTCCATGGTGATGACAAAATTTGAACATTAATTTATTCGTCATGCCGTTTTTTATCGTTGTTTTTTAACAGCTCATTAAATTTACGAAAATTTCCAACGATTGAATGAGTTGATCGCAGTGCCGGCTTGTTGCCTATACAAAGCGATATACAATAAATATCAACAAACGTTTTGTATTATCACAAGCCGCAGGCTAAATCTAATGAGCATAAGACGTTTATAAAACTGGGCCTGATCTTTTTTATGTGTTATCATATTCCAGCCAAAGATCAAATTTTTGAGACTTGATATTAAAGGTGATCTATCACCCCTTATATGGTATGAATAATTATGTCCTTATATGGGGTGATTGACTATCATGTGACCCTATCAGAGGGTCACATGATAGCCAATCACCCCATATATTGGGGTGATTGGCTATCATGTGACAGCCAATCACCCCATATAAGGAAACACTTGTGCCCCATCTTGTGGCAACTTTGATTTATTTGTCACAAAATTATTCATACTATATAAGGCCATTAAGGGGTGATAGATCACCTTTAAGAGCAGGTTGATCCAGTTCTCTAACATGTTACCAGAGAATGCAGAGCAAAGGCAAATTTCGTGGTGTAAATATGTACATATGCACATATGTTTATCTCCAAATAATATTTTTTTTTCTCTAGTGCTATACATGTGCACCTGCTAGAATGTTTATGAAGATTAACTGATTACGGTAATGTTAAACATTTTTTTCACGCCACTTTTACAGAATACCGCGAAGTTTTCATGAAGAATTGTGGTTACTCCATCAGTAATCACATCAACGCCGAGTATATGCCGGAGGGTTTTCAGCATACGTTTCTCATACGAAACCCCACGAAATCCATACAGTCACTGTACCACATAATCGTGGATCAGGATGGATTTGGTGAGTTGTGTAATTTAACACTTAACCCTAAAGGCGCTGAATTGTTTTGTATAAACCACGGAAACAAAAGGGTTTTTTCAATAAATGTCTTAGTTAGGTCTTTCTGATTCACATGAATACCTATGTCATGGGTCTACGGCCATTATACATATGTTTAATCTTACAGCGCGGAGATCTACTTTCGACGTCAGAATCTGACGTCTATAGACGTCAGATTCTGACGACTAAAGTCGATCCCCACGCTGTAAGGGTTGAAGCTCTAAGTACGACTATAGACGTTTTTAATTTGTTTATTATCCGATCAAATCACTGTTATCGGGAATGAAATGCATGTTTGAACATGAAGATTTGAAAATTGAAAAAGTAAATTTAACCCACGCATAGTTGTGGGTCGCGGTAGCGAGACACAACTTCAAGTGGTTGAACATTTAAATTATTCAATCTAGCGTTTTAAGGGTTATTAATACATGTTGTAAGAGTGAGAAGGTGTGTCAGTGGGAAGAATATCAACCTCATTTCAGCTGGGTGAAATGAGTGTGATATTGAATCAATTTAGTCAAGATAGACTGAGGGACTAGGATTGCTCCAAATCATGCAAATGTCATGCACATAATGTGCGTGCGATACTGCTGAAGATTGTTTGCAACTATTTGTTCAATTTTAGTTATATTCCTGTGAGAATATGTATATCGGTTTGCTATGTTTGTGGTGATATTACGGTAATCATTTCCGGGAAACAAAAACCCAAGAAGGGTGACTGTTTCGTAAGATGTTATCGGGAATAATTTTAATGCTGAAATACACTAAACTGCGAAACCAGAAATGGCTTAGCTACGTCGGAATACGTAAGTGTTGAAACCATTTACATAAACCGTTTACATACCAGTGACGTATATATATGTGGGCACACAAAACTATTTCACATCAATAATTAGTGCTAAATTTACGCTCCAACGAATACAAAATGACATTTGTACCATTGATATTGACAAGAATGTACCCAGAGCTGACTAGATATCACATCGTGTTTAACCTGTTTTATTAGTCGATCAAATAAATCACTGATATTGGTAACGAAATATGTGTTTAAACATCAGGATTTGCAAATGTTTAGTCTCAAATTCAAAACATTGAGTTATCACCCATTTCAAGTTGTGGATCACGGTAGCAAGACACAACTTCATGTTGGTGAAAATTAAAAAAAATGATACAGGTTAAACACAACGACTGTATGATAGGGAAAGCACACCGGTACATGATATTGGATAAAATATTAGTAATTATAGTTTGATAACTTATCTTGTTGTGTTGAGAGGGTACGTTCCAGATTTGGAACCAATTAGTAAAAATAGTACTATAGCTTTTAATTATAAAACAAACGTGTTTATTCACATGATAGAAACAATTATGAATAGATCTTCATTTTAGGTCCGAACCAGGAGTTCAGCAAAGCGGAACCTAATTTCAAAGAAGTTGACGAAATACACGAGTACGTGACAAAAGTTTTAGGTCAACCGTCCATCATTATTGATGGTGATGAGTTGTGTAAAAATCCGGGTATGTGGATGTGGAAAAATCCAATCATCTAGCATTCCATGTACACTGTTACTGCTTATTACCAACAAACATAAACTCAAAATCATTTACTGTCTTAATATCTGGTCAACGTACCAGACACTAAGCCAGCATTGATATGAACCTGATTTTGATTATTGTCTTATGCTTGTTGCTAATAATAAAGCCTTTGTACCTGATTATAATATTTTTAATTTAATTAAGAAATATAACAAGTTCATTCAAGCAATAGTCAGCATCAGCAGTTATTTCACTCTCCAGCGTATATATACTTCGAGGCCTCAGCATGAACCTATATGTTTTTTACTCAAAGAATATTATTATTATTATTATTATTATTATTATTATTATTATTATTATTATTATTATTATTATTATTATTATTATTATTATTATTATTATTATTATTATTATTATTATTATTATATTATTATTATTATTATTATTATTATTATTATTATTATTATTATATTATTATTATTATTATTATTATTATTATTATTATTATTATTATATTATTATTATTATTATTATTATTATTATTATTATTATTATTATTATTATTATTATTATTATTATTATTATTATTATTATTATTATTATTATTATTATTATTATTATTATTATTATTATTATTATTATTATTATTATTATTATTATTATTATTATTATTATTATTATTATTATTTTATTATTATTATTATTATTATTATTATTATTATTATATTATTATTATTATTATTATTATTATTATTATTATTATATATTGGTATTTTTCATTGCAGAAGGGATTTTACGTGAATATTGTAAACGCGTAAACATGCCCTTCGAAGAAGGGATGCTGAAATGGGACGAAAAAGATAAAGATCATCCTGAGTTTGAATTTTGGGCTGTTTTCTTCAAAGATCTTCTGCAGAGTAAGAGCTTCGGTAAGGACCCTTCAGCCAGCAGATCCAAATTTCCCGATCTCAGTAGTCTACCACCCATTGTTCATGAAACTATTGAAGAATGCATGCCGTATTACGAGAAACTCTACAAACTGAGAATACAAATATAAATCGTATATGACACAAATCCGAGTGATACAATTGTATGCCTGGTATTTTTTTGTACCTTTTAAGCACTTTAAACCAAATGATATATACAATGATATATAATTTTACACGCAGCGTTGTCGAATGAGTTCGTGGAGCAGTAGCATGTATTATTAATATTATTAATTATTTAATAAAATAATAATAATTCTATAATTTTTTATCCTCTTCAAACGAAGTATATCATTGTATGATGCCTGAAAAACTCCTGAGGTAAAAGTTAAATGTTCTAGGACATGGCTCTAAGGAGGTTTTCCCAAACAAGAAGTGTTAACATGGCTGAGGTCAGTCCAAGGTCAAAGGCGAATATAAAACATAATAGCCAAATATGTTCGTAGCTCAAGGTAGCTCAATATTGGATGAGGAAAATGATTAATATTAGTATTATATACTAGAACACGATAATAAAACATTATTATACAATGTTATTAGTTTTCAGAATGATTTTTGTTCTATATTCATGTACAGCTACTATTTAGACCAAATTGACTAAAAATCGCAGAATATATATATAATAGGCCTATCTTGCGACAATCAATTCCAAGTAGAAAAATATTATTCGTAGTGGCCCGTAGAAAATGTTTGTGCTGTAAACATGTTTCTCCACATGTGATCATTATAGGCGGGAAGCCTCAATCTGATCAGTGCTGTGAACGAAAAATGTTTAGTATAGATAACAAGTTTGTTGGTAATTAACCCTTTAACCGCCGGTGCCGCATATCTTCGGGTTTTCAATTTTTATAATCACATTAAGTACCACATTTTAAAGGGACTGGCCCACGCTAAAATCATTAAAAAATCGGTGATTTTATTTCGGGTTCTTAATATGACCATATGATGTAAACATGTACATAGACTAGAACTGCAAATTTTTATAATTTTTATGCTGCGCATTCATCAGTTAGACTAGATATAGAGACGAAATTCCCGCATTTCCTATTTTTGACATGGTTGTCAATAATTAGAAATCAGGAATTACGTCTCTATATCTAGCCTAACTGGTGAATGCGCAGCACAAAAATTATAAAAAATTGCAGTTCTAGTCTATGTACATGTTTACATCATATGGTCATATTAAGGACCCGAAATAAAATCACCGCTTTTTTGATGATTTTAGCGTGGGCCAGTCCCTTTAAACATGTTAAAGATAAAATGTGACATCAACCAGCAAGCTTTGAAAACAGTTGACCTCCATTTTGTCAAATCTGAATAATTTTCATTCACTTGAAGTTGTGGATCGCGTCAGCGAGACACAACTTCAAGTGGGTGAAAATTCAAATTGAATAATTTGGCGGCTAAAGGGTTAATGATCCAAGCTATCATACACTAACGAACAAAAAAACATAGGAATTAGGCAATCATGATTGGGAGCAATGTTCAACAGTATCTATAAAAATACACCCGTCATACATATTCATATTCTCAGGACTGAAGAAGAGTGATCTAGAGATTATTTTTATTTAAATCCAAGGGGATAATATGAGTATAATATAGTAGATTGGATATGAGTCATCAACAAATTAGATTTTTAGACCCCTTATAACGTATCTCAGACATGTTATCTTTGATGTTATCTTTGATGTTTCATAGTAGTCCATCCATAAACAGTTGTACGAATAATCATGATAAATGCCGCACATTAAACCTCCTACAGTTAAATCACGCATGACTTGTTTTGACTTTTCGAACCGGCTACTTGCTTGATTGTTTATTGATATGCCTATGACCCTTTCAAAATCATACAGGAATACATCGCAGTGTGCAGTAAGATGTATTATGCAATCCAAACGGAGCAATGGATAATGAATACATTAATAATAAATACATAAATAAATAGAATGTTTTTTTTTAGAACGAAGCAGATTATGAAGTAGACACAAGACGCCGAATCAATGCCGGTTTAACGCTGGTCTACCGTCCACGCCATTGATCCAAAGTCAAACCAACACCGACTCAACATCCCGCATTCGCTGAGTAATTATATAGGACTACATACTCACATGATATCAGAAATCGTATTTAAATTTTTATTTCGACGTTTAAAGGCATGGTAAAGAAAGAGGCTTAAATTCTGTATATATGGCGATTCATCATTTAATATAATTCTTATAAATGATTGATTATTTGGTTCATTAAATGGATATAAATAACTAATGCGTAAATCTTGGTAAACGTGTCGCTGTAACAAAATATGAATTTCATCCTCTTCCTTTTCCATACAGAGTGGGCATACGTTATCTTGGATATTAAAAAATCTTAACTGGTTCGAATTGATACAACATACCCCCATTCTGAAGCGTGATAAACATTTCCTATAAATAGTGAAGTTAATTACATTAAGGTAAAACTCTTTATATCTGCATGGTTTAATTTTTTTATATATGTGGTACCTTCCTCTTGTTTGCACAATTTCACGCCATCGTAGATCACTAGCTTCCATTAAACGCTGTTTCAGAGTATTGAGAAGAGTATTTTGCGACAACCAATATTCTCTAAGGTGGAATCTGTGAAGTATTTCTTTAATTTTATGAGACGAACAGTTCGTGTTATTTTAATGTTCCATCATGTTGTAAGCTTTCCTGACATACCGCGAATCACTCATTTTCAAAATTGTATACCAATACTTCACACAATATTGAATATATGTACAATTCATATCTTCTTGTATCACCATAAACCATAACATTGGGAATTAATATAGGTATATTCAAAAATCTCTTCAATGCAAGCAAATGAACATTTTCAATAGCTGTAATGTTACCACTCATTCCCCAAATTTCTGCGCCATATAACAGTATTGGTTTAATTTGGGTATCAAATACATTAAGGAAATTTAAAAAATGTTCTAAACAGTTCCTTAAATGTTTGGAACATTTTTAAACTTCTATCGATGCGTAAGAATGCAGTCTTGTAGCCAGATAATTTTAGGTACGAGTGTGTCTTAACCTCGTTGAAAACACACTACCTAGATGGATGTATTCCACTTCTACTTTTAAAGGTGTATTATTTATAAACCACTTCTCGCGTGCGGCCAAGTGACAACCATTTCTAAAGACCACTACCTTGGATTTCCCAGTATGTACGGTAAACCCAGCAATTCTGAAATTTGAAGCAACTGTTTATCAAACCATTTACACTTGCCAGATTTCTGTTTGCCGCCATATGACTAAGATACAATACTTGCTGATTGAATAAAAAATTGTGGTAATACATTTCGTCGCCTCGGAGCTAAAGGATCCTATCTGACACTCGTTAGAGTGGCAGATAGGATCCTTTAGCTCCGAGGCGACGATCTTGTAGCTTCATTTATATCTCATCCCGAATATAAATTGGCGTACCTCATCAGTCCATTTAAAGCGTGATTTGGTTACTTGCTCAATACTTTTATCTGCTACATTACGACCCTGCGATATGACTTTTAAAATATGCTTCTATCGGCATATGTGAAGAAATTACCTTCTCGTTTAGTATTACACTTTTACAAAATTATTTTGGTTCTTTCGAGACAATAAAATAATCCACGAGCTATATTACCATGAACCGACATGTACGTGGCGCAATGGCTAGAGCGCGGAGCTTTACCAATGCCACTGCCTGCCGTGCGGTTTCGAATCCCGCTTGGTGCAGGATTTTCAGAGAAATATCATGTTTCTCCCCTCTCAATATTGGAACTTTATTTCGATGTTGTGTCCTTGGGCAAGGCGCTTTACCATCACATGCGTCACTTGACTCAGATGTAAATGAGTACCTGGTAGGACAGAGATGGCAATGTGTGCGATTAGTTCCTAGCGCCGAAATGACTGCAAGTGCTGTAGGCACCAAAAAAGGGAGTTGAAATGGTACATAAATGAACAGGTCCAGTGACCAGGGGTAATTTGTGTGAAGCGCACAGAGCATTGTATATGCGCTATATGAGAACTCACCATTATTATTATTATTTATCTGAATCACCTGGAGTGCAGCCATTAAATATGGCAAAATCAAGTCCAGAGCACATGCGACAGAAGAGATCTGCTGATGAAGTGAGGAAAATAATTATAAATTCACCTAGCAAAACGTGCGATCTTCTTCCGATCCCTACTGAGTTTAGTGTAGGCTCATATGTCTCATAAAACACTTTCGTGCAATTTGTCTGTTAAAATGAATTTTTCACTTGATTCTGACTCAAAATATCATGAAGATCAAGAAAGAAAGGAATGCATTTTTATAGGTCGAGAAAATGTCCAAAATGGCGAAATCCAAGATGGCCGCTAAAGTATATAAAAATAAACATATTTACGAATAATTTTGCAAATACATACGCTAGAGACATAAATAATATGTCTATTCTTATATTTTCAGGTATGAGAAAACCAATTCTTTCATTTGTTTTCAGAAAAAATATTGTAAAGTCCATATTTATGCAAATATGAGCAGAAACAACCGGATATCGCAGTGAAACTGCCGCTAACATTGTTTTTGCTGATAGTTTTTTCTCTGTTTTGATTATGCTTGGCTGGTTCCCCTATGGTGATATCTGGGCGGATGTGGAGCTCTCATCCTTGTGGATGTTTTGTAAAACTTGAAATTCAAAATGGCTGCCATGAAATCACTGAAGTTATATTTTCCATAATATTTTTATCAGGAACTACAATAGAGCAAATTCCACCATCATTCGACATCATTATATTGCCTAAAATGCTACGATAAGCTTTATTATATATATTCCCAAGTAAATTACATACCGGCACATATATTCATTATATGCGTGTAGTAAGCTTGCACATTACCGTCTGGGGGTAAATCCCAGACATGCCCAGAAGCCCTTATTGTGCGAGCGAAGGAAAACACTCTCAATAACCCACCATGCCCTTTCACCCCCACCCACACATCATCATCTAGAGGTCATTAACTTCGAAAGGTCAAAATTTTACAATAGTTATGACCTAGCTATAACGGATTAGTAGACCGTTGTAACGGATTAGTAGACCGTTATAACGAAACTCTAGACCGTTATAGCGAAATAATAGACCATTATAGCGATATAGTATTCCGTTGTAACGAAATACTAGTCATTTATAACGGGAAAATAGTCTAGTATTTAGTTATGACCTTGATAACGGTCTAGTATTTTGTTATAACGGTCTACTATTTCGTTATAACGGTTTATAGCAAAATACTAGGCCGTTATAACGAAATACGTAAAACGATGGAATGATCGGTTTTATATATATCATGGTGACAAGTTTGGTGCTTGTGACATCATTTGTTTCACCTATCGGTCCCATTAATATGTGGTGACCTGTACTGAGATCAGCCCAGCTAACAGTAACCAGTGACGCAGTATGCATATGATATCATCATACTATATAAAGCAGCGAAATCAATTTTTAAATGGCAGCACAAATAAAAATAATACAAAAACGTATATCTGTACATTTATTTGTTGAAAAAATGTGTACAGTGTATAGAAATAATATGTATTTATGTATAAGGCTACGAAGCATTATGTTGGACATTTAATGTGTAAACTAAAATCATTTGTAATTTTTAAATAACACAGACACCGAGTAAAACAGTTGGTTAAAATATTGAATAATTATGATGGTAATTTGGAAGGATACTGCAAATTAAAAAAACAAAAAGTATTTGTATAAGTTCAGTGTTGTCAGATATACTTTCTACAGTATGTGTTTTACAGGTGCCGGTAATTGGTGAGTACTTTTGTTAGATGTTTTTTCTACAGTAGGTGGTTTTGTCGTTGACTAAATTTGGTCCATACCATATCCACTCAGCTGACGGAAGTATATCTGTGAACAATGGCCACGGATGGGGCTCGTCGCCGTTTTCGCCATCAGATGCGGGATTTCCCCATACACCAGCAGTCTCGGTGAATCCCACAGTCTCCCATCCAGTCTCCAGTTGATCCGTACAACGCCAGGTGGTGTCCGTCTTCACTCCTGTTGTGGTTGAGGCCAAGAGTCCAGCACTCCCACCACCATTTCGGCAAGCTATGGCGATCAGGGAGTTACAGTCGGTCAGGGGGTAATCAGACGATGCCCACCAGGTGTTCTCGTTAGCGTTGCTGGAGGTTGCCCGGACACCATCAACGTAGACAGCCAAATAGTCAGCACATGCCACAGAAAGTGTAGCTGTATCACGAAAACCTAGAAAACACAACGTGTGAAGACTACATTAGTTGTATTGGATTGACTGTGTGTTTCACGGTTGATCCTGCCTCTACATAGAGTATAGGTTAACAAATTACGAAACGTGATCCAAAGAGTTTATATGAAGTACATGAGGAAGCATATGACAACTTATACAAATTTATCAAAAAGACATAACAATTATATACACACTATGTTGGCTTAAACGGGGGTACTTGGATCCCAAGGCCCAACCCTGCATATCTATGGCGGGATGATATAACGTGCAGCAGGCACCATGAAGACTGGAGGGCAACATGTTCTCACAGAAGCTGACAGGATGTTCTGATCCACTTTAACCGCGATCCTGATAGCATAATTTCTTGCTGGGTTGCTCTGTTTCGCGTGACAATCCAGTGGGCAACGCTGATCCATAACGACCCTAATCCTGAGTGGCGATCCATATACACTATGAGTACACAGCATATTAGAGTTAAAGGGGCCCACATAACATTACTAAGATCAATTTTATCATGCAAACAAGAATACAACATTAACAACAGTTAGCAGCTCATATGACGTGCTTTTCATGCTTGGTAAAGAATATGGAGCACCTTATTTCCATTTGTTGTAAACAAACTATTAACATAAAACATTTGTTTAAATATATTGTGATGAAATATGTGACGTCCAACACAAAAACGCCTTTTTACACAATTGTGAAAAACATTTGGGAAGAAATACAAATATTTCATATAAAAAGCATGTTAAAAACAAGAAAAGCAAGTTTAAACGTTTTAATATGCAGTGACACAAATAAAGCATATCATTTTGTCAATATGGGTATCTCTAATATATTACTCATTCGGCATGAACCCAACTATAGGATGTAATACATACCAGTTAGTGACGCATAGTAAACACACTTGGCATATTTGTACTGAGAGAAAATGGTGCACCCCATTAAAATAAATAGGATCTAGGCTCACATTTTAATAATATTACACTGGGATTCATATTTAATTGGGGAATTTTTTGCAGCCAATTTGCATCCAATTTGGATCAAATTTTGTAAGTACTATTTTACTTACGCCGTTGTATTTTCATTAAATTTTATAAGTACTATATTCCAAAGGTTGCTGTAATCCTCACTACATTTTGTAAGCACTATTTTCCAAAGAGTGCTGTAATTTTCATTCAGTTTTGCAAATACTTTTTTCCAAATGCTGCTATGTATCTGTTTTCCCATAGGCTATTTAGGACATATTTAACTTTCAGCAACTGGCCACAAATAGAAAAAAACAGTGAGAGCTACTATAACATCAGTAGTCCAAGGGTTACACCAATGTTAACCCAGCAAACATACAACGTTAAACCGATGTTGGTTTAATGTTGATCCAACATCGTAGACGGTAGGCTAACATTATGCAGGCATCGGGACAATGTCTTGTGTTTGCTGAAAATAGTTGAACTTGTAGTGTTGGAAACACGAGACCTGAACCTAACCGACGTTGGTCCAACATTGTATAAATATTATACAGATGTGTTTATTGATTGAGATACTTACAGCAGACTGGTGCAGGAGCCCAGACGCATCTGTCTCTGGCCTGATCCCATTCCAGGCCTGACTGACATTTCGTTGTGTACATGTTGCCATAAGAACAGGTGACAAAATAGTTACAGCCCTCACAAGAAGGGTAATTCTCGTTTGCCTTTCCCGAGCAGCTCTCCACACACGGCACCGCACCTGACAAAACAGCAAGATTAGAATATGAAGATTTAGAAATTTGTTCATTTCACAGTAAATATAACAGCCACGTGTTTTTAAACAGAAGTATCATCACCACTCTACCATGTCTACGTACAGTCACCATATTGGAGGCTCTATCTGCCTTGAAATACAGGGCTTAAATGACCATTTGCGTTGCAGAGGTGTGTGTGAATGTGAAACAGTATCAGGTGTGTATGTGAATATGGGACAGTATCAGGTGTGTATGTGAATATGGAACAGTATCATGCACAATTTTACGATGTCAAGTAACCCTAGTCCAGCTGATTTGTTTATACACAATTCAAAGCAAAAACATTAATCTGGCAGATAATTTACTTCTGATAGCTAAGAGGTGTCCGCATTCTAGTCAGAATATGGGAAATCTTTCATGGTGACACACCTTTAAACAGATGGCGCGTCAGTCAGAATGCCCCTTTGTCAGAAGGCCTGTTAGTCAGAAAGTCAGACAATTATCTTATCGGAATAATCTCATTTGTGAACAACCCTATGACCAATTCGTTGTCTTTTTTTATTTACTTGTGCCGGTAACAACGTCTATCCCTTTTCTCACGTTATTGTATTAATAATAGGCTACTCATCATGTTTTTGAACCTATTGTTTTTAACGTAATTTCCAGCTTCACATAAATGAAAAATGCCCATAATAATAGAGTCAAGTGGTTATTGTCAAACTGCCTGTAAATAACAGTTAAATTCCTACACCCCATGTCTTTGACCAGTCTGGAACAATCTAAATATGATCAAGATGATCAACATACTGCTTCAAACGTGAGTATCAGCATTTTGATACTTGCTGAGAAAAATGTGTCGAGATAACAAAATACTGCTGATTGATTATAATGAGAGTCGGATTCTGCACTGGTCTTAATTTGTACATTAGTACACATAATATAATACTGCAATCACATTATATAGGCCTCCAGTCATTTTAGTGGATGAGTCTCGGTCAGTGGCTTGACCTACCTATTGAGTCTGTATAGGATAAAGCCCGAGAAACTCTACATTCATAGCTTTGAAAAGGGCCGAGGCCGAAGGCGGAGGCCTTTTTCAAAGCTAAGAATGTAGAGCTCCGAGGGTTTTAACTGACTTAAGACACATCCGACCGTAATGAAAATCACTCATAATCAACAGTTCGGTCGCGCCCGACTCATTATGGTACCATAGGCCTACTCTGATAATTGCTCTGTACTTGATGAACAAGAACTCTCTATTCCAGGCTTAGAATGTCGTGGTCGGACAAAGAAAATAATGTAGTGGTATGTTTTAAGTGTCGAATTCGCCCTGGGTTTGGGGCCGGTCGCAGAAAAATCCCTATCATGTCCGATGTGGGATGTGAACCCACGAACTCCCGACATTGTGCTCGCAGCTTTTACCACTAGATAAAGGCGGCCGGTTGCGACGCTGATGATTAATAAAAAACCCACCGATAACATACTACAATATGATACGCGCAGATTATCTTATAGGCCTATTGACTGCTGAATAGAAAAAATACACTGTTACAAAAAAGTCAGTAACCCTCCGAAACCGATATTGAAACTCCCACTATTAACCATCTGGAATAAATAATAAGTGTAAGTGAAAGGTTCAGAGGAAAGTGAACAATGGACATAATGAGTCACACAACAAGGCACAATGCTATTGTCAGCACCCATTGTTCAGCCATTAAGGTGGTGTACCACGGGATGGTTAGTACAACATTTCCAGCAAAACTTATCTTTTATCACTCATGTCATAACGGTTTGTGAGGTACTTTATTGTGTATATAACAATATTTCAATATAATTAGAGGAAGGCAACAATACAATACAGAATGGAACAATAACCTGTTACTTACCCTATAAAATCTAATTTAGATGTGAACGTATGTATTGTGGAATATAGGTATATTGCATGACAAGTGAACGTTACAACTTGGATGCAAAATTTAATACTATTTGAGCAAAACTTGTCAGGAGAAATGTATATAATGCGATTTCACCACTGGTGACTGATGAACTAGCTTTGACATGAATATTAATGTATGAATAATGTGGTAATAAAATCTTGCTTGTTGGCTTCTGACTTGGCAGCAAACAATGTAGACCTGTGTTCTCTTGGTCATTCTTTATTCTATAACTTGATACTGTAACCGACATTTGGCATTTTTACATTGTAAAACCACAAGAGCAGATGAGGACAATTGCATCTCAACGTAAAATACGCCCAAATCTGAAGTTATGTGTATATATTATTTAGTAGTTGTATCTATTCTACAGCCCCCAAGTCATGGCAATGTGAGCTCACAAACACATCATTCTGTATATTCGATGATATACATATTCGATGGGCTTTGACAAATTTATTTTGTGATTTAAAAATGTAATGACAATCAATTGAGGAAAAACCTTGATATAATTTGTCATCGCAATGACCTTAACTTCCCTTTGATATGATATTTGATACACTATAGTGTAGACGCTAACCCTTTAAACATGATCTGTACAAATATTGATATTTTTTTGCT
Source organism: Flabesymbios commensalis (assembly GCA_964017125.1). Lineage (NCBI taxonomy): Eukaryota > Metazoa > Annelida > Polychaeta > Terebellida > Flabelligeridae > Flabesymbios > Flabesymbios commensalis. The sequence continues at coordinate 24,081,582 of OZ024912.1, forward strand.
ATGCCCTGTTGTGTTACATTTTATTACCATTTTTATTTAATATATAACAGTGTCTGCTCAACTGCTGTAGAACGGATTTAGAAATACAAATATCAGGATGGTATGCTATGACCTTGTTGTTGACCTTATGTAATTTTGATGCAGCTGGTTAATAGCTATACACAGTAATCTTATTAACTCAACTGTTAACTTAAATGTATACTCTTGTGCATCAATGCGTTCATATAGAAGTGACAGTTAATATTTCAAAAGACATCACATTCAAAGCACTGTAATTCAACATGGATATATATATGTTCTTGTTCAGTAGATCTCATGTGGATGTGGATATGCCATAATTGTCCAGCTAAAAATGTCATGCCGTCTGTTACGTAGATGTGTGATATAGGGCCTGCATGTACATATGTTATACTATGTAATTGTCATTACTATTATCGAGACTTTGGATAAATTTTATAAATTGATATCGAATAAAGGTATGCTGTGTTTTATTGTATTCTTGATGCCGCAAACATGCGGTTTGATGAACTAATCTAGTCTCTTTCTTAATTGATGACAAAGATGTGATAAATTTATTAAGTTCGTGGCGGCCATCTTGAAAAATGTACTGTATTACATGTGCATTATACCGAAAACATAAGATTTGGCGACATAATATCATCTCTATCTCAATTGATGATGAATATGTGTTTTAGTGATTTCCTGGCGGTCATTTTGCAATTTGCATTTTTATCATCATTTATATCATTTTAATTTTTTATCATATTTTTTATTGCCTTCCTTGATATCGAAAACTTATGGTTAAGTGAAATAATCATGTCTCTATCTCAATTATTGATGAATATATTATAATTTTCGTAATTTTATGGCGAAAATTTTGAATTTTGTCTGACAAGAGGGGTTTGACACCAATTTGCGAAATCTATCAAACCTTTTCTTATTCTGTAGTCCATTGTGAACATTTATATAGGTGGCATATTTTAAGCATTGAAATCCCACGGGAGTTTATTTATGAACAAAACCATCTCCACTATTGGCACTATTTGCACTATTTGCTGGGTAGACTACTATTCCAGCTGCAAACAGACGTATCAGCTCTCCAAGTACAGCCATATTTGAACTTACCCGTGGAACCAGCCGCAAACAGAAGTATCAGCATCACTCCAAGTACAGCCATCTGTGGTGATTTACAAGTCATCGTACAGGCTGAAGATGAAATCACAACATAAACCTTGATAATTCGTTTAAGAAGTGCCCACGATCAGTGACTGAGAGTTTATTCCTTTGTCATAATACCATCATTAGCATACTAGCATACTACATTTGTCATGTAAATTAATGTGTTTCCAGCCAATCAGAGACGCCAGCTATCACCGCATTGAACTGTTTCATCAACACTTCTCCCAAACGTCGGTCTGACCCATCGATCTCCATTGCTACATTTTAGCTACGCGTGCATATTTTGTGTACAATTCACAATATGGACGCTCCGATCTCTTATCTCCGATCTTCTTAAAATATAGTCATTTTCATTCACCATGAAGCTGTCATCGCACGGCAATTCACACCTCAAGGGGGGGTGAATATTAAAATAGATACCTCAGCGCTGAGGATGTCGGCTACAGATGATAAGAAGTAGGCCTAGTGCTTTCTAAACATACACACTATTGATGGCCAGATGGGAGGGGGTGGGCAGCTGTCAGTGACATTATCACTGTATCAGGCAGAGAGGGGCTTCGCGCATCGGTAGTTCGTTTGACTGCCTCGCGAGTCATGCATGCGTCCCGGGTTCAAATCCCGCTGATCCTACTTGGGATCTGCCAGAGAAATATCAGTGTTTTTCTCTCTAAATGTGACCAGGCGATCACATTAATGGCGGCTTCATCGAGTTTATGTTGAGACCTGTGAATCGACGTCAATTTCGCACTGAAACAACAATGTTAAAGCAACATTGATTCAACGTCTTGTATCTACTGGGTTCAGCGCGGGAAAATATATGGTACGTGCAAAAATATTCTCATGCTGTTAGCAGCACCACACCCACGAGCCAGTCGGCCGACAGGGAGGGACTGCTCTGGTCACAGAATGGAATATTCTCAGTACACGTGAACACTAGAAAATAAAAATTGTATTTTTTTCAAAATACAAGGCGCAAATAATTCGTTGTGATCTCGTGATTTGATCCTCCATGTGATATAATACATGTAGATTTATATATATGTTGAAATTAGTGACATTTTTATTCCAGGAGGTGGAAGATTGTCACTGGCACCTAAACAAAATGACAACTCTATCTGTATCATATGTGCTCATGCACTTGATTGATTGATTGATTGATTGATTGATTAATTGATTGATTGATTGATTGATTGATTGATTGATTGATTGATTGATTGATTGATTGATTGATTGATTGATTGATTGATTGATTGATTGATTGATTGATTGATTGATTGATTGATCGGTCGGTCGATCGATCGATCGATTGATTGATTGATTGATAAATTAATTGATCGATCGATTGATTGATTGATTGATTGATTGATTGATTGATTGATTGATTAATTGATTGATTGATTGATTAATTGATTGATTGATTGATTGATTGATTGTTTGATTGATCGATCGATCGATTGATTGATTGATTGATTGATTGATTGATTGATTGATTGATTGATTGATTGATTGATTGATTGATTGATTGATTGATTGATTGATTGATTGATTGATTGATTGATTGATTGATTGATTGATTGATTGATTGATTGATTGATTGATTGATTGATTGATTGATTGATTTTTTTGTTATTTTTCTTATTTTCACTACTCTTATTTAATTGTCCTAAGTATAATTTGTGTTATTGGAAAAAAACATGCAGATAACTTTATTGAACATTTAATACGCATAAAGTTACGAAAGTACGAAGCTGTCCAAAAAATACATAAGTGAAACTAAAAGTACACAATTGGTGCACACCAAAAGCACACCAAATACCTTGGTGGACACAAAAGTTTTTTTTTATCAGTTGATACTCACCAAATCATTTGTGGCACAACAAATACGATTTTTTATTATCATGATTATTAGTGCGAACCAAATTATTTCGTGCACACCAAATACATGGTTTATTTGTTGCGCACAAATTAAACACTTTCAATTACAATATTATTTATTTTTATAAATGTACCTTGAAAGCTTCCGAAGATTAGTCATGGACTAATAGCATGACACAACAATCCCATTAATTCAATACATTTGGGTCATGGTAGTTTAACCCTCGTCCTGCTGGGACCTTACAATGTATACATTTTAAAGCAAGAATAAAATAAAATAAAAAAACACTTACAATATGGTGGGTGCTCAGTTAATCAAACAATTTAATTTGAAGATAACAATTTTTTATACATACAACTTTGTTTCGTCATTTATCATGTTCATAAATTTACAATATTTTATAAACGATAGAAACCATGTTTTTTATCAATTTGAATTGATCATAAATGTCTTTGTTAGCCATTCCCGCTTTAATTGAATACCTATGTTATGGGACTACGGTCATTATAATTTGTTAATTGTTTTAATGTGGGAATCGACTTTAGACGTCAGAATCTGACGTCTATAAACGTCGTGCAGATTCTGAAGTCGAAAGTCTGTCCCCGCACTGAAAGAGTTAACATGGGTTTTATATATTGTTCCACCGCAGTCTTTATTTTAGCTGAATTTCGTGTTGTTGACAAGGACATCATCCTTTTGTAAGAAATAAGTAATTGCAAAACCTCCATGTGTTAACTAACGTAAAAAGTAGAATTGAAAGTTTTTTATGGTTTGACTTCATGAAAAATACAATTTTATGTTGACACAAGTGACTATTAATCAAAAAGAAAACATTTGACTAATCTCTACTTAAGTAGAATGTGATCGAAATGAAAAATGTATCTTTCGACTTGATAAAAATTCAAATGACTTTTTCCCGCTCAAATGAATCATAGTAAATAAAAAGAAGAATATAGTGTAAAGCAAATTATGCTTATCTATTTCGACTTATGTGAAGTGTGGACACAGGTTGTACAGTTCGTAGAGTGTGGCGCCTTGCAACTGTATACCACCCCCCCCCCCCCCGCCTGAGACGTTAGAACATTATTTCGATGTTTGCTTCACTTGACTCAGGTTAACTACCTGTGGGGGTAGAGATGAAAATATGTACGTTAAGTTCAATGCGCCAAAATTGTTGCAGGACTGTATGCTTTCCGTGAAATGGTACACAAATTAGTAGGTCCAGTGACCGGGGGGGGGGGGGGGGTGTTGGATTTTAAAGGCAGCTCATAGGTCTTCGACTTGACATCAGAATATAAAACTTTACATTTTACTTTCCCTTTTATTCCCTTTCATATTAAACACCCCAATGCAGCCTCGTTTTTGAGAATACCGCAATCTTTTAAAAAAAAGTTCATTTACTAATATATATTTTTGAAACAGGACATAAATATTAGGGCTACAGATTTTTTGCTCAAATTTATATATTTGAGCAGGGCATAGCTCGATATCGCAATGACGTGCAAAACGCAATGTAAAGATCTGTTGGTCCCTAACGATATTAGTGCAGCAGAATAGTATACAATATTTGAAGGAGCAAATTGTCCATTTGGTGACCATAATTTTGTATTATTATTATTGTTAAAAATATTTAATACGATAGTTATTACAAGGCAAGTACTAAAAGGAAAAATAAAACGTACACATAATAAAATAGATGCAATTAAAATGAGCATAATTATTGTATTATATTCATTAAAAAAACACAGGAAGCATTGAGCCGGGTATGTTCTGTGCAGGAGAACTAAGAACCAGCACCGGCTCAGGACATCGTACATCCAGCAGCACGAAAGGTTGGACCAGCGCTTGCGCAATGTTGTTCGAGTATCAACAACACTATCCAAACCTTACTCCAGAATCAGACCCAACCCCCGCGCCTGGTTGGTTTTATAGCATCATGTTAATGTGTGAATAAAATAATATTTAACAGTGTACATAGGATTTCGGCCTGGCTGAACTAGATCAATGTTGGACCAGCGCCTATCCAAAATGACACTGGTGTAAAGTCTGAAAATATACCCCCTCCCAGATTATACCCGGGTAGATTGTGGGATCCCCAAAATCTACCCCGGGGTTGATCCTGAAATACCCCCTGGGTAAATTACGGTGGCACCCAGAATTTATCCCTCCCTCCCAGGATCTACCCCCATTTATTCTGATTATGTGAAGTCTATTCAGAATCCACCCCTCCCTTCCAGAATATACACCCCTTTTCAACAACTGGAGGGTATATTCTGGGAGGGAGGAGTAGATTCTAGGAGGGTCGCACATATAAATTTGTTGAAAAAGGGGGTTTATTCTGGGAGGGAGCTAGGGGTAGATTTAGGGAGGGTCGCAAATATAAATTGGTTGAAAAGGGGGGTATACTCTGGGAGGGAGGGGTTGATTCTGGGAGGGTCGCATAATATTATAGTTGTTGAAAAGAGGGGGGTATAGTTTGGGAGGGGGAGTGTAGATTCTGGGAGGGTCGCATACAGTTGTTGAAAAGGGGGTATTTTCTGGGAGGGAGGGGTAGATTCTGGGAGGGTCGCAAATAGTTGTTGAAAAGGAGGGTATATTCTGGGAGGGAGCGGTAGATTTAGGGAGGGTCGCACATATAAATTTGTTGAAAAGAGGGGTATATTCTGGGAATGAGGGGTAGATTCTGTGATCCGAAGACACTTCAGCAAATCACGAAAAGGGAGGTAGATCCTGGGAGGGAAGAGTAGATTCTGGCAGCCTCCAGTAAAATCTACCCCGGGTATAATCTAAAATCTACCCCGGGGTAGATTCTAGGAGATCCCAGAATCTACCCGGGTATGGTTTTAACAGGGGTATAATCTGGGGTGTTACACCTGGGCAAAGTCTCAATGGTTTCTCCTGGTATGTGGTATAACATTAACCCAGATACGGCCCATCAACCACACAGAGGTGAGAAATGTATTTATTCTGTAAAACTCTGTAAAACTTGACCTTCTTTGTTTACACCGAGCTAGCTAATACAATGAAGCATGGGGAAGGGGGTCTTATATAACATTGTTTTCGCCGAGTTGTCATTCAAAACGGTTTCCGGTGAGGTCACTGTGTTTCAGAAAATACAAGTGACTCTGAATGACATGCTAGCAAACACGAGACATACGCACAACGCCGGCATAAACGCTGAGCCAACGTCGCAGATGGTGGGAACCTCACCCATGTCTCTTGTCTGCATGTATGTTTATCTGATAAAAGTGTGGTTATATAATTTAGACTACAACAGGTTTGACGTGTGAGACTCCGTCATTCTCAAGGTCAGGTCTGGCCATTGACTGTATCGCCCAAACTGCTATGTGGGCCACACAATCAATGCTCTAACGCACTAGATACCGACCTCGAGATCAGCTCTTGTGAACTCACCAATGTTATGAACAAGGGCATTCCTGAAGTCACAAGAAAACACCCTCGCTGACCAGGGCTGTGAGACATGTCAGATGCTGTAATGAAGAAATAGACACTGAGCAGTCAGTATGCAAGAAAAGGGCATTACAACTAAATATATTGCTACTTGCATGCATGTTCATAAAAAGAACAACATGAACTTGATGAAAGTGAGTAAGGATATATTTAATGTCAAACAGAAACCTTATTTATCACACCTCCTTACATAATTGTGAAACAATAATTATATACAGCGTGCAAGTTGAGGATTAGTTAATTTAGGTAACTGGAAATTAAAGCCTGTATAAAAACTTCAATACCATACTATACAATGTTTAGACATATATTCGAAAACAATTCCGAACGTGTTTTCCCGCTATACCAATGTAAAACTCTCAAAGTAGTATACCTGTATAAAAATTATTTTTAAATGAAGTGCTATATATTTGTATTTAATATTTCTGTATTATCCATTCCGCCTATTATCATGATTATATTTTATTTATAAATTATCTAGCTGATCAAAATAATAATAAAATCAGGTATAGAATGATGTCCACATATGCTATGGATAGGTATGATATTTGTATTTATTATCTAATTATACATCTTGTTATATTGGTTCCACTTGGTAGTATAGTATCTGGTAGTTCAAAATTAAATTCTTATAATTTATTATCAGGAATTACAAGTATTTTCTGTTTGTAAGCTTCTTCGAAATTTAAATTATTGTTTATGTTTGAGAAGAATTTGTTTTCACATTTGTGAACTGAAATACACGCTTCAACAATCGATCTGTAAAATAGGTGATAGTTTTATAAGGCATAATATCATTTAATATCAAAAATGCGCATATAGAATACGAGGTTGTTTTCAAAATTGCTTGAAGTATTTTCTCGCAAATGTCCAATTTTCTTCCCATCCGTCTAGAATTCGTTTGACCCACGTGACTTTAATGATTGACACACTAAATTTGGATTAATCATATTTAATCCGCCTTTGCTAATTTTTAAATATATATGCTACTGCTCTACGAATTTTGTCTCCTTTGTCCCATATAAAATGTACACATATCTTTTCAAATTGTTTAAAAAATATTTCTCTATTGTGGCATTCATAATTAGGTATGTAAATTTAGGTATGTATGAAGTTCTTGGGAAAATAATTTCACCCCATACTGTTAGATTACGGCAATTCCATTTTAGTAGATCTTTTTTTGCTTTAAGTTTTTGTTCCAATTTAGTGTATCACAGTGAGTTTCGTTATGTCGAAAACATAATCCTAAAGCGGGTTTATCTGTTATTTTCATTCTCTAGAAAGCGTCAATATTATATTTAATTGGACCCAATAGTATTCTAATTGTTTTATCTATGCTTAGATCAATATAAGGCCGATCACTTTGCCAAAATTGTGTTTCTGTAACATTGTTTCCTTTGTAATGTCTGTATTGTTTTGTATTATTACAGTATCATCGGCATATTGAGTTATTTTCCGGGTAATTTTTTTACCTTTGTGATCTATTTGTATTTCTTCAATGTTTTTGTTGTACCTGATACGTATTGCTAACGTTTCTACTATTAATATAAATAACGATTAATAACTTGGTGACCTTACTATGGTGACCAAATAGTGCCCATAGCCAAATAACTGATAACGACCATGTCAATAAATTACTTCAATGTCACGTCTGTTGAACTCGATGTTTGACGACGTAGTATTTTCACAAGCATCACAGCTACCAATAGCACTGCATACATCGACTTATTTTACAATTACGTCGTAACGTTGTCCCAATGCTGGGTTAAGCTGGGTCAGAGTCGGAGCATTGTGTGTTCTGGGCAGGTTTTGCAGAAAAAGTATGGCTGTATCAACATTTCAATTTGCTTATACTCGCGTCACGTGGGCTAGCCCAATTCACAACCGATTTGTATAAAATTTTGCACTGTTGTATGCCCCATAGATGGATTTAGCATGTACGCGCCGTCGCATATATGTCATAGTCCTGGAACCAAGGGTTGTTTGTGTCCAATAATTGCCCGGAAATCACCCATCTGTATCTGTACATTTTTAGCTCGGGTGGACTTTCTGAAACCCAATATTAAGTGATTTATTCAAGATTTTCTACAGAAAATTTAAACCGGAAAACCCCGCCAAGATTAGCGATTTTATGCCTATAAAATGACTTATCATCACCAAAAATGAACCGACTTTATGACAAGATTGGAAAAAAGCAATTTGCTTGAATAAATTAAGCTCGGCAGCATTGGGTATTGATATAGCCATGCAAAAAAATGACAATTAAGTATTCCAAACAACACAAGTTATAACATTAGTGACATTCAACCCCACCCTCTAATACGCATGCCGCGGCATCCGTGCCATAATCAGATAATGCATCGCTGGGGACTTCTCTTTGGGATTTTCTTAGTTACTGATGTCCTGAAAAATGTAGTTTGTCATCCCAAGTGTGCAACTATTAGCTTACCAGCAAACAATGAGCCATTGACCTAATCTTTACCTAATTCTTGTTTCGCCGTCGACGGTGTTACAACATGAAAACAATGTTAAATCAACATGCATAGAGCCTCACGTTCGCCTTCCGACTTAACATGGCTGAATTGACGTTCAGCTCATGTATCCTAACTGGTGCCTGCTTAGTTAAAACAGTAATTAAGTACTGATTGAATTAGCTCCCTGGTACTAAAATACTGGCCGGTAGCATTGATTATCACACAAATAAATGGGTAGGTATGCCGCTATGATTAAAAACAGCAAAGAAGCCCTACCCCCAAACTATCTGACCTTGGAGGCAGTCACGACACCATCTCTATTCCAATTCGGGATAACTCAACTCAGGGAATAGTAAACCAAATAAATCCAGGGTCTCAGAGAAATGTATTAAAATGAGTTATCAAGCTGTGTGAATATACAATAGAGCTGCAAATAAATCGAACCAATTTTTAACACATTTTGTGATGTAAACAGACATTTGCATACAATGAATGCATCTAGAAAAATTGAAGTTGATCATGCAAAATATTTTACATGCATGTGTAGTGAGTTGATTGGACATTTCAGACTTCGTTATATGTAGATAGATATTTATTGACGACGGTAAGTCTATGCAGACTTATGCGTCATTAAAATGAACATATGTGCATGACTATACAACAGGATTAGTTCGGTAAAATCACATATGCATGCTGAGTTAACTTAAAATCAAACGACATTATATACTAGAACAAGCACAGGTAAATAAAATTTGCGTCAGAACTATTTAAAATAACCTACAGTTTAACAGCATTTTTAAATTTCCGGTAGATAAAATGGCTACTGTATATAGCAAAAAACCCCTCTGGAAAAAGTATATGTATATAAAAAACAGTGAACAAACAATGCCTCCGTGGAACTCTATTAATTCTTTTATTACAGATGACCATGTCACCCAAAGAAACACAGGCCTACATTAGACCAGTCTCATTTGTTTGTTATTTGTGATGAGGGTGTGTATCATAAATTATTGCCTGACCGCCATTTTTTGTTTAAGAATAGAAGCCCTAAATTTGTTCCAATAATTATTATGAATCGTTTAAATTTTATATCAGCGATATATTTGATTGCGGCCTGTAGATTTACATCTACAAAAGTGGCCTAGAAATCTATATAATAATATTCTCTATCTGGTGTCCATAACCTTCAATTTACAAAAAAATGTCAGCCAAAATGTAAACGAAAACATATTTTTCCTATGATGTGTCGCATATTAATTCACACTTTATGGATTCTGCATGATTTGCAGTTAAGAAATGTATATCTGTTGATTTTGAAGATTTTGTAATAAATAGTTAGTTTTGAAGGGATGTGGAGAAATGATATTTACTCCACCTTGATACATCTTATGAACGGAAATTTATTTCAAATTTACATGGTATGAACCATAATTATGTAGATTGTTCAAATAGAACCACACCGACAGACGTCTACATTATCCTGCCCCTTATTTTATAGGGGTTATTTTTTAACATAAACAATCGGGTTACCCCTTTAAGCCCCGATACATACATTTGGTTTAATACGTATTGATCCTAAATGTTTCAATTTATTTAAAAATATGTTTTAATACACGTTTTAAAATTTCAGTCCGATATATTAAACTTGAGCATATATTTGTCGTAACTGGTGACTTGTATTTACTTACATGTAGTAGAGTTTGAGATTTTCACATAGCGAACTCACAGAGAACAAATCAAATAAATGCCTGAGTAGCTGAAGGGTTAACGAAAAGTGTAGCCCCCTCCCCTTACATTGTACTATATTTGTTGATTATTTTGAATGTTGTCAATGTCATAGTTAACATAGCATTATTATACAAAATGACGTATTTATTCAGTTATTTCTAGTTGACTGTATAATATGAAGCTCGCTTATAGCCCAAAGAATAAAAGCTAAACATATATTTAAAAATATAATTCACGCATATTTGTCCATGACTAGCCAGAATATGTGACAATTTGTAAATTCAGTATACAAAATTGCCGTCAGACAACCAATTTGTGATTTCAGTATACAAAAATGCCGTCAAACAACCAATTTGTAATTTCAGTATACAAAATTGCCGTCAAACAACCAAGATGGCCTGCAAAGAAATGTAACTATATTTTTTTCATTATAATTTATGATATCTAAATAATTACATACCAGGATCGGTTTCAAAATGTACCAAAAAATTCGACGAGCACAAAAAACGATACATAGAAGCATATACTATTAAGAAAATTGATAGAAACTGCATGCTATGTATTTGTATTATACATGTATATTTCAAAAAAGACGATTCGAATAAAATTCATTGTATCAATGTCTGAAAAGATGGAAGAATTATTGTAGACGCAGCTCTACAAGAATACATAGGAGAGCTAAAACTAATAGGCAGCCAGACAAAGAGAAGACTTAGAATAAGCTTGGAGAAGCCAAATCAAGTTGTATTGGTTGATCCTAGGACATCTCTTAGTTTCAAACTTTATTTGTGGAGGAAAGGATTCAGATTCAGAATATGGTGGAAGCGGTGCTAGCTAAGGTTTGCCGGCCGCATTATGGACCGATGAAGACAGGATTCAGATTCAGAATATGGGGGAAGCGGTGCTAGCTAAGGTTTGCCGGCCGCAATATGGACCGATGAAGACAGGATTCAGATTCAGAATATGGTGGAAGCGGTGCTAGCTAAGGTTTGCCGGCCGCAATATGGACCGATGTGAAGACAGTATTCAGATTCAGAATATGGTGGAAGCGGTGCTAGCTAAGGTTTGCCGGTCGCATTATGGACCGATGAAGACAGGATTTAGATTCAGAATATGGTGGAAGCGGTGCTAGCTAAGGTTTGCCGGCCACATTATGGAACGATGTTGTTATCTGAGCATTACTCCAATGTTTTTATTAGAATGCTGTTTCAAATGAAATAAAATAAATTTTAGGCCACCTATGTGCACATATAGGCTGAGCTGGGCCAGGAGAACCTATTGACGTTGGTGAGATGAATAAGATGACACTTCCCTCCAGATAGTCCAGCAGATTTGTGAATAAAAATGCTCAGTCAGTCATAAAAGTACCAAAAATGTGCGTATTGATAGTTCATTATATACCAAGACATATTAGCTATGAACCCAATCTCAATTTCCATTTATTCAGAATTGCAGCCATTTTCGAATATGGCCGCCAAATTTGTCAATTGCGACAGTAGTTCTGGTCTTGTGGTATCAATATCGGAATACAAAACCAAGAAATAATTCCTATAAGCCAATAAAATCAAATTAGTGATGTCATAAATTAATTAGAACCAAAAATATATCACCAAATTATGTTTAGTTAAAGAAAAAATAGTGAAAATGCCTTCAAAATAGTTACTGTGGAGACGCAATATTTACCGGTTAGCTTTAAAAGTAAAAAAGTCACACAAATTTATAACTACAGTAAACTATTTAGTTCAAAAAGAAATGTTTTATCATTTCTATCTAGGTACACAAAACATGCACATGATATTCTGTCTAAAAAGTTTATTGAAGACTCAGTTCCAATAGCAACTACCCCTGAGACTGAATTCCTGAGGGAAGGAATACTTGCTGGAAATATTCGTGAAATTATTTCACTGCACGAGGTCTTAGCATATTGACAATGAGAGCTCCATCTAACAGTAATATATCAACATCTGGTCTGTCATTTCTAAACATTGTAATATATCTGATTTTGTTTCTGTACGAATGTCACCATAGGTCGAGAGTGATGAAGGGGAATCTTGGTTTTCGTGACTGAAGAAAGTATCCAAATCACATTCACGAACTTGACAAGACGCATAAAGTAGAGAGAACAATGACACATTCTGCTTTAGTGAAGCAAAATGGCGTTCTCTTTTGACTTTGATTTCAGTGGATGACTGCAGTGGGAGCTTGTTTTTCTTAATTGGTTCAAATAGGGACTTTGATCTTACTTTTAGTCTTTCTGTAACAAATTCGCGATATTGGTTTTGTCCCACGCTTTCTGATGTTTTAACTATTTCAACAACAGAAGGCAACATTATGTCCTGAGTATCTAGAACAAGTAGATCGTTAGTTGATGTCTGAAAAGGGTTCCCCATTTCAGTTATTATAGTGGACAGTGATTTTCTTTACTTCCAATGAACAATCAAACTCGTTTACGAGTCTAGCTACTTCTGGGCCAGACAATATCCATCTGAGTAGCTGTGAGGAATTTAATCCTATTGCTCCACCATCACTCTTAACAAGCTTGTTGTTTTGTTCTTGGGCATGATAGATTCCAGAGAAGGCATGCTGCGTTTTTTTTTAACTACAAAATTGCCCTTGTTGAACCCAGCAGCTGTGATAACAACACGCTTCGAACAACGGCATGTTGCGTGCATTTACAGGCAACCGGCGAGCATAATTAGGGTGATCAAGTGCGAATCTTCTGCAGCGCCTAGATGTACAAGTGAAAGTCCCATTCTGTAAATGATCCATCTTCCACAACAAGTTATCTTACCCACGAGGACGCAGTGCAATACCTTGTTTTATCGAGCAAAGCGTCCAACTATTTTAAATAGCCAGATACCTTGAATGTCGCGCGTCGCAAGACCGGCCAATCAGAGAGCCCTTGACCAGGCGTTGACAGCTCGCTGAGAGCATAGCTTGCTTGTTTCCATTAGTATGATAGATCAGATAGATAGATAAGCTGGGAATCTCACGCTGATGTCATTGTGCTCCCAGCTCCCTGAATGGCGGCCACTATATGATTACTGGCCGCCATGATGAAATTCAGTACACGTCACTGTCCAAATGAGAGATTCCCAACTTGTCTATATAATACATCTAGCAACGGAAACATGTGACTGTGTATGAGAGATGAACAAGAGGTCAATTCTTCGCGACCTTTTATGACATATATATAAATCTGAAACATCCAATGAGGTTAGAATCTCAGACACACCCCCAAGGTGACTAGGTAGACAGAATAACTGATTGTAGTACTTGACACGGCCAGGCTCCTGCGATATGCACTCGCATGAGACTGCCCAAGGGAAGATGTAATGATCTGACAAACACAATAACTGATAACTGAATCTCGAGTGTCAGATCCCAGAATTTAAATAAATTGTGGATTTTCTTCAGTTGTCGCCACTCGTCAAAATCACCAACATAATCCTTGCCTCGCCGAGTTTGTGTGGCATGGATGCTGGAATAAAGATATTGCTGTTCCATGAAGAGCTCCAAGGGCTGTGTTTGATGATGGGTTATGATCAATGTTATCATATGCAGCTGTTGTAAAAACTCAATGTCGGAGTTGACGAGGACAAACTACACCTTCTGATTTGTAAAGTTCTGATATATCATTTCCCAGATCAGCTGATATGCTCAAAACTCTGTCATATAATACTGATAATCCTAGGCCGTAGGATTTATCAACCAAGCTACGTTTGCGGGTTTCACCGTGTATAGACCAGACGTGGCTGGGTATAAGGTGTCACGCGGAACGGTTGTTTTTTGACTATTTACTGAAAAAGTATGAAAAATTGGTAAAATCAGGGGTTAAAATACCATCTTTAAGCTCTCTTGTGCATTTTTCAAAGATCAGAAGGAAAATATGTTACATCCACGTAAAAACCTGTGCCAGTAGCTTTCTGTAGAACTCAAATAATTTGATATAGCTCAAAATTTCACTACTCACTGGGCGAAAATGTGTAATACGCTAGATTTTTCCAAATTGAAAAAAAATCGCGCATAGGTCAAGTACACTTTTGGCCATATTTCAGTAAAGCAGCGGCAGTTACCTGATCAACGGGTTGATTCTGGTCCCTGAATAGTCCAGCTATGTGAAAATAATAGTGGCCTAAATTCCTATTCTGGGTGACACCTTACGTCCAGCCACGTCTGGTCTTGGAACAACAGTCCCACATATATCGAAAGAGGTGGCTCTCTCATGGTGTTGTGGTATGTTCCTGTTGCTTGCTTGCGATGACGAAAAGTGCTGTTATAGAAAATACACTGCGCAACACTAAAAACGGCGTGAATCTCAAATGAATTATTTGTCTGTGTTTTAATGTTTGATCCTCCTAGTGTCATTCCCACTAATGATCTCAAAGATTGAGGGGTGCTTTTCTGAGGACTTGTAAAACTTCGACTGTGTACTAAACATGTCCTGCCGAACAATCTTTGCGGCCTGTGACAAAATCCAGGCTTCGCGTCATCAAAATCGCGTTCATATGCTTGTCGTAATGCAGCTCCCACGTCTTTGCTAAATGTGAGGGGAACATCTCTACCTTCTCTGTAAGCTTGAAGATCTTGTTGATGTGCTGGAATTCTGGATTTTTAAGTGAGTGTTATTAAAACGACCCGACATATCACATCAAAGCAGCTTTAGACAAGTTTTATATAGTCTTGCTAGTTCTGCTAATCTAAATACGGGAGCTGCGTCACTTTCGATATGTGTATCCTTCATGTAAGCAATCAGCTCAGCCAAAGCGATACCTTCAATCCGTTGTTGCCCTTGATTCTTATCTTTGTCTATGTTTTTAGCTCTGGCTATGGCTCTATTGTACAATGCTACGAGACAAGCTCGATGATAGATTGCATTCTGGAGATCATGTCACCAGCAATTTTGCTAAACAGTGTCTTGTAACTCCATGGCACATTTTCTAACGTTTCTATCTAAATTCATGGTAGAAACCAAGTGAGCTTTGATCACATAATTTTTTTTTCCTTAGCTTAGATATATTAGTTGAAGTACAACTCTGCCTTGTTGTCTTCTTGGTGTCAGTAGAGGTGTAAATGTCGCTGCTTTTCCGTTTTTGTGACTTAGAAATCACTCTATCCAGCTTCAATTCACTGAACCTATTTCTGCAATTCTTATGCCACTTGGCTTGATTATCAACAAGTGTTGAAGCTATTCCTTTGCCTTCGTACAATAACGCTCCATCCAATGACATTGGTAGGGACCCTATCTTGTCAAATTCCGGAATTGCTGAAGCTGCTTTTACATATGACTTTAGTGGATCCTTATCCGAACGCTTTGTCCCCGTAGGCCACTGCAGAGCCTCGTCTTTATTATCTTGACAAAAGATACTTATCCCTTGTGCCTTTTGTGGCTGGTCTACAGACATTTCTGTCAAACGTTTCTTTGACACGATGCAATAGCATACCATACACAAGCCAAGACTATGCACTTACTGAAACTAATTCTACTACAACTTTATTATATAGCACGTTTCGCCCTCAGTTATGCACATTGGGCCAACATTACAACATGATTGTTTCAATGTGTCGTGTTTGCTGAGAAATAATGTAGTTATTATAAAGAAATTCATTTTGCAGGGGAAATACTTGATGTAAGATATTTGTTTTTATTTCAAAGTTGGTTGAATATATAAAAATAAGCCAAAATGCAGTTACTGCCTTCTTGCCAATCGATGCTAAAAAATGGTGGCCATTTTGGATTTTTTGTCAGAAATTTATTTAATTAGATTTATTCTAAGGTGAATTACGGGCAAACAAAGTGTGTCCATTACAGCAGAAAGCATTGTTTTAATAATCATTAAAATATACTTATTTATACTTATTATTGATTTGATCGCCATCTTTAAAATAGCGGCCATCCTGGATTCCACAATTTTAATTATTTTTCTACATGTATTTGTATCTGTCCCTGTGCAGCATAAACTTCATACATTAAATTTAAATTATTTTTTAATGATCACAATAAAATTACGTGATTTTTTTTAAATTTGGCAGCCATCTTGAAAATGACGGCCATCTTGGATTTGTTCAACTTGAATCTATAGCTAATCATCTCAGCTAACTTTCTGGAAATTTTGGTGGTTTTATCACTAAATGAGCCTTTCGTCTGATTATCGCCACAGATCTGCTGGACCAAAACATAGGATTCTAAATTCGAAGCCTGGCGGTCTGAGGCTGAGCTCGCTACTTCTCTGTCACAGAGGCTCCCCACAATGTTGAATATTCACAAATGAGCAGGGAAAAGACACGTTGTTTTGTCTGCTGGCTTATTCGACAATTAAAATAACAGAACTGAATGAATAATTAGATGAATGAATAAATGAATGAATGAATGAATGAATGAATAAATGAAAGAATGAGTGAATGAATTTAAGAATGAATAAATGAAGGAAAAAATGAATAAATGAAGGAAATAATGTATGAATGAATGAATGAATGAATGAATGAATGAATGAACAAATGAATGAATGAATAAATGAAAAAATGAATAGGCTAAATTGGACCAGTAGAACCTCTTTATGATGGTGAGATGAATGAGATGACACTGCTCCCCAGACACAGAATTCGAAACTCGAAAAATTCACGCTCGCTATCTCTCAATACTGAATCGTTACGGGTGAGCGGAGAAGAATCATTTGTTTCCTTGAAACCTGAATACCAGAGCGACTTCGACTTCGTACATAGTGATACATCGTGTTCAACATGATCGTCCGCTAAGATATGCTCGTCCACAGCTGTTCACCCAGTTTTGTTGGGCCATTGTCTGCGACGCTACCACAGCCTAAACTTGGCATTGGGTGAATGGTATCTATGCGTTATTCGTATAGTTGGGTTCACAGCGACTGTAGCTATATAACGTGTATTCACACCATGTAGCTGGCGTCCATTTACCATGTAGGCCTATAGTATCTGGATCGCCAAGCTACGCTGCAGGGTGTAGCTCAGGTTTCTGGTGAGCTGTGATTTCTGGGCTGTTTCGTGAAACAGAATGACCCAGTATGAAATTAACCGATCAGGATCAGGGTTGACACGGATCAGGGCGTCCCCTCAGCGTCCTAGAGCAAGTGCCTTTCATCCAGTCTTGGCGCTGGTAGCGGCACGTTCAGATTTATAGAAAGTTCACCCACCTCCTCCCTTCTTCCATCCGCACTATACTAACAGTAACACCTAGGGTATCAATTACTTCTTGATCCCCCAAGTCATACCATCCTTTAAGAGTCGTGTGGCGGGATGTGGTTATATCCTGACTGCCTCGTGTGCCATATTCATCAGATCCACTATACTATCCTCCCGCTAGCGTACGTAGCTAACAGTTGGTGGATCTGATTGATTACACTGTAGAATGCGTTCTGTGGGAATATTCGTGAATTTGACCTGATTCCGGCCAATATGGCAATACGTAACAAAAATGGTGTCCTTGACATTCTAAAGCACATAGGCAGGTCAAGGAATACACATGGCCAAGCACGTTACTATTTTTATGAAATAAAAAACGTCTTTAAAGAGAGGGTGGGTGGATCAGGCAGAAGTTATACTACATGTTTGCATCTAAAATGTTATATTTCTTGTCCCGACATCCTGTAGATATTTAAGCCTGACATTATTAATCCTGACATTACAGACCTACATCTGTACATGTATCATGTGTATTGATTATCCTAGTATAGTTGTATTATATAACACAGAAGACAGATAATTCTAAATCATATGGTCAATGTTGATTTTATGTTCAGCCAGTATCGTAGACGGTTGATATACATCAATGCAACAATGTTGGGCCTGCGTCGCAAACGATGAACTAACGTTAAATCAATATTAGGTCAGAATATCGTGTTCCCTTAGACTGCATACCAGTAAGAACGATGACCCAGTGATGTGTTTAGAATAGGTAGTAGATAATTGCTGGTGTGATTACCAACCCCTAACATTCCGTCCACCCTGCACTGCTTATTTGGCTCATTAAAGAAAGATTGAGTGTTATCATGTCTGTGCTCATTCCTGCTGGTATCTTTGTATTACAATAAACAAGCCCACAATAACACAACTGAAACATGCAGATCCAATGTTGCTTTTATGTTGGGCCGACATTGTACAAGATAGACCAATTATAATACAACACAGGTTGATTGCATGTTCTGGTCAAAATAATAGGACTATAAGGACAAACATAACTAGAGTGGAATTGTGACTTTACAAGACTAGTAACAATAATGGTTGGGCTAAATTTTATGATTTTTGGCGGCTATTTGAATTTTGTTGGGTTATTTTTATCATGACAGATTGGAATTTTGATTATGTGTTTTTTTCGCAGCCATTTTGAATTAAAAGTGTAGACTTCTGGACTTCTTCTTTGGTTTAATGCTGTATCATTTCCTGCGACGCTGGCCAAACACTAAAACAACATTGTATCGACGTTTTGTGTTTCATGGAATTACAACTGCTAGTTCAATCTCAAAATGTAGCATTTGAAAGGTTTTACTGTCCATATCAAAGACCCAATGTTGGCTTAATCCTGGGCCACTGTCTGCGACGCTGGCCCCACATCTAACATTATTGGATATATGCATTTAAATTATCAAATGTAGAGGGTGCTCAAAGGGTGCAAGTCGGTGATGTCGCCTCTGAATAAGGGCTCCTATATTGACTGGTTCATATTACATTCATGCAGCTTAAACCAAAATGTACATTGATCCACATGGTGATCCAGAAAATCCTGAATAAATCCGGAAGAACACTTCGATACCTAAGGACCATTGTGCTAAGGTTTGAAGTCGATTGGATAAAAACTCAAAGAGAAATAGCCTATAAAAATTTGACAATGATCATTATAGTGATCCAGAATAAATCCTGAATAAATTCGGAAGAAAATGATGATAGAACATCTTCCCAAAATCTAAGGATCATTTTGCCATGGTTTGAAGTTTGATTGGATGAAAACTCAAAATTTGGACACAGAGGAATAAAAACTAGCGAGATCTTAAGCGAACTCAATATGTTTGGGCAACGCCCAAACATAATTATGCAAATTTGTCTCTCATGGCATGCACAAGAGAACCTCGAATTTGGCATAGATTTCAGAGTCTGGTGTGAGTCACCAAATAGTGGTTTTGTATGCCCTATCAGAACGCAACAATTACATAACTGATTCCCGAAAAATGAAATGAATCGGGCTTTAGGCCACCTTTGTGCACATATAGGCTAAACTGGGCCAGGAGAACCTCCTGAGGATGGTGAGATGATTGAGATGACACTGTCCTCCAGACACAGGATTCGAAATTCGAGCCCTGGCGGTCTGAGGCCGAGCACGCTACCTCTCGGTCACGGAGGCTCCCCACAATACTAACTTTCACACGTGGATGGGGAAGAAACAATTTTGTTTCTTTCAAACCGCCGAGACCGGGAACCGAACCCCGGACTCTGGCGTGAAAGGCAGCGGTGCTAACCACTACCCTAGGGCCCCCGCCCAACTGATTCCCGAGGGCCAGCTAGCTTTGCTAATCTGCCCTGGGGACGAGGCTGACCATAAATATGCAGGGGTAGGGCTTGAGATCCAAGTACCCCCTTTTAAGCCAAATGTTGTGTATATAATTGTTTTGTCATTTTAATAAACATGTGGCTAATGTAGCTTTACATGTTTTATAATTCTCTTTGGAGATTGTTTCGTAATCTTTCAATTCATTCTATATATAGGCGGGATCGGCCATGAACAGATCTCTCTCCTTGACCTTGTAGGCTTCAGACGATTCTGACTGGATATAGTACATTGACCCCCACCCCCAGCGCTAAGCACGGCAATAGACATTTTAAATCTGTTTCAATAGGCCATCAAATCACAGTCAGTGATCACATAATGCATCAAGATTTTTAAAGGTTTGGTCGCAAATTGAATAAATATGAGTAATTTTGCTGTTGTGGGTCGCGGTATTTACTATTCCCCTCGGAGATTGTTGGGTCGCCGTAGCGAGACAATATTCAAGTGTGTGAAGAAATAAATACTTTAATTTGGAGAGCAGAGGGTGATGAGTGACCTTCACAAGACATTAAATCAAAATTAATCATCTTCTATGCCAACTCACCGCAAACACCGTGCTCAACGTTGGCCCAACTTTTAACCAGCATTTCCTCACACTGATATTAAAGGATCGTTTCTGCCACTTTATAACGTGGCAGATAGAACCCTTTAATACCAGGGTTTGCTGTGATGTTCCTGCTGGTTGGCTGTACAGGGATACGCCACGTCAATAAAGCTCGGGAATGAGATCACCCAGGTACCATTATGTAAGCCCAAAATACTGGACACCCTTTAAATTGTCGTCAATAATATATAGCGAAATTAATCCTAGACAATTTCAGCGTCCATAAAATTTAGTGAGCACAAATCTGAGAGCAGGTCAGTCCATACAGCATGTACACTTGTAAGTAATTAGCGAAAATAAATTAGCGACAAAATTAGGAATGTAATCAAATTGAATGGGACAGGTCATAATGGGGTTATGCAGTAAATATAATGTTCACATATAAAGGTCACAGCATACATTTTAGCCATGGCTATTTTGGCGGCAGTAATTTGCGGCAGCGGCAATTTTGCCGACGAAAATTTGGGAGGCGGCAATTTTGGCGAATATGATAGATAGATAGATGGATATTTATTGACAACGGCAAGTGTATGCAGACTTATGCGTCATTAAAATGAACATATGTTCATGACTATATACAATAGGATTAGTTTGGTAAAATATGCATGCTAAGTTAACTTAAACATGTTAAAATCAAACGACATTATATACTAAAACAAGCATAGGTTAAATAAAATATGCATCAGAACTATTAAAAATAACATACAGTTAAACAGCATTGCCATGCTATTTTTAAGTTTCCCGCACTAAAACCAGAGATAAAATAGCTACTGCATATAGCAAAAAAAACCTCTGGAAAGCGTAGAAACCGAGTAATTGCATAATGAGTGAGAGTATGTATAAATAAGAAAATAATAATATTAGTTACATTTAACATGTTAGAAAACAATCTAATATGTTTTATATCTAAATACCTTGCTTAATTACTTTTCTTCACAAATGTTATATGACATGTCAAATTCAGCTGCGTCAATTTCGGCGGCGACAATTTTGATGGCGGCAGTGTCGCCTGTGTCGGTGTGAAGTTTGGGGGCGGCATCTTTGGCGCAATTTGGGTGGTTGTGTATGGAATAATATCTTACAACTGGTTGTACCCTTTCGTCGTTAATCATGACTATTGTGTTTTTTACCCTGTTTTATCAGCCGTTTAAAGCACTGTTATTTGCGTCTCAAATTACACAAATATGAATGACTTTCACTCATTTTTATTAGTGCCTCGCGGTAGCGAGATACAACATAAAGTGGATGAAAGTTAAGTGAGATAACTTGGCAGGTAAAGGGTTAGCCTAATTTTACAAGAGATTTAATGTTCCGCACACAATTTTCAACCTACGAACTGAGGTTAGCCAGAAGTGGAGGCTGAATTCAGCCGGGAAATATTCATAATGGCCATAGGCCATTATAATATATTATATTTAAATCAAGCGGAATGAGCTAACTGAGCCATTTATGGCGTTGTCATATTGAACAACCATTTCGTCTATGTGTCAGAAATTTCATATTTTTAAGCACTTAAAGGGTTACTTTCAGAGAATGTAGCTGGTGAAGTGTTCACATGTGTGTAGCGAAGTGTTCACATGTATGTGATGAAGTGTTAACGTGTATGTGGTGAATTGTTAACATGTAATGTATGTGGTGAAGTGTTAACATGCATGTGGTGAAGGGTAACATGTATGTGGTGAAGGGTAACGTGTATGTGGTGAAGTGTTAACATGTGTGTGGTGAAGTGTTAACATTTATGTGATGAAGTGTTACCATATATGTGGTGAAGTGTTAACATGCATGTGGTGAAGTGTTAACATGTAAGTGGTGAAGTGTTAACATGTGTGTGGTGAAGTGTTAACATGTATGGTGAAGTGTTAACATGTGTGTGGTGAAGTGTTAACATTTATGTGATGAAGTGTTACCATATATGTGGTGAAGTGTTAACATGCATGTGGTGAAGTGTTAACATGTGTGTGGTGAAGTGTTAACATGTAAGTGGTGAAGTGTTAACATGTGTGTGGTGAAGTGTTAACATTTATGTGATGAAGTGTTACCATATATGTGGTGAAGTGTTAACATGCATGTGGTGAAGTGTTAACATGTATGTGGTGAAGTGTTAACATGTGTGTGGTGAAGTGTTAACATGTATGGTGAAGTGTTAACATTTATGTGAAGGAGTGTTAACATGTATGTGGTGAAGTGTTAACATGTGTGAGGTGACGAGTTGACATGTATGTGGTGAAGTGTTCACATGTATGTGATGAAGTGTTAACGTGTATGTGGTGAATTGTTAACATGTAATGTATGTGGTGAAGTGTTAACATGCATGTGGTGAAAGGTAACATGTATGTGGTGAAGGGTAACGTGTATGTGGTGAAGTGTTAACATGTGTGTGGTGAAGTGTTAACATTTATGTGATGAAGTGTTACCATATATGTGGTGAAGTGTTAACATGCATGTGGTGAAGTGTTAACATGTAAGTGGTGAAGTGTTAACATGTGTGTGGTGAAGTGTTAACATGTATGGTGAAGTGTTAACATGTGTGTGGTGAAGTGTTAACATTTATGTGATGAAGTGTTACCATATATGTGGTGAAGTGTTAACATGCATGTGGTGAAGTGTTAACATGTGTGTGGTGAAGTGTTAACATGTAAGTGGTGAAGTGTTAACATGTGTGTGGTGAAGTGTTAACATTTATGTGATGAAGTGTTACCATATATGTGGTGAAGTGTTAACATGCATGTGGTGAAGTGTTAACATGTATGTGGTGAAGTGTTAACATGTGTGTGGTGAAGTGTTAACATGTATGGTGAAGTGTTAACATTTATGTGAAAGAGTGTTAACATGTATGTGGTGAAGTGTTAACATGTGTGAGGTGACGAGTTGACATGTATGTGGTGAAGTGTTACCATGTATGTGATGGAGTGTTAACGTGTATGTGGTGAATTGTTAACATGTAATGTATGTGGTGAAGTGTTAACATGTGTGAGGTGAAGTGTTAACATGTATGTGGTGAAGTGTTAACATTTATGTGATGGAGTGTTAGTATGTACGTGGTGAAGAGTTAACATGTATGTGGTGAAGTGTTAACATGTATGTGATGGAGTGTTAACATGCATGTGGTGAAGTGTTAACATGTATGTGATGGAGTGTTAACGTGTATGTGGTGAATTGTTAACATGTAATGTATGCGGTGAAGTGTTAACATGTGTGTGGTGAAGTGTTAACATGTATGTAGTGAAGTGTTAACATTTATGTGATGGAGTGTTAGTATGTATGTGGTGAAGAGTTAACATGTATGTGGGGAAGTGTTAACATGTATGTGATGGAGTGTTAACGTGTATGTGGTGAATTGTTAACATGTAATGTATGTGGTGAAGTGTTAACATGTAATGTATGTGGCGAAGGGTTAACATGTATGTGGTGAAGTGTTAACATGTATGTGGTGAATTGTTAACATGTAATTTATGTGGTGAAGTGTTCACATGTATGTGGTGAAGTGTTAACATGTGTGTGGTGAAGTGTTAACATGTATGTGGTGAAGTGTTCACATCTATGTGGTGAAGTGTTAATATGTATGTGGTGAAGTGTTAATATGTATGTGGTGAAGTGTTAACATGTGTGTGGTGAAGTGTTACCATGTATGTGGTGAAGTGTTCACATGTATGTGGTGAAGTGCTAACATGTGTGTGGTGAAGTGTTAACATGTATGTGGTGAAGTGTTAACAAGTATGTGATGAAGTGTTAACATATATGAGGTGAAGTGTTAACATGTATGTGGTGAAGTGTTAACATGTGTGTGGTGAAGTGTTAACATGTATGTGGTGAAGTTTTAACATGTGTGTGGTGAAGTGTTAACATGTATGTGGTGAAGTGTTAACATGTATGTGGTGAAGTGTTAACATGTGTGTGGTAAAGTGTTAACATGTATGTGTTGAGGTGTTAACATGTATGTGGTGGAGTGTTAAGAATTATGTGGTGAAGTGTCAACATGTATGTGGTGAAGTGGTAACATTTATCTGATGGAGTGTTAGCGTGTATGTGGTGAAGTGTTAACATGTAATGTATGTGGTGAAGTGTTAACATGTATGTGGTTAAGAGTTAACATGTATGTGGTGAAGTGTTAACATGCATGTGGTGAAATGTTAACATGTATGTGGTGAAGTGTTAACATGTATGTGGTGAGGTGTTAACATGTATGTGGTGGAGTGTTAACATGTATGTGGTGAAGTGTTAACATGTAATTTATGTGGTGAAGTGTTAACATGTATGTGGTGAGATGTTAACATGTATGTGGTGAAGTGTTAACATGCATGTGGTGAGGTGTTAACAGGGTTCTGAACGCTGTTAATTTAAGCATGATCTCATTTTCCATCAGGCTCGTAACTGATAATTTAATCAGCAATACCAAATTATTATTATTTTAATTAATGGTGCATTTGAAGAGCTAATTAATGCCCAATCCCCCTATAAAAATTTTCACATAACAATAAAATACATTTTCTGAATAGTCTTGACAAAACATTGTGCAAGTCGAAAAATAGCGTTTTCTTTTAATCGTCATAAAATCACACGATGATTTCGCGGCATTTTGTAATTATCATACAGCTGATAATATCTAACCGTGATTACAGGCTCATATCAGTGCCCTTTATTACGAACGCGCGGCTTGGGGTCTAATAGCTTTTCCACGCTCTAGTAGGTATCGCTGGAAACAATAATTGTATTCTCATATTGTCGAGCTGGATTCCCCACAGTTAGATCTATATCTAAGGCGTGCGATTGGTTGAAATGGCAATCTCAGGCAATGGTCAAGATCTACAATAATATGTTACGTTATGGGTCTACGGCCATTACAGATGGATAGTTCTAGCAGTGTGGGGATCGACTTTAGACGTCAGATCATGACGTCTAAAGTCAATGAGCAAGATCTACAATTATGTTACGTTGTGAGTCTACGGCCATTACAGATGTATAGTTCTAGCAGTGTGGGGATCGACTTTAGACGTCAGATCATGACGTCTGAAGTCAATGAGCAAGATCTACAATATTATGGTATGTTATGGGTCTACGGCCATTACAGATGGATAGTTCTAGCAGTGTGGGGATCGACTTTAGACGTCAGATCATGACGTCTAAAGTCAATGAGCAAGATCTACAATATTATGGTATGTTATGGGTCTACGGCCATTACAGATGGATAGTTCTAGCAGTGTGGGGATCGACTTTAGACGTCAGATCATGACGTCTAAAGTCAATGAGCAAGATCTACAATATTATGGTATGTTATGGGTCTACGGCCATTACAGATGGATAGTTCTATCAGTGTGGGGATCGACATTAGACGTCAGATCATGACGTCTGAAGTCAATGAGCAAGATCTACAATTATGTTACGTTATGGGTCTACGGCCATTACAGATGGATAGTTCTAGCAGTGTATGGATCGACTTTAGACGTCAGATCATGACGTCTAAAGTCAATGAGCAAGATCTACAATATTATGGTATGTTATGGGTCTACGGCCATCACAGATGGATAGTTCTAGCAGTGTGGGGATCGACTTTAGACGTCAGATCATGACGTCTGAAGTCAATGAGCAAGATCTACAATTATGTTACGTTATGAGTCTACGGCCATTACAGATGGATAGTTCTAGCAGTGTGGGGATCGACTTTAGACGTCAGATCATGACGTCTGAAGTCAATGAGCAAGATCTACAATTATGTTACGTTATGAGTCTACGGCCATTACAGATGGATAGTTCTAGCAGTGTGGGGATCGACTTTAGACGTCAGATCATGACGTCTGAAGTCAATGAGCAAGATCTACAATATTATGGTATGTTATGGGTCTACGGCCATTACAGATGGATAGTTCTAGCAGTGTGGGGATCGACTTTAGACGTCAGATCATGACGTCTAAAGTCAATGAGCAAGATCTACAATATTATGGTATGTTATGGGTCTACGGCCATTACAGATGGATAGTTCTAGCAGTGTGGGGATCGACTTTAGACGTCAGATCATGACGTCTGAAGTCAATGAGCAAGATCTACAATATTATGGTATGTTATGGGTCTACGGCCATTACAGATGGATAGTTCTAGCAGTGTGGGGATCGACTTTAGACGTCAGATCATGACGTCTAAAGTCAATGAGCAAGATCTACAATATTATGGTATGTTATGGGTCTACGGCCATTACAGATGGATAGTTCTAGCAGTGTGGGGATCGACTTTAGACGTCAGATCATGACGTCTGAAGTCAATGAGCAAGATCTACAATTATGTTACGTTATGAGTCTACGGCCATTACAGATGGATAGTTCTAGCAGTGTGGGGATCGACATTAGACGTCAGATCATGACGTCTGAAGTCAATGAGCAAGATCTACAATTATGTTACGTTATGGGTCTCCGGCCATTACAGATGGATAGTTCTAGCAGTGTGGGGATCGACTTTAGACGTCAGATCATGACGTCTAAAGTCAATGAGCAAGATCTACAATTATGTTACGTTATGGGTCTACGGCCATTACAGATGGATAGTTCTAGCAGTGTGGGGATCGACTTTAGACGTCAGATCATGACGTCTGAAGTCAATGAGCAAGATCTACAATATTATGGTATGTTATGGGTCTACGGCCATTACAGATGGATAGTTCTAGCAGTGTGGGGATCGACTTTAGACGTCAGATCATGACGTCTGAAGTCAATGAGCAAGATCTACAATTATGTTACGTTATGGGTCTACGGCCATTACAGATGGATAGTTCTAGCAGTGTATGGATCGACTTTAGACGTCAGATCATGACGTCTAAAGTCAATGAGCAAGATCTACAATATTATGGTATGTTATGGGTCTACGGCCATTACAGATGGATAGTTCTATCAGTGGGGGGATCGACTTTAGACGTCAGATCATGACGTCTAAAGTCAATTAGCAAGATCTACAATTATGTTACGTTATGGGTCTACGGCCATTACAGATGGATAGTTCTATCAGTGTGGGGATCGACTTTAGACGTCAGATCATGACGTCTAAAGTCAATGAGCAAGATCTACAATTATGTTACGTTATGGGTCTACGGCCATTACAGATGGATAGTTCTATCAGTGTGGGGATCGACTTTAGACGTCAGATCATGACGTCTAAAGTCAATGAGCAAGATCTACAATATTATGGTATGTTATGGGTCTACGGCCATTACAGATGGATAGTTCTATCAGTGTGGGGATCGACTTTAGACGTCAGATCATGACGTCTGAAGTCAATGAGCAAGATCTACAATTATGTTACGTTATGGGTCTACGACCATTACAGATGGATAGTTCTAGCAGTGTGGGGATCGACTTTAGACGTCAGATCATGACGTCAAAAGTCAATGAGCAAGATCTACAATATTATGGTATACTATGGGTTTACGGCTGCCGTTATAAATTCATAAATATTATCATAGATTCATAATTATTCCAGTGTGGGGATTAACTTTAGACATCAGATTCCGAAGTCTGAAATCGAACCTTGTTTGAAAGGGTTAACTCTGGAGTCACGATCAAAGATATGCGCCACCTAGTGAATGACTATTAACATATGTAGGCCTACAGCTATCACGCCCTCTGTCATTGGTTCCATGGGAAATTAGGCTGTGCCTGGGCTGTGCCTATGCGGTGAAAACCACTGCCATGGTCTTATATATTCCTTGGTTATACTTCTACTGTAGATAGAAACGAAAAGATCACCCTCATTCTCATTCAGCCGGTGCAGTGTTAAAGCTTCCTGCTTGGAAAGTCGGATATCGTATGCTCGTCCCCCGCTCTGCCATTGAGTTTCCAAAAATAACTCGTCAAGATTTAGTATTGTGGATAGCCTCTATAACCGAGAGGTAGCGCCAGGGCATTAATTTCGAATCCTGTGTCTGGTGGACAGTGCCATCTCATTCATCTCACCATCCACAGGACGTTCTCCTGGCCGAGTTTAGCCTACTTGTGCACAGAAGTGGCCTAAAAACCCATTATTAATTAATTAATTAAATAATTAATCCATTAATTAATCCTGTTCAAGACTTCCGTACTGCCAACACGAATGAAACCCAATCGTTTTAGTTCCTTGCAGTTCGTTGCACTTCTAATCGGTTCTAATCAGTCATTTGCACTTCGTATTGCACTCTGTATTGTTTCGGCTCGCAATCGCATCGGGGGAATCTGGCGATGATTAAGCAATACACAAAGAACTGACTAGAACTCGACGCAACACGGCACAGATACGGTTGTCGTTATTTGTCGTACGTTGCTAATTCCGTTATGGAGATACGATGCAATAGAATTTACGTCACGAACTTGAAAGGATAGGAACGGATTGCAACGATTTACGCTAAAACGCTAAAACTCAATATAGTGGGGATCCTCCATGTTCGGCCTCAGACCACCAGTGCTCGATTTTTGAATCCTGTGTCTGGAGGGCCTAAAACCCCATTTACCACGTCAACAGCATCGATCCACTTTACAGTCCGAGCTCTTTTGCCTTCTGGTCCCAGAGATTTTGCTTCAATTGGATATATTTCTATTTTTGTTGCATTTATCAAGCAGTTCTGTGTGTTCCTGCATCCAATAAACCAATGTTTGCTCATGTTCATCTGAAATGTTAATAGGCAGTGACTTCCTTTTACGTGTCTTGATGACAGGTATATAAAACAGTATCTTGGTCGTGGGGGTGGATGTCTGGCTCATCAGAGTTGTCCAGTGTACCCGGGGGGGGGGGGGGGTGGTGCGAGGTGTGCGGGGGGTACTCGCCTTCGAAATGGGGAGAGGTGTGCCTCCGGCATGTTTAAAACCTGACCCTGTCGCAATTTGCCTCACGGCTAAAAAGACACCCTGTCCCAATTTTGAAATTAACACCGAATTTAATTGATTGTTTTATGGTGTAATTACTACCAATATACTTCATGTTTTATGGTCTTTTTAAACTATTTAAGATTTGTTTATAACATTTTGAGGACATCTGCCCTTAGGCTAGAAAAATGTGATGGAATTCGACTGATGATAGCCTGAAAAATCAGCAAAATACTTTTGTTGCATTTATCAAACAGTTCTGCGTGTTCCTGCATCCAATCAACCAATGTTTGCTCATGTTCATATGAAATGTTAATAGGCAGCGACTTCCTTTTACGTGTCTTGGTGACAGGTATAAATCAGTATCTTCAAATTAACACCGAATTTAATTGATTGGTTTATGGTGTAATTCCCTCCAAGTTGTATAGTCTTTTTAAGCTATTTAAGATTTGTTTAAAAAAATTTGAGGACATCTTTTCTTAAGCTAGAAAAATGTGATGGAATTCGGCTGATAATAGCTTAAAAATCAGCAAAATACTTTTGTTGCATTTATCAAACAGTTCTGGGTGTTCCTGCATCCAATCAACCAAATGCTTCCTCATGTTCATCTGAAATGTTAATAGATTCTGACGACTGAAGTCGATTCCCGCGCTGTAAGGGTTAGCAACCTGAGTACGACACGTGACCGGAGTCATTTGACACTCAATAATAATGATAAACCAGTAAAATATAATGTTATATTGATATTTATGGATCGTAAAAAAAATACTTTTAAAATTGCCCGGATCTCCCTTATATTTAGACAAATTTAACATAAATTAGCATAACCAAAAAAGAGAACAATTTTTTTTATTTCTATTTTTAAGTCAATTAATGCATCAGAATTGTGAATTTATACTTCAAATTTGTGAAACGCTGTCATTGTTGAGCAAAATCACTTTAATACAAAATTGTTCGCTCGTCTAGATACCTATGTTTTCCATCCCATCGAGTTCGTCCTATTTCATTTAAAATAGGGGTACCACATGCCAATAAAATCAGTATACATTATCATAAATTAGCATACAAATCTGTAAAATACTGTAATAAGGAAAAAGAATATATTTGCCTACAAAATTGTTTTTGTAATTGTTGTCCACTTTTGTTAACCCGTGGAGTTCGATTTAGGTCGATAAATTTTTTATATTATAATATTCATTTTATAATGTATCCGATGGAGGGTAAATGCATTTTATGACACCATTTACCCCCCCCCCCCCCTCCCCAATCCATTGGTATTTACTTTTCAAGTAAGCAGCTATTAATGACATTGTTCTGTACCCGTTTTTTTGTGCAAGTTACGATAAATCGTACGCTTACGATATATATGTATTGTAAGGTGTACGATAGTACGGACACAGGTTGCAAGTGGAGATACAGTGTGTAATAATTATTGTCCTCTTTGCTGTTCCGAAATGACAAAATAGACTTATGAACCGATCTCATTTCAATTTATTATCTCTCGCGCTCATGGAGCATGCATATGTTTTTATTTACGTAGGTATGCACAAAATGTAAATAAATACTACAATTATGTATCGTATCATCAGCACACTCGTAATTATGTTATGCGATATTAATGTGCATACATTAACTTCTGCCGTCATACAATAAATCTATAATTCGCGAAGAAGCGCGCAGGGCAATTAGTTTCAACCTTAACTCTACGAGACTGCTATTTATGTGATCGCCTAGTCATGCATTCACAAACAAGGAAGACCCACGTAGAATCAGTGGGTCTCGAAGCTGGGACTCATCCATGACTGGTGTGGCAGTCAGGCGCTCTACCAATGCGCCACACCCCTCGCGATCTAGTTACATCCTTCTATCTTTACATCGTGGTCCAGTGAGGGTTCCTATCAACGATCACATGAACCATGTGTCGCCGATCGTCACGTCCCTTTTTTCAGGTTAAAAAGATTCGTCCATCAGGCGTATTTTTACGATATCCTGAAAAACGTACAGTAATTATACACCATATGACGAGCAAATGGCATTGTGCACATTATCACTGTTGATCACAGTAAGCATTAGATTAGAACGCAACAACTCTGTGCATCATGTGCATAGTGTTTTTTATGCCCTGCACGACCTGAAATTATTTGTAAGAAAAAAAAATCTATAACAAATAGTCTCCCAGAAAGCACGAGACGCTGGCCCGATGTTATAGCGTCGTAACATCAAACCAACATTCGGTCGCTGTGCCGTTTTTGTTGGTCTACTTTTATAGAAATAGTAGCAAAGCACTGGTTGTTAACTCCACCATTCCGCTGTCATTTATTCTCAATTTATTATTTCCCATTTTTGTACGATGTAGGCTATGCCATTAGATTTCAAGTCAAACCATAAGTGAATTTGCAAGTTTATAGAATACGTCCAGGCTTTGTCAATGAATATACACTCTAAACAATATAGGTTCTATAAAAATAACCCTTCAGTACTATTACCATGCAAGGGTTCTCCTGGGGTTGCATGGTAATAGTATTCAATGATTCCTTCTAAAGAACCTATGTTGTTTAGAGTGTACCCCGATATCGACTCCTTGATTGTTTATAATTATATAATAATGTTATATATTATTAGTAAAAATATGACAATAATGGTAAATATTTCACTGTAGTGAAAACAATACATAACCGCTAAACAAATTGTTTAACCAAACTTGATGACAAATCAGACATTTTGTTGTTGTTGTCATCCCAATGTACTCAAGTCTTTTCGATTTGAGTTTGGGAATGGTTCCAATATTTAAGCTAAATTAAATACTTTAAAATCATGTAACTTTAACGCTCATAACATAGCAAAATATAATTCGCTTTTGATTACTACAACGTTCCCGAGAAACCGGAAGTGTCTTAAAAATATGTGGCATTCGTTTGAGTACTATCACAAATGCATAATACAATACAATTATGGTATCATGCTTTTCTGGTACTATATAAAATAGGATATATTATAATATCTCGATCTCGATAAAATGTCGATCTGATTTTCATATCTGAAAATGGCCGGTGCGGTATTTAAATTCTCCCAGCTTGTTTTCGAAACTGTAGGTCACATATAGATTCGTGTTATACTAAGACTGATCTGGGACTCTGAGTCTATATGAATGAGTCGTTTTCTTAATGAAAACACCAGAGTCGCTGAAATAATTCAGAAAATTCCGTGGTGTAAATAAATCACTCAGTGAAGTCGGTTTCTTTCAAAGTTGAAACAAATGGAATATGGAGAATCAGATTGAACGGGCCGACGACGTCTATTTTCGCAGCTTGTGTAGACAAAGTTAACAGTTTAACCCTTACAGCGCGGGGATCAATTTTGTCGTCAGAATCTGACGTCTCTAGACGTCAGATTCTGACGACTAAAGTCAATCCCAGAACTGTAAGAATTAAAATATTTATAATGGCCGTTGACCCATAACATAGGTATTCAAATGAATCGGAAAGAGCTAACTAAGACATTTATAATGATTTCAAATTGAAAAAAACCCTTGGCCTCCATTGTTTTTTTTGCAAATGATGGTCTTAAATGAATATATATGTAATAGTTTTTACACAATTGAAGTTGCGGATTCCCGGTGGCGAGACACAACTACACGTGGGTGGAAAATTAAATTGTATAACTTAGTTCATTGAGGGTTAATAAGCTTTTCACATCGAAATACTTACAAAAAATGTGTGTTGAATGTTGAATGTGGTAACGTAGGTTTTTTCATTCATTTGAAGCTGGCAATTGCGTCAGCAATGCCAGCCCCGAATGAATAAAAAATAAATAAAAAAGGCGACACTTAAAGAGTGGGCCCGGAGAGTGGGTGCTATATACTATCTTATTATGATGTTAGAATCTCGTGAGGAAACGTATTTGTATAAGTGCCCGTTTTTGAGGCCATAATTTAGATCCCGCATTGAAAAATGGTCGAATACCGTGACATGCAAACACCACAGTAGATGTGAGCATTGATATAGATATCATAATCTATGGATGGAGGTCAACGTTGGGGCAGCGATGCCTTAAATATCCCACATCGGTCGATGACTTTTTTCCAGTTGATGCGATCTCATTTAATCATGTTAATAGGTTTAGAAAGGATTGTAGAAAGGACTACAATGATTTCAACCGACTATAACGACAGAATATCCACATTCCCAGATGTCTACACAAGCTGTTTGTTTAAAGGGCCTTATTAAAAAAGTTGAAATTAGGATAAATCTTGACTTTTCTAATGGAAATGAGTGAAATTTAAAGTGGCACAATCAGGCTAAAAGCATGAAAAAATCGGTAATTTTATTGTGGCTTCTTAATATGACCATATGATGTAAACTTGTCCATACACTAGAACTGCAAAAGTTTTAAAATTTTTGTGTTGCGCATTTACCAGTTAAACGAGATATAAAGACGAAATTCCCGATTTCTTATTTCGGACATGCATGTCCAAAATGAGAAATACGGGAATTTAGTCTCTATATCTCTCAGGGTTAGTTATGTAAAATCACATGACAATCGACATGATATGTACACCTAAAGCCAGACTTGCCATTTGTATGTTTAAACAAGCACAAGGTAAAATATATACAACATAACTACTTAAAACACAGATAAAATAGCTATTATATTTTATTTTACATATATTCTATATGGTATTTAGTAAAAACACACAAGAACAACTTAGCGTAGAACTAAACTGAATAAAACATCTTCAAGATTTAGACATATAGTCAAACACTAACCTTACATACTTAGTTGATACTTTGTTATTTTACCACTTTTCAGTCACGATGTTAACATTTCCACATTTTTCAGTATTTACAACGGGAGCGAAAACCTCCCAGACATTAAAAAAGAGAGCAGCTCTGACAAATTTCTTAGGATCGGAGCCACTCGGTCCAATAACACAGGCGACGGGAAGGGTCCCCTGAAACAATAAAACGAGCCCTAAACCCTAAAGAATGTAAGTGTAATTCAACTTTATATAAGTATGCCGATGCCCAGTGTCTGATCATGATTGCGTTACTTAGAACGAAATTAATATGGTAATTGTATAAATCACATCGAAATGATTTCAATATTACAAAATATATTATGTATATGATAAAGCCCGAGGAGCTGTACAGTACATTCTTGGCTGTGGAAAAGGACGAGGCCGAAGGCTGAGGCTTTTTCCACAGCTAAGAATGTAGAGGTCCGGGGGTTTTAACTGACTTAAAACACATCCGACCATAATGAAGATCCCTCATATCAACAGCTCGGTCACACATGACTGATTATTGCACCATAGGACTACCATGATAATAATGGTCTGTACTTGGTCAACAATAACTCTCCATTCCCGGCTTAGAAATGTAGTGGTCGGACAAAGAAAATAATGTAGTGGTGTGTTTTAAAGGTGATCTATCACCCCTTATATGATATGAATAATTATGTCCTTATATGGGGTGATTGGCTATCATGTGACCCTCTTAGATGATCACATGATAGCCAGTCACCCCATACAAGGAAACTCTTGTGCCCCATCTTGTAGTAACTTTGATTTATTTGTCAGAAATTTATTCACACTATATATGGGGTGATAGATCACCTTTAACTTGTGTAAATAATTGTATTCCATCGCATAGGGCCATGCGGTGTGCGCCCCAGTGCATTACCGGTAATGAATACAATTTACAAAAGATAATATAAATAACCATTTTAAATATTTAAAGTATTGTAATTTATTTCTAACTATCTGATTTTTTTAAAGTCCGAGTATACAATTATACGTTATATTTATCATTGAATGACCATTGATTATTACATAAAGATAATGTTTTGGGTTTCATAATTTGGCTGTAGTTGTGTATTTCGTGTATGTTTCTTGGTGTAGTTTGTGAATGTCGGTGTCTTTTTAATAATCAGTAATTTAACGAATATTTGAAAGGGATTGTTGAGAATATTATAACAAAACTATAATTGTTAAAGTTTTTATATCACAATTTTAGGCAAAAGTAGATCGTTTAATATTTTGTTAATGTGAAATCTGTATCGATTTTTACATATAATTATTAATTATTAGAGTTATTTATGGTGATTTCAAATTTAAATAACCCTTTGATTTGTCTCTTGGTTTATATAACTACCCCGTGACATTTTTCATTTAGTTGAAGCTGGCATTGCTGACGCAATTTTTATGTTAAAATAAAGGGAAAAATACGCTCACGTTTAAAAAGCGGCGATTTCAACCATTTTCTTAAAACAATTCCCACTTACCCGAAATTGTGTCTCGCTACCGCGACACTTCAAGAGGGTGACACATATTCAGATTTGCGTTTAATCACTTATTTCATTCCAAATAATTGTAATTTTATGTTCTAATAAAATGGACCAAAAAACATTTGATGTCGTGCTTATCACTTAAATGGTTTCTGTATAATTTTGACAAGTAAGATAGGTAGATGCAAGTTAGTCATCGTGTGAGTTAAATAAAGTCACTTGAAAACCTTTAGTCTAGAGTCATATTTAATTCCGTAGGAATCTCATGTTAATTCTTGTCACCTACGTTTTTCTTGCTCAGAAGTTTATGCTGATTCCAAAAAAGGGTGTTATTGTTCAGGTCACCTTAAGGTCACTTTTCAACCCCTAGAGGTCATGACCCCTAGAGCTCATTAATTAATTTTTTTAAACACATGACTTACTAGTCGTGTAACACATCAAAATAACCGAAATTGTTTAGTAAAATATTTTCAAATTTGATAAAAAATGAAATAATATCTTGAAGCACCTCGAAAGCCATTTTTCCCGCTAGGAGTCATTTTTGCAAATAATTATTATACCTATTAGTCCATGGGCCAGAATCGGTCACCATGCACCCCCCCCCCCCCACTGCT
This sequence comes from Flabesymbios commensalis, assembly GCA_964017125.1. Lineage (NCBI taxonomy): Eukaryota > Metazoa > Annelida > Polychaeta > Terebellida > Flabelligeridae > Flabesymbios > Flabesymbios commensalis. Next base: position 24,118,200 of record OZ024912.1, read on the forward strand.
CACCCACACCAAGCTTTGATATGTCCAAAACATGAAATGAGATGTTACCAGTAAAATAAAAAGGACGAACATTATATTTTGACCGCTTTTATGGGGGTACCCCCTAACCCCCTAACCCAGCGTTCACAACTGATGGTGGTCCGGTGGTCCGAGACCACTAGAAATTATGTTGGACCACCGGAACATTCATATCCAGTGGTCCTGTGGACCATCAAAATATCTAGCCCCAATCACAAACGTAACATGCCACAAAGATATAAACAATTGTCGCAACTCGCGGGTGATAATACCACAAACACCGTACCCTCTCCCACCCTTTTGACAGAAAAAACACGTGTTTGAGGGTCATGAATTAGTGACATTGAGATCGATCATCATCCTTGAACTGTCATGCCTTTTGTGGTTTAACAAAATTAACGATGTGTCAAACCCTGTAACCGTAAGCGTCTGTCGTTGATGTTCTAGTTAACCAATCTGCACATGCAATATACCCTCTCTCCACATACGCTCAAGCATGAGTTTTATTATAAAATAATAAGAATGGATAGCAAAACAAACTAGTCAACATAGTCCTTAAAAACAACATAATAAATGATAGTTATTGGACATATCCACATCTGGCCTATGTTTTCTGAGCCCAGATATGTGTACGCCTAAAAATTTGCATTATTTCTATTTATAAATGTCATACCTATTTTTTTATTAAAAGAATATTGCAGCCTTTCA
>OZ024912.1:24123925-24125762 GCA_964017125.1 Flabesymbios commensalis
CTGTCGCGAGGTAAATATTATTGATCAGTGAAGCGAGACGACTCAGTTTCTTTACCAATGTCAACACACTAACGTGGTATATTACTTCTGGGTTTAATACTAAGTATTAATGCTGATACATTTTAACCGACCAGTGTTGACCCACTGTTGCATGGTTTAATGTTGGCCCAGCGTCGCAGACCAAATCGATTCAACGCTCATTTACACCGAGTCAGAATCCGCGGAAATTAAGCCGGACCCACACGAATAAAAAATGTTTTAAAAATCGACCTACATTCTGCTTGTAAAATTAATTATCACAATTTTTCGGGAAAGACACTCGAATGCTGTGAGACGGCCCCAATTTACTCGTGTGTTCAGATGGGAATTCCGGGTGTAGGTAAATGATGACTGCATGCATGTCCACAGATGTATTTATCAGCCTGTTTTTATTTGACAGTGTGTGTTGGGGTGAGGATCAGCGTTAATCATGTTCAGACAGTCGATCTGTGTCTTCACCATCGTGTTCCTCGTCATAAGTTTGACTTCCGGCTCACCACCTGGTAAAAGTAGGTCCCTTTATTCACAACCTTTGTTTACCATTCTGTTTGTTTGCCCAGCGATACCAGGTGAGCTCGCGTGTGGCTCACAGCAATGTTCAGATTAGGCCACTATGTTTTCTTCTCTGTTTTAGATGAGCGCGCGCATTAGATTTAGGCCGGGCATTACCCGAAAAAACGTGTTTTTTTCTTTTTCTGTGTTTTTCATTTCGGGAGATAAAAAAATATTTTACCAGCTATGTTTTTTTTGCTTGTTTTTTCCCGTCGCTCTCATTACCGTTTCCTAAAAAAGGTCTAAAGTTTTTTTTATTTCGTCGCCCTTATTATCTTTTCAAGTAATTTGTCCAATGTTTTTTTTTATTTGGGCGCCCTCATTAACTTTTCCAAAAATAGGTTAAATGCTTTATTTTTCTTAAATGTTTTTTTTCCGCCCTCCCTCACGAGATTTTGAATTTTTTCTGATCTAAAACAGAGATATTAAACATAGTGGCCTTAAAGCAGATTAATCGAATGCGTTCAGATAATCATATCAGATAAACAATAACCAGCACTTGCCATAACAAGATACTCCCATTCACCAAGAGACCTATATTAACAGCCAGAGGCCGGAACTTTCGTTGCGTGAGATCTGACCTCCTGCGGCGTTCACCTCTTTCAGACTTCGGCAGATGCTTTATGATGTCATATTCTGGTGACAAGTCTTTTTTTCAAAAAATATACATTTCAACTCCTTTGTCTACGACTGAAACTTGTCACCAAGCGATGTCAGGTGTGTCCGCCATTACAGGGTGCTAAGCGAGGGTCGATTTGAGCGCCATCTCTGTGTGGAGTACCATGTCAAAAATAACAAATACGGGAATTTCGTCTCTATATCTAGCCTAACTGGTGAATGCGCAGCACAAAAATTAAAAACTTTTGCAGTTCTATTCTATGGACATGTTTACATCATATGGTCATATTGAGAAGCCAAAATAAAATCACCGATTTTTTAATGATTTTAGCCTGGGCCAGTCCCTTTAACCGCCGGTGCCGCATGTATTTGGGTTTTCATTTTTTATTAGAACATTAAGTACCACATTTAAAATATGTTAAAGATAAAATGTGACATCAACCAACAAGATTTGAAAAGAGTTGACCTCCATTTCGTCAGATCTGTATAATTTTCACTCACTTGAATTTACAGCGATATATTTAGCATCAATAATTGACGGTAGTCTACGACATAAGCGACATCTATGTGAGGAGAATTCGTACGCTAATGCACATGCTCAGAACCGTTTGAAGTTGTTGATAAAAAC
>OZ024912.1:24125962-24150962 GCA_964017125.1 Flabesymbios commensalis
TACCAATTGGAACAATAGTGTAATGAAAAAGTTCCTCTTGGATGTCTACAGCAACCCTTCTCAGTGCCAACTCCACTGGCATCTCACTCTCTCTGCATTGATGATCTGTACAGTTGATTTGATACAGGATGCTTCCAATCTTATTCCACGTTGACCAATACTTTCCAATTAGACTTTAATGGTGGATTGCAATAACAATCCGTTTCCGGGGCCAAGTCTGCCTGTTTGCGTTTGTGGAGTGATGTATTTTCAGACCTAACCTGTGAGGCAACCGACATAGTGCTCATACTTTGCCTGCTAGAAACTTACTTTTCCCGATTACTACTATATATATATATAAATATATATAGTATGCGTATTGGACTGTGAAGTATTTTATCTTATTCGCATCACAAAATGTCTAATATACACACTATATACCTGTTTCACACAAATTGAAGCACTATTTGCTATTGGTTATTGAAAAGTAGTCCCGCATTGCCAAATAATGAAACTTATATAGACTAAGCATCTATTTGGCCGTGCAACTGCACCACATCTACATTATTAATCAGCAGATAAATCAAAGCCTGTAGCTCATGTACCCAACTCGACAGGCTCCAACCCAAATGATGATTATAATCCAGATTGGTGTTGATGACGACCTAAACACTGAGCCTGGTATAATTCTCATAATCTGACCACACAGACTTCACAACAGCTAATAGCAAGAACGCTTGTATTCGTAAAAACAGTGTACATTGCTTTATAGACATTATGCAATTTGAATTAAATAAATTATTTCAAGCCAAATACTATAACCTTTAAAAGGAAGTCCAAATCTGGCAAGAACAAGCACGTCAGTTCCTGTAAGGCCATTTCTAAAATTATATCATTCCATCACATAAACAGACAAGACTAGCAATCCGAATTCAAATTAGTATCACAATCCACCATGCAATCTATGTTGGCAGATTAGTCGACTAAGTTTTAGATTGAAATAACTCTGTGCCAAGTCAGCTGTACAGATTAGCAATAAGATCGAAATTAACACCAAATGGAGCTGGTTCTTAGAACCTGATTCCTACTTTTAATCTAATTAAAAGTTATTTAGTTTTATTCAAAACACTTAGCATACCTCTTCAGGTGACCTCTTGCGAGTAGTATGTCTCATCTTCAACTGCGTGTTGATATTTCCTAATCGGCGTCTGTAATCACAAAAAATATAAATAAATAATAAAGCATGTCAAATTGCAGGTGATAATGACGACGATGTGATTCTTGAAAAGGTTTGGCTTCCTTTTTTGTACTATATTTTATCAAACATTAACAAATTAACATTCATCGTGTTCATTTTGATATATTTAAGAATATGTTTTTAAACTGTCAGTAGAACGTGTTTTCTAGTCGGAGGAAAAACAACCGATTTTGACTCAATTTTGTTTTGAGACTTATACAATGTGTTATTGGTTATTCTGGTGGAATAGGATTTCGTGGTACCAAAACAGTGTAGGCCTATGTGTGTTAATTATGAACAAAACAGTTTTTTCATTTTGAGCAATTTGCACCAGGGGTGGGGGCAAAATTCAAGGTCAAAGGTCAATTTTAAGATAAAATCTGATTTTTTCATACAGAGGTGGGAACAAGTGTACTACCTCGTTTTCATGTAATTTTGACTGGAAATTAAATTTCTTATATTATTTTCATGATTCAAGATCTCCTTCAAGGTCAATAGGTCAATTTTAAGGTCAAATAAACAAAATTATGATTTTTAACAACTAAAGCTTGGAACATGATTTTATTATACCGCTTTTTGATCGGATTTTGACAGGACAATCTATTTAGGGTATTATTTTAGTAATTGAAGGTCATCTTCTAGGTCAATATTTCAAGGTCAAGCGAGAAAAAAAGACTTTAAACATCGAATAAAGCTAGGAAGAAATGTAAAATGTACAGATATTATTTTTACAAACGCAAGAAATACCTTTTTTGGTGTGATTTTGAATGAATAATCCATTTCTGGTACTATTTTTAAAATTAAACAAAGGTCATTCTCAAGGTCAAAGTGTCAAGTCCAAAGTCAATTAAGCGCACTGCGCAAAAGGGGGTCGTATTCAAGACAGTTTGGTGCTGTCTATGCAAGAGAATGACCCGTATTCGGGCTAAGCTTGACCCACTGATGTGAATACGGTACGTCAGTGGTTGTTGCCCACGACATCATTTGCATACAACGAGCATCGTTTACGGCGACGTCAGTGGCTGCCCAAATACCTATTCGACCTACGCTGCGTTCCAGGGTGTCAGGCGCGAACGCCTAATGGCACATAATATTACTAAATCACACCTATTCCATTCACCAGAGGGTGGTGCATAAATATTTGCAATAGTATATATAGTGCTATAGCCAATCTGATTATGTTTCACAAAAGAATTAAGTTTATATTGACCGAAATATTAGATATTTTATGTATATATTCTTGTTGCTTAGTCATCGACATTATAACTATTAATTATAATTATGTAATGATAATTATACGGTTTATATTAATTTTGTAATAAAACGTGAGTCAATCAATGCATATATTACAGGGCATGCTGTAGCTGTTTGTGTATATTTTATTTAATTTTTCGTGGATTATTTTCTCACTTACATTATGTATACTATATTTGTAGCAATCCGTAACACGTCATGATTTAATCTTAAACTACCTGTAGTAGTTGTAATAGTAGGCCTAGTAGTGGTTGGGAGTCGCGTCCCTGATTCTGCAGTAGAAAGCTGTGAGTTCAAACCATATGGCTGCCATTTGACTGTACATAAGCCTGATTCTCTCTTCCCGGCTTTTAAAAGTGTGTGCTATTATAATAATTTATTATGGATGTGTGGGTGTATCTGTACAACGCGTATGAACAAAATAAGTTATTATTCTAGTGATCTCATCATGACAGCAGAGGTAGTGTGAAAACTACCAGTCAGAATGAGATATGTACAAAATGTACAATTTAATATTCACATCAGTATAGGCCTACTTGATATTAACTTGAACAACTATCCCACCAACCAAGATATGTCTAGCCAGCATTGGCCCAATGCAGGGCCAGCGTCGCAGACGGTGAGCTAACATTAAGCCAATGCCCGACCGACGCTTTGAGTTTGCTGGATTACGTTAGAAGACATCCAACTCGATTGAACACTGTGTAAAAAATAACAGTAATTTACACAACGTTATGTAGCAGATAAGTAGCGAATTAATTATATTTGAGCTTTATGTTACATCTTTCATATGTGTCATTGTGTGCAGTGTATCATTAATAATAATAATAATAATAATAATAATAATAATAATAATAATAATAATAATAATAATAATAATAATAATAATAATAATAATAATAATAATAATAATAATAATAATAATAATAATAATAATAATAATAATAATAATAATAATAATAATAATAATAATAATAATAATAATAATAATAATAATAATAATAATAATAATAATAATAATAATAATAATAATAATAATAATAATAATAATAATAATAATAATAATAATAATAATAATAATAATAATAATAATAATAATAATAATAATAATAATAATAATAATAATAATAATAATAATAATAATAATAATAATAATAATAATAATAATAATAATAATAATAATAATAATAATAATAATAATAATAATAATAATAATAATAATAATAATAACAATAATAATAATAATAATAATGATAATAATAATAATAATAATAATAATAATAATAATAATAAACTTTATTTCAAGAGGGTAACCATTTAGCAAATTTAACTGCTAGTTTGCAATGGGCCCTCTAAAACATATATACAAATTCAAAATACAATATGTACATTATAACTATGAATTATAATTATGTAATGATAATTATACGGTTCATATTAATTTTGTAATAAAACTTAAAGAACATGATGTATTTAATGAATTAATAGAATTAATGGAATACTATACGAGCATTATTAATTTTAATTGGGATATAATAAATGTGCATAATATATTAGACCTGTCACCGCTATTTAAGATTGCCTCACGCCTCTTTCTGACTCCTCCCGTATCAAGAGGCTGATCTGATACGGTTTCAGTCGGTAGGCGCGGTAGGCGCGACTCTGGTAATCTCCTTAGGGATTAACCCTTCCTTCGATTTGTAACATGACGTATCAAGTCCACAAACTTATGTATAACTACAAAAATTATGTATAATATAAATTGGTATGATGTTAATTTAAAATATGCTGTCTGTTCGAAATATAATACGATCTTTATTCAATTTTCATGCCATAAATATAATACGATTTCTCTCCAAAATCACAAACGATCCTCGTTCACATACATGTATGTTGACCCAGCATTGCCCACACATTGTTTCATCACTAGGCGGAGCGCATTGCGTTTGTTGAGTGAACAAGGTGAACTGCTGTGTGAATACCCAAGCGATGAATTTGTTGTCGGCGTGTGTGCGTTGTCGGCGGTAGCGATTAGTTTGTATACGCGAGGCACATACAGTATGTGTAGATTTTGGCAATTATAACACGATATTCTGGAAACAAAGTAGAAAAGGGGTCTTCAATTTTCAATTAGTATCAAAACGATATTCGCCTGTTTATTAAGTTTGGTCAACGCAGATTAACCAGTCACACGGTGAACAAAAGACCCGTGACCAGATGAACAAACGATGATGATTTAAGGTCAGATGCGTTAAATGGCGATCGGAATGTATTAAAGAGCGTTGGAGAGGCGAATAAGGGCGACAGAAAAGCGGTGATTGATGATGAAAAGGCATACAAATGTGACTGGGAAGCGATGAAGGGCCATGGAGTGGCGCTAAAGGGAAAGATAAGGAGGGCGACTCATAAAAAAAGTTAATGCGATCGATGGAAAAATAAAATAAAAATATAGTGGACACAGCACAATTCTGCCCGACTGATTGGCTTACTAATTGATTGATTGATTGATTGATTGATTTATTGATTAATTGATTGATTGATTGATTGATTGATTGATTGATTGATTGATTAATTGATTGATTGATTGATTGATTGATCGATCGATCGATCGATCGATCGATCGATCGATCGATCGATCGATCGATCGATTGATTGATTGATTGATTGATTGATTGATTGATTGATTGATTGATTGATTGATTGATTGATTGATTGATTGATTGATTGATTGATTGATTGATTGATTGATTGATTGATTGATTGATTGATTGATTGATTGATTGATTAAATCATTGCAAGATTTGTAAGCGTTCTGGCAAACCTGGACATTCTGGAATCTTAAGTCTCAAAATACCAGTCCTGCAAAACCTTGAAAATTTTTTTTTCCCTGGAAAAGTTCTGAAATCCTGGGATAAATCTTAAGAGTTACACTGATAATTCACAAATTATAATCTTTAGCTTGTCTACAAGATTACATAAATATGGGGCGAGCTCGAGTAAAGCTAATATTTCTCCGAAAACACAAAACCCGTTTACAATCAAGTTGCAACATTTCCTTTACTTCGTGCACTTTTTATGTAAATAACAGCTTTCGAATAAAGTCATTGAGTTTTACTTGATCTGCCTGTTTACATTTTGTTCAACTTGGAATCTGCCCTGAAAAATTGCCGGAAATGTAGTGGAATTTGATACCAGTGCATAATCTAGCGTTCGCCCTCGAGCTGCGCGCTCTCAATCGTTACTTTTTGTGTGTACTATGCGATACAGCAGTCATCACCTAATTTAACTTTTCGGTCAAATTAAAATACAACCTGTCATTGGCAGGGGGTTTTAATGAACCCATCACCTGCCCTATCATGCTAATTTTCAAAAAAATCAGTGTATTGGTCGTCCTCATAGGCCAAAATCTTAAATGTGCAGGAGATAGTTAAAGAAAGAACCAAATTAAATGAGACAATTTTAAATATATCTTCGACGTGTATTCCTTCCACCACCATCCCCGGTGCTGACCAACGTTCATTTAATACTGGCCTACGATGTACCTGGTACAAAGGATGTCGGACTACCAACAAAATACAAGTTAAATGCTGTGCCAGCGTTGCAAGATAAGATAAGTTTTATTTCAAGTCGCAAAAAGCTAAAAATATTACATTAGCTCAAATCAGCTAGTACAAGCGACATGTAAAAAACAATAAAGATAACAACTAAAACAAACAGGTTGGCTGGCAGCAACTTAACATGAAATGTAAACACATAAGTGAGAATTATATAAAAAAAATACTTATAATGTATATGAGAAAATAAATTAGGTGTTACATAAAATTACATAATACATTTTGGCACATAAAAGTAGATTAAAGATTATATAAGAAAAACCTATGTTGTATATGAGAAAATTAATTATATGATTAAAAGTTGTGTAAAAACATTTGGCATTGATTGATAATTAAATAACTAAATCAATTCATTTTGTCAAGGGACCTAGAGCTATTATGCTCTCAATTAAAGAGAAAAATAATCTTGCAGGTCATCTCTCATTCTTTAACCGGAGCAGTCTCTCCCTGTCGGCACGAGAGGGTTCTGGGTTATCCAGTCGATCTAGGTCAACTAGCCGGCCAGAATCCCACCGGCCCATCAGTGGTGTACTATAGAAGACAGGGTGCACGTGTGCACATGCACAAAAAAAACAGTACAGATAGCGCCTCGCCCGACGGACTCGCTGGTGTGGGTTGGTGACAGCATGGCCATTTCTAAAAGTTTTTAGGTATTATGCTGGTGATGCTTTAACATCTAGAGGCCAGAAACACCAGCTAGCACGATACATTGGCCCAATGCTGATGTAATGCTCTGCTACCGTTTGCGACGCTGGGCCAACATTATTCCAACCAAAACCCTTTAAGCTCCCATCCACATATATAATCGTGAATAATATTTTTTCTGAACACTTGTTAAAGACAAAAGTACTTAACCTAAAGACCTGAAACGTGATATTCGACATGTTCATAAGGACTGGTGTACAGAAATGTCAACCGTTTCCCACATACAGTACCCCTCTTCCACGCTCGCATGCAATTGAGATGGTGTTTGTGTTTATAGCGACCGGGCATGCTGGGAGTTCAGCCAGAAGTTTCATGTTGTCAGGAAAATACCTCTGGGTCTCAGATCCGGTTCAATCTCCGGTCACTAAGTGTCCCCATCTATATCTCAATTGCAGGCGAGCGTGCCCTCTTCCCCCTAAATAGGAGACTAACTCAGGCAAAATAAACTTAATAGTGTCCTAATAAGGGCTATTGACGTGACACTAGCACTCAAATCGTGAAACAACGCAAATATATACTGTTGAGGTGATGTAAATTAGGCAAACATCAGTAACAGCTCATTTAACAAGTTATCTGATACTGCAGATATTGCAATCCCCAGTGAGCAGAAAACATATGTACAACACTTGTGCAATGTTAGACGAACGTCGAAGACGTTGGACCGACGTTGTAGAAATGTTAGAAAATTGATTTGCTGGGAACACAGCAACGCTGCCATGGACCATGTGGTTTAGCCATATACATCGAGGGAATGGACAACCGACTTCAAATCTCACGACACTGATTGATGTGTATGAGCTTCCGTCCGCGAGAATTGGCGAGAAAAGGGATAGTTTACTTCCGCTGTAAACTGTCAACCATGTGCTTTTTGATCGTTTTTTCATGGGTATGTAAACATTGTGTTGATCACAATTTCAATCACAGTCAAATAATTATTAACATCAATATCTTTCAAATCTTAACAAATGTATTCGATAAATGAATACATTATAATAGTTCCTTCTGCTTCTTTATCAAAAGTATTTAATTATTACAACAAAAATAAAACATCCAAGCCCATAAAGTATCCTTCTCCCGTGAAAATATGTGAACATAGATTACACACGTATACACACCATGACCAATACGAGTCTATACATGTATTCAATTCAATATGACAATTGTCCAAATTAAGGTCTACTGACATGCTGGCTTAGTGACCTTTCGACGCTGGCCCGACATTAAAACAGCATTGGGTGAATGCCCCGTGTTTGCTGGGATATACACTACAGTCAAGTTTGAAACTTGGCGTCTAATTTAAATTGTAAACCTCAATTGTCATTGTTTTTAATGTATATATTCAGCATAAACATTAAAAAATACATTATTTTGAACAATTAGTTGGTTCAGTAATTTAAATCATAGTGACAATATAGCCCAAACTACTCGCCCATAGAGCCGATGAAAAACATAAATAGACACCATGAAAGGTAGACCGGAAGTCAGTTATCCTTTTCCTGGCCGCGCATGCGTGCCGTAAGTTCACGACGATCTCGCGCCTGTTGGTTGTCCATATCTAGAGGTCTATGGGTTTAGCCAAATACATACATGTTAATATGTTGCAGGGACGTGGAAACAGTAACAAGTTCAGCATATTAGCGAATCCTTTCGCGAAGTGGGACAACGGCATTGTATACTACAAGATCAACACTAGGAACATACGTGAGTACATGTATATAGCGTCACCGTGGATATTAAAGGGTGTATCTGCCACTTTACAAAGTGGCAGATACACCCTTTTATATCCAAGGGGACGTTATAATAATATTATTAGGTTTTGGTTGAGTCCCACATTGCAGAAATGCAAAACGAAGTCTCACAATAATTAGCACCGCCTTCTTGGAATGCATCTTCCACTTCACCAAGTTGCAGATACACCTTCTCTATTCTAAGGGGACATACACCTTCTCTATTCTAAGGGGACGACATTAATCCTTAAGGTGCTGACATATTTATATAAACCATGGGGAACAAAAGGATGTTTTCAATTTGATATGATCATGAATGTCCTAGCTGTTTCCGCTTCATTTGAATACCTATGTTATTTATAAATATGTGTCGGCCCTCTTTCAGTCTGAGGGCGGGGGCCCTAGGGTAGTGGTTAGCACCGCTGCCTTTCACGCCAGAGTTCGGGGTTCGGATCCCGGTCTCGGCGGTTTCAAAGAGACAAAAATGTTTCTTCCCCATCCACGTGTGAAAGTCAGTATTGTGGGGAGCCTCCGTGACCGAGAGGTAGCGTGCTCGGGCTCAGACCGCCAGGGCTCGAATTTCGAATCCTGTGTCTGGAGGACAGTGTCATTTCATTCATCTCATCATCCTCAGGAGGTTCTCCTGGCCCAGTTTAGCCTATATGTGCACAAAGGTGGCCTAAAGCCCGATTCATTTCATTTTTATTTCAGTCTGAATCTGACGCCTACTGACGACAGATTCTCACGTCTGATCCCCGCGCTGTAAGGGCTAATGCGTTTGCCTTGAAGGCGCAGTTAGCCTACTAGTGAAAGATAGTAACCAACATTATATAATAAACAGAGATCAGAAGGCAATTTATTACTACCAAAAATAATTATTGTTGGCATATATATAGCTTGTATTCGCTCGATTTGATTTTTCTGGAGCTGTCTGCTGTGCCTATATAGTGTATCAATAGCAGGCAAATGGTTAACCCTTAAATCGCTAAGTTATAGTACAATTTTTGCCCACTTTAAGTGGACAAAAAATACCTTTATAATATGTGCAATTTGAATGAAAAAATCGTCGCCTCGCAGCTAAAGGATCCTATTTGACTCTAACGAGTGTCAGATAGGATCCTTTAGTCTCGGAGCTAACGGATCGTATCTATCACTCTCACGAATGTCAGATAGCATCATTTAGCTCCGAGGCGACGATATGTGCCATTCTAACAAATATAATTCGCAATTCTTTTTCAAATTGCCAGGGTCCGTATTCTTGTACAAATTACGATATATATATTGCCAGGGTCCGTATTCTTGTACAAATTACGATATATCGTAGGCTTCTGATTGGTCGAGATGGCCATCTCGACCAATCAGAAGCCTACGATATATCGTAACTTGCACGAGGATACGGACCCTGTTTGAAAGATGACTAAAAGGATTGAAAACGGCTATTGACGTGATTAACAAGTGAAGGAAATGTTCACTCACTTGGAGTTGTGAATCGCATCAGCAAGACACAACTTCAAGTGATTGAAAATGCATGTGGAATAATTGCAGCTGCAAGACTAGTAGACATTACACACGAAGCTATGAACAGAGTGAAAGAAGAAATCAATGAAGGCTACCCAGACTGCATCGATTTCCAGAAAAAGAAATCAAACACAGTGTCGTACTATAAGCTGGAATATAAAACAGGGTTTGTATAATTGATCTCACAAAGTTAGAAACGATCCTCTTGTCTAAATAGTGTCATTCAAATTAAACTAATTATATCTTCCTTCGAGTGACAGTCAATTTGGCACTAAGGGGTCTTGTCAAGTTAAAAAAATCCAAAAATCCGAGAAAAACTCGGATTGGTCAGAAAACACCCACCCATCTTTTTTTGGAAACAATTGGAAACATGAATACAACACAAAAAAAACAAAATTAAAAAAAAAAAAAAATCCGAGTTGGGGCTTGACCCACCCATCCAATTCCGAGTTTTTTCTCGATTTTTTTTTTTTTTTTAAATTCACAGAACCCCAAACCGACTCGCAGCAGCCAGCTCGCCCCATATTTATGTCAACTCGCCCCAACCATCCAACACGCCCCACCTTTACACCAACTCGTCCTACATTTAAACCAACTCGCCCCAACAAAGTCATCTCATATTTACCCTGCAAACACAAATTATTTGTATTCCTTTTGTACAATGTTAAACCAACATAGAAGACGTTGGGCCGACGTTGTATAAATGTTATACAAATGATTTATGTTTGCTGGGATACAGCAAGTGGCCCCATTTATTGTAAAGGTCAAATTTAAATCTAGTTGGAATTTTACTCTCTTTACAAAGAAAATTTTCTAGCGTGGGTCGACCTGAGTGACATATCTGTGTACGTGGCCAATGGGGCTTGGACTGCCCCGAAGTTTTCTTTTAATTTGACAAAACATTTCCTAGGGTATCAATAAATTAGTTATCATGTAATTTCTTATAGAAATTATAGATAGTTACACCATTGACTAGACGACCAATATAAAGAGAACGGCATCTGGTACTTAATTAAAACTCACTATTCATACATTTGGAATACAGACTAACTATTGTTTCAGTTGCGCTGCAGGCGTTGGCAAATACAGTGGAGAGAGTCCTGTTCACATCGGGGACGATTGCGCGGTGGGCAACATGATGCACGAGATGCTGCACGTCTTGGGGGTCTACCACGAACACACCCGATACGACCGCGATGACTGGGTTAAAGTGAACTACGACAATATTCCCGATGGTAAGATATCCTCAGCATGTACAACCCAGAAAGCACTGGTGTACCTGTGATAGTTCAACCCTTACAATGCTGAAATATACACCAAATAGAGACCAAATATATACAATTTGAAACTATCATAAATATCATAGTTGTCATATTTTGAATACCTATGTTCGGCCATTATATGTTTTTTAATTCTTTCAGTGCGGGGATCGACTTTACACGTCAGAATCTGACGTCTAGACGTCAGTTTCGACCTTCTAACGACGGTCCCCACGCTGACCTAACATTAAACAAGCATTAATAGGACAATGTGTCATAATGTGTTTTATTTAGTCTACTAGGAAGACGTTAACGCAGCGGGTTATCGTGGTTCAAGTTACACTAAAGTGTAGGTGAAGTGCGTTCAGTCTAATGTCAATTATTGAATTATATATCACAATGACCAGTTTTGTGAATTTAGGTCTACTGATTATTGTCTATTAGCTAAAATTTAGATTGAAATGTCTTTCTATACGGGGTGTTTTCATAAAATATATGACATCATACACAAAATCCGCACAGTATCAGCATTAATAATTTAAGCCAAATTTCCCTTCGACAACGTTAGAAATTATCGTACAGAAGTCTAAGGCGCTGGCCCATACATTGAAGCGATACCGGGTCACCGTTTTGTGCTTGCATGGTTTTACACTAACTATTTCAATAAACCCGTATTGAAACCGAGTCAATATTTGACTTCGGCCAGGAGTTGGAGCAGTGACGGTCCAAAATTTGTTTTGTTTGTTCGGCATGTTGACTGGGGGGTCGACATTTTAAAGATTTGTTGTACATCATGTGCATGTATCTATAGCCGACTAAAACCAAACACACTAAAAGTCCCCCACCTTTATGACATTATAATTACCAGTAATTTAAATTATTCCAAACATTTCGAACAGTACGAAATATCAATGTATGCCTATATAAAGATTTAATGAATGTATCCCACATAGCCACATCGGAATTGAGTTGCATCATTGTTGTCATCCTCTTATGAAATGCTAATTCATATTTTGTTTATCCATCTTCTGCTATTTGTGTATTTTTTATGACTAATCAAACAATTTCGTTTTCAGCAAGTCAAGTAAACTTCGACATAGCTCTATATGGTACAGACTTGGACACGCACTATGACTACGGGTCGATAATGCATTATCGCAAAATTTCTTCGTCTGCCAAAAATTCGTCTGTGAACACCATCACACCATTAGATGCCACAGCAGAGATCGGACAACGAGAACAACTAAGTGTTTGCGACAAAGAACGTATACGAGTTCACTATGGATGCAAGGCAGAGGTGAGGCACACTATTATTTTTAATGCCCTCTGCCCATTAAGTACATCCGGTCTGAAAATCTGCGTGAAATTTGATCTGTAATATATGTATTATTAGGTGGCCGATCGTATCAGCTGTTTTTGCCCTATTAACATTTTGATGACATTTCTTGTTACAAGCAGACACCCACTTTAAATCATCTTACCATATGGTCATATTCAAGACTACGGTGGATGTCAGTCTCATGTTTTTGTCTGAGCTCCTAAAAATGCATTTTTTCTTAGATGGCCGCCATGAAGGAAAGTTCAAACACTATTTAAATATATTTATTGTTATAAAAGGGCATTATTTAAGATTGCGGTGCCAGACGTGGGCCTATTACCAAACCAGGCTTTCCACAAAAAACATATCAATCGATTTTTTTAAATTTTATTCATTAGAAGCTTTTAACCGCGCAAGCAATGTGAGCTGAAAAAAGAAAGCAAAAAATATGGCCTAATAATCTGGAGCCTATGCGCCGACGTGGCGAGGCCTGATGGCTATATCAGGCTTCAACCTCTGTATCACACTGTGGACTGCCCAGCAAACAGAAAAGATGTGTATGACATTTGTACAATGTTGGACCAACGTCGAAGACACCCCTCCCCTAAACTAGGGTATACCGCAGCGTACCTGTGTCACAATACTGAATTATTTTGTTCATGCCGCATCATATTTTCTACAACATGCAATATGTCTGTTTATTCACAATGGGCCTTGCTATGATGGCGCCATTTCACAACGCCTGCTTAGTTGTTTCATGTCTACTGCCTTATGCAATGTGCGTTGTGTATTTTGGCTCGTGTACCCGCTATATGGGGCCTGATGTGATGTTGGATTTTCACTTTGCAAGATGTAATGCTGGCACAGTATATGATGTTAATAGCACGATGCAGTGCGCCACAATTAATTATGCAATGTACAACAAAGCACAATGCAATATAGGCATGTCATGAAGCACAATGCCATGTAGCCTACTGTAACCGACAATGCACATTACAAAACACTATGCACTATGAGTGTCGGAAGAAGGAATTATTAACTGCATTGTAATTCTTCTCTTTACAGATTACGGAGTGTCGGAAGAAGGATTTATTACCGCCGCCGACGTGACGTGGACCGCATACACAACTACACGAACATCGCGCATTATGTCTTAACTCTTAACACTTAAAGCGCTAAAATACTTGTCTATAAGCCATGGAGATCAACGGGGTTTTTTTCAATTTGAAATCATCTTAAGTGTCTTAGTTAGTTCTTTCCACATCATTTGAATACCTATCATATGAGTCTACGGCCATTATAAATATTTGTATTCTTACAGTGCGGGGATGGACTTTAGACGTCAGAATCTGACGTCCACAGACGTCAGATTCAGACGTCTAAAGTCCATCCCCGCACTGTAAGGGTTAAAGTGTTAATCACATCTATAGATGACCGTGTTCAGCCTTTCAGTTTCCCCTAAAAAATAGCCTGGGGGGGGGGGTCAACTGACAGAATTTCACAGTGGGGGTGAGTTTTTGTTACCACACGGAAACATTTTTTTAAGAAATATCAATACCCATGGATTCAGAAAAGTGCGGTTTCCATTGCCTGGAGTTGCTGTTTCATTTATTGTTATGCAAATCATTGCCCAAAAAGCATAACTTTTAAACTAATTGTCATAGACACATTTATATGGTGTCTATTCCCACATTCTCATGGTCAAGAATTAGGATTCGATATGAATAAAAGCATGAAATGTGAAAAATAATTAAATATTATGCTAATTAGGTAGCCATTGCCGTAAATTGATCTTCTCGCAATATATTTGAAACCAATTGACAGTATATACGTTTATGCCCATGACAAGATATGTATATGCTAAAAAAAGGGTCTTGCTTATATTTATAAATATCATGTATTTTGCTTGGTGAAAGAATATAGCATCCTTTAATAAATATGAGTGGTTTTAACCTCGGCTGAAAACTAAAACATTGCACTTTTCTCGGCATCTTAGTGTATAATTTTGCATCCACTTGGTTTTACCTAATTTGGGTGTGTTTTGCTCGAATCTGTCGGATGATATTTGGTGACCTTCATTCTCAAATTAGAAAAACACACAATGACGGTGAAAATGTAAAGAAAACCCTGTATTTTATATGGTTTGTCGCAAATGAGAGCACAATTTATTTATGGTTCCTGCAAAATTTGTATTAGGGAAATATATGTCTAGTGTCTTTGGAAATAAATTACTTTAATTTGACCTTCAAATCCAAGACGTCCGCCGTTTTTATATAATTGCTGTTGCTATGATTATTATACCGCTAAACATGATGACGATACCGGTTGTGTCCTAATGGACCAGTAATAAACAGTTTGGGGGCTTTGTCGCATGGGGATGCTTGATTTATGGTCTTTGTATGACTTGGGGGGGGGGGGTCGAAACACTCATTTCTGAGTTTTATTTTTCATCGTCTGACCTATATTTTATTGTAAAATCCAAGATGGCCGTCATTTTACATATTTACAATAACAATCATGACGTCATTCAAAATATTTTGTACGGCAATGCATATTAGAATATAATGTGCTTGAACATAGTTTTGGATGCCTTGTAACACAATCTTCCGCATTACATAATCTATTTGTGTGCTGTTGGTAATCATTTTGTATTTGAAGGTCAAGTATAAGTCATAGTGATCAAAACAAATGGGGGATACATTTCTCAACCCTAAATCTGCCACCAGCATGTATGCCAAAATATGCAAGAGACATAATATTGAATTTGCAGGATTGGCGTATTTTTCGATTCCAATTGCAAAGATATACGTGTTTTTTACTAACTTGAAAGTGTGGGTCGCGGTAAAAAGACAGAATTTGTTTGAGGTGGTTAAAAATTCAAATGTTGCAATGTAGCATTTGAAGGGTTATTTTTTTACTGTATAATATAATATGTTGTCTTTTTAAATAAATATAATATGTGTGCATAAGAAATTTGCTTTGTTTTTCTGTTATCATCACAAGTCAGTATCCTTTGTATCCTTTGTACAAGTCAGTATGAAATGATGCTGTATTTTAATAAAGAACCATAAATCGAGGCATATACACCTTTTAATATTCAAGGTGACGAGATCGCAGTCTTTATTCTGCGTGATACTCGTCAGCGGATGTTCTTTTTATAAGAATACCCAATGAGCGGTTTATGATTATTGCTGTAGTATTGAGCTCTATTTGGTGTGTAATAAGCAAATGTGAAACAGATTGTCGCTCGCTGAAAGATCGGTATAAAAATGCCAATTTATTGATGTTATCTCAACATTAAAAACAAATCTGTAAAAAATATTTTCTTTAATACTTCAAATTGCTATTTCAACTTCCCAAGATATTTTGAAAGTACTCAGGCTCTGCTGAATAAAAATGATTTAAAAAATTCAGGCAATTGTTGGATATTTCAGAAAAATTAAAATTATTACAGCTTGTGTAATATTTACAATACAAATTCGAATAAAGGCTCAACTAATTATCACTATTATGGTGTAATTTGACCTTTGGCCGCTATAACATGTTATTTAAATTTGTACATGCTTGAAGTTCCCCCCCCCCGTGCAACATGTAATTTGTCGTTGTTTTATATTCCATACATGAACCAAAAAAGTGTCAATTACCATGCCATGCAAAAAATATTTAAAAGGTATATTCAACAAAATATTGAAAGATGCTAACAAAAATTTCAAAAAAATCAATAATCCAATACGTATACATGTAGACCTACAATAAGTCTACGAGGTGAATCTACGAAGAAAAACATCAAACTTGTATGCAAAATTATTATTAGGCTTTGACAAGAGATGTTAATTCCTGGTGATTATGGGTTTAGCCAGCATGATCATAGCTTTTGAAATTAGCCCGCTGCAGATCGATATTCCTGAATCCGAAAGTTAGTGGGTGTAGATTGTTTTTGATGTGAGAAGATTGTTTTGACGTCAAGAGGTGGTGTCATGCCTAGTCGGATTCAGTACATGCCCATGTAGCTATATTTTAACAACACATCTTGAAACCACCATGTTGCATGGAATACAATCTAATACACACAGCTGAGTGATATTATTATCAAAACCAGCTAGGCGTATTGAACTATTTAAAATACCCTTAGTTTGGTTTGAAAATGTTATCTATTTAATTGTAAACAAATTATAATAACAACTTAAACGTGAAGATGTAAAATTATTAGAAATTTAAAAATAACGACAAAAAACGACACATCTTAAATAATAGCACAACAGAAAGAATTTTAATATACAATTAAATAATACTATTGGAATTAAAATCACCCGGACAGTCAATGTGTTGATAATACCCGCAAAGCATATCGTCAATCTAGAATTCTGAGATGACGATGGTTATGGTTAGCGGAATATGATATGTCAGTTTTTACCCACTCAGTACCA
This sequence comes from Flabesymbios commensalis, assembly GCA_964017125.1. NCBI lineage: Eukaryota > Metazoa > Annelida > Polychaeta > Terebellida > Flabelligeridae > Flabesymbios > Flabesymbios commensalis. Next base: position 24,143,001 of record OZ024912.1, read on the forward strand.
ATGGCGGATATCCCCCCTTGTTGGCAAACAAAAATAAGAATACTTTCAATGTATACCAGTTTTCAAGCTGTCCCCTGCATTAGAACAATATTGATATATACGGTGCGACATATAAACCAAAGATTAGGAAATAGAGAAACCTGTCGTTAAGAGTTTCTAACACTTTTAAATTACTTTCTTTCATTTGAAAATAACACAAAATGTATCTGGTTTGTATTATAAATTGGTTCAAACTTTAGAGTCATTTGCCGGGAATGGGTTCCACTTTAAAATTAGTTTTGATGAGCACTAATAAATCTCCAGTGAAATACTTTCTACATGGAATGAATGATCTGCAAATGTAAATAATGAGAGTTCACAATTACACATAGTTTCTCGTGCACACATTTATTTATTTAAAAGGAAAATATTATACAATAAATATTCAACCGCTAAGTTATCTTTTCACCCACTTGAAGTTGTGTCTGGCTACCGCCACCCACAACTTCAAGTGGGTGAAATTACTCACACCTGCTTAATTTCAAACCAAATAATTTCAAATCTTGGTGTTTAAACACTCATTTTATTCCCACTAACCATGCTCGCAGTGTTGTCATCAGCTAATAAAACATATTAAGTGCTATATAATCGTGTTTAGCGGTGACATAACGCCGTTGTTGTTTTTGTAAGTGAATGTCGTCACGTGGTGGTCTACATCACGGGGGTGATAAGTCAGACTTCCGACACACATCGATCTGAAAAAAAAAAATTATATCATAATTTACATTTTATAAAGTTTTTACACAAGATCAAATCTGTATCATATTATCCTGTCTTTTATTGATAAAAAATGATACCATGCTACACTCTGACATAACAAACCAACATCAAACCACTAGGGAATACTTTATTTCCCTTTAAAGGACACTTTTACAACTTACTTCATATTCTTTATATTATCTGGATTAGATGTTATGACTACAATTGAGTATGATTAGATTACAAGTCTGCCTCTCTACTATTAATCATAATGTTGCGCCTCACCTCTGTCTTGCACCCATAGTAAACTCTGATTCTCTCCACGTCGCAGGCGCTCAGATCTTCTCTTTGTCCGATCACAGCTGTGGCATCTAATGGCGTGATAGTGTTTGTTCCCGCAGTTTTGGCAAACGATCTCTCAGAGTAATGCATTATGGAGCCGTAGTCATAGTGGGTTCCAAGGTCTGTACCATATGGAGATATGTCGAAATTAACTTCAGCTCCTGAAATGAAATGAGGTTTTTATTTGATTTATTACGCCAGCAATAATTAAAGTTTTAAACAAAGTATATATATGTATGTTGCTTGTGCAGATCACCTCGCCATTTATAAACCAATTTCATATTTTGTACAAGCACAGGCCTTGAGGGTGGCCTATAGACATCTAAATTTAAGTAACCTACTAGACGCGCTTCTGTAAAGCATAACATTTTTAACCTATTTTGGTGTGATACTGGTCGAAATCGCAATTACACGGCGATGTGATGATTGCCACGTTGGCCACAGGCCGCTAGACAATCGAAGATATAGTGAGCGATAGGTTATCTAGTTTCTACAGAAATCGAATTTTCTTTTGATGTTGGGAACATAAATCATTTTCGGAGAATCTACAGCAGACAAAGATGCAATTAAAGATCAGATTTGCCATTTTCACCATTTTGTGTGACTTTTGTGGATTAGCTGTCTCTGATAGGCGGATGCCTAGGCTTTATATGTCAGGATACCGTATACATGATATAATCAGGAGACCATACATTACATATCCAGCAATGATCAGCTGATAATTTTACTCACACCAAGAGACAAATACCAGCAGCTCAAAATGCGCCCTAAGCTATACACTACCTTGCTATCACAATGCAGTGACCAGGCCTTTTATATTCTAGAAGGACCGAGTAGACCCCTTTACATGGCTGTCAATTTTGAGATTTAGCAATAACCTTTACCTGATTCTACCAGTAACAAGTTAAAAATGAGAAACTAGACACTATTATAATGAACTAAGGGTTTATAGGATTCATCCTTCGTTGAACTGACGCCCTGAGCGAATGGTTTACGGCTACCAACTATATATAGACCTACCTCACACAAAGCTTTCCCTTTTAATCTGGGTGTAGCGTATGTAAGAACTAGGATTATGTTTTTGCCGTAATTTGGCCTTAATTCAATTGTGAGCTTGTGTATGTGTCAACTACAAATCAGCATGCAACTTGATGGCCCCTTTCTATTAGTACCAATCATAAACAGGTGAATCACGTGTATTTGCGCCCACCAAAAGCACGATGTAATTAAACCCAAGGTTGGGGTGATGTTGGGAAAGTGTCGTAAGCTATGGCTCAACATTAAACTAGCATTGTTTCCACCCGTCCAATTTGCACGGGTGGTTTTAATAATTTTATTCAAGTTTAACAAAGTATACCTTCTTACAGAATAATAATTTATTGACCTCAGAACATCCTGAAATTATTTTTAATCATAAAGCTATGGATATTCAATCTCATGTCCAGCTATCATGACTGACCTTAAGGAATTACTTACAGTAGTTACGCGTGACATTATTTGTAACAAAAGTCATCTATTTTCTACAGGGATAGCGTTATCATTTCGGGAAGCATTTACATAAATGCCATCAAAACAATTTATGTAGGTTCCGTAATAAATATTGCTTTACCATAGAGGATGTTGTTGTAGTCCACAGTAACCCAGGCATCCCTGTCCTGTCGGGTGTGTTCGTGGAAGACTCCCAGAACGTGCAACATCTCATGCATCATGTTGCCCACTGTGCAACCGTCCGCGATGAAGACAGGGCTCTCTCCGGTAAATTGTCCAATACCCGCAGCGCAACTGAAAACAAAATTTGGTCGGCTTCTAATATGTAGACAAAACGTGGACAATCACTGTATATTTTCAGGACACAGGGGTTAGAATGAGTCTGTAAAAAATGTGAACAATCATTGTATATTATGATGACACGGGGGTTGGAATGGAAGGGGTCTGTACAAAACGTGGACAATCACTGTATATTATGAGGACACCGAGGTTAGAACGGGAAAAATCTGTACAAAACGTGGACAATCACTGTATATTTTCAGGACACATGGGTTAAATTGGGAGGAGTCTGTACAAAACGTGGACAAGCACTGTATATTATGATGACACGGGGGTTAGAATGGGAGGAGTCTGTACAAAACGTGGACAATCACTGTATATTATGAGGACACAGGGGTTAGAATGGGAGGAGTCTGTACAAAACGTGGCCAATCACTGTATATTATGAGGAAACAGGGGTTACAATGGGAGGAGACTGTACAAAACGTGGACAATCACTATATATTATGAGGACACAGGGGTTAGAATGGGAGGAGACTGTACAAAACGTGGACAATCACTGTATATTATGAGGTCACAGGGGTTAGAATGGGAGGAGACTGTACAAAACGTGGACAATCACTATATATTATGAGGAAACAGGGGTTAGAATGGGAGCAGTCTGTACAAAACGTGGACAGTCACTGTATATTATGAGGACACAGGGGTTAGAATGGGAGGAGTCTGTACAAAACGTGGACAATCACTGTATATTATGAGGTCACAGGGGTTAGAATGGGAGGAGTCTGTACAAAACGTGGATAATCACTGTATATTATGAGGACACAGGGGTTAGAATGGGAGGAGTCTGTACAAAACGTGGACAATCACTCTATATTATGAGGTCACAGGGGTTAGAATGGGAGGAGTCTGTACAAAACGTGGACAATCACTGCATATTATGAGGTCACAGGGGTTAGAATGGGAGGAGTCTGTACAAAACGTGGACAATCACTGTATATTATGAGAACACAGGGGTTAGAATGGGAGGAGTCTGTACAAAACGGGGACAATCATTGTATATTATGAGAACACAGGGGTTAGAATGGGAGGAGTCTGTACAAAACGTGGACAATCACTGTATATTATGAGGTCACAGGGGTTAGAATGGGAGGAGTCTGTACAAAACGTGGACAATCACTGTATATTATGAGGACACAGGGGTTAGAATGGGAGGAGTCTGTACAAAACGTAGGCAATCACTATATATTATGAGGACACAGGGGTTAGAATGGGAGGAGTCTGTACAAAACGTGGACAATCATTGTATATTATGAGAACACAAGGGTTAGAATGGGAGGAGTCTGTACAAAACGTGGACAATCACTGTATATGATGAGGACACAGGGGTTAGAATGGAAGGTGCTTTTGCACTATATTAACCCTTTTACTGTTGGTCCCGATTATATTCGGGCTTTCATTTTTTATTAGCACATTAAGGTACCACCTTTCAACCATGTTAAATATAAAGCGAGACATATATCGGTAAGGTTTGAAAATAGTTCCCCCTCGATCTATTGTGTCAAATCTGAATAATTTCCACCCATAACACTTGAAGTTCCGGATCGCGTCAGCGAGACACAACTTCAAGTGGGTGAAAATTTTAATCAAATAATTTTGCAGTTAAAGAGTTGATAGAAACTTTTCTTAAATTTCCGATTTCAACTTTAGTTGAATAATGGGCATTATCAACGAAGAAAACTTTTTGTATATATTCATTTGTACACTTTACTCATCATATCCCGATCAACACCACAAATCAAATGCATACCTTTAATCCTAGGCTTCACATAAACACCCCCCAAACCACCCCAACCCCTATCAATGGGCTATTATAGCAGACTTCTCTGTATCACAAATCATAGGCTTCACATAAAGACTATCCAAACCACCCCAAACCCTATCAATGGGCTATTATAGCAGACTTCTCTGTATCACAAATCATAGGCTTCACATAAACACCAACCAAACCACCCCAACCCCTATCAATGGGCTATAATAGCAGACTTCTCTGTATCACAAATCATAGGCTTCACATAAACACTACCCAAACCACCCCAACCCCTATCAATGGGCTATTATAGCAGACTTCTCTGTATCACAAATCATAGGCTTCACATAAACACTACCCAAACCACCCCAACCCCTATCAATGGGCTATTATAGCAGACTTCTCTGTATCACAAATCATAGGCTTCACATAAACACTACCCAAACCACCCCAACCCCTATCAATGGGCTATTATAGCAGACTTCTCTGTATCACAAATCATAGGCTTCACATAAACACTACCCAAACCACCCTAACCCCTATCAATAGGCTATTATAGCAGGCTTCTCTGTATCACGGGCGGGGGCCCTAGGGTAGTGGTTAGCACCGCTGCCTTTCACGCCAGAGTCCGGGGTTCGGTTCCCGGTCTCGGCGGTTTGAAAGAAACAAAATTGTTTCTTCCCCATCCACGTGTGAAAGTTAGTATTGTGGGGAGCCTCTGTGACCGAGAGGTAGCGTGCTCGGCCTCAGACCGCCAGGGCTCGAATTTCGAATCCTGTGTCTGGAGGACAGTGTCATCTCAATCATCTCACCATCCTCAGGAGGTTCTCCTGGCCCAGTTTAGCCTATATGTGCACAAAGGTGGCCTAAAGCCCGATTCATTTCATTTTTCTGTATCACAAATCATAGGCTTCACATAAACACTACCCAAACCACCCCAACCCCTATCAATGGGCTATTATAGCAGACTTCTCTGTATCACAAATCATAGGCTTCACATAAACAATACCCAAACCACCCCAACCCCTATCAATGGGCTATTATAGCAGACTTCTCTGTATCACAAATCATAGACTTCACATAAACACTACCCAAACCACACCAACCCCTATCGATGGGCTATTATAGCAGACTTATCTGTATCACAAATCATAGGCTTCACATAAACACTACCCAAACCACCCCAACCCCTATCAATGGGCTATTATAGCAGACTTCTCTGTATCACAAATCATAGGCTTCACATAAACACTACCCAAACCACCCCAACCCCTATCAATGGGCTATCATAGCAGACTTCTCTGTATCACAAATCATAGGCTTCACATAAACACTACCCAAACCACCCCAACCCCTATCAATGGGCTATCATAGCAGACTTCTCTGTATCACAAATCATAGGCCTCTCATAAACACTACCCAAACCACCCCAACCCCTATCAATGGGCTATTATAGCAGACTTCTCTGTATCACAAAACATAGGCTTCACATAAACACTACCCAAACCACCCCAACCCCTATCAATGGGCTATCATAGCAGACTTCTCTGTATCACAAATCATAGGCTTCACATAAACACTACCCAAACCACCCCAACCCCTATCAATGGGCTATTATAGCAGACTTCTCTGTATCACAAATCATAGGCTTCACATAAACACTACCCAAACCACCCCAACCCCTATCAATGGGCTATTATAGCAGACTTCTCTGTATCACAAATCATAGGCTTCACATAAACACTACCCAAACCACCCCAACCCCTATCAATGGGCTATTATAGCAGACTTCTCTGTATCACAAATCATAGGCTTCACATAAACACTACCCAAACCACCCCAACCCCTATCAATGGGCTATTATAGCAGACTTCTCTGTATCACAAATCATAGGCTTCACATAAACACTACCCAAACCACCCCAACCCCTATCAATGGGCTATTATAGCAGACTTCTCTGTATCACAAATACGACCCTTAGTAATTTTATTTCACTGGTTGTACATAACCTAATTAGCTATTTAGATGTGAACATGGGGTCTTCTATAAAATGTTTTCTTTTATGAACTTACCCAGTTGAATATTTCAACTTATAATATGATATTGTTGAGGATGTTTTTCGCCGGAAATCTATGCAGTTCGGGTAGCCTTCGTTCACTGCGGATTTCACTCTGTCCATAGCTTCACGTGTGCGATCCGCCAGATGTGTGGCTGAAATTATTTCATGGTCATTTATATAATTCAATATAACGAGTATTATTCAACATAATCATTTATTTACATCATTTAATAATATTTCACGTCCAGAAAGCATCTATGTTAGAATATTTCAATTTGCATGTTACTGTAGGTTGAATTGTTCTCGTTTCTCCAGGTATCTCCATTGTAGGATTTTTACTTTTAAAGTACATGGTCTATCGAAACACCCTCTTCCAACGAAATGACATAGCTTTTTAGAGTTTATAGAAGCAATATACCAAGTAAATCGCTCTTGGTCTGCACACCACTTAATTTTGTCCTATTTATTGTCCAGGACACAATATATTACATCTTAATCCAGGTCCATTCGACTCTCTAACAACATGGCCTGAACATGTCTCTGAGAGATGAGACACGTGCATTTCATAATCGCAGAAAGGATGGCTCTGGGAGGAGAAGGAGTGAGTTGAATATTCTGGGAATCAAAGACTTTTAAGATACGATCTATCAAGCTTGCATAGTCCTGGGATTCATTGGTAAATCATGGGAGCAATAATCTACCCGGTGTATAATCTATGATCTACCCAGGGTAGATCCTGGGAGGTCACTGAATCTAATGGGGGTATGGTCTAAAGGTCATGTACCCAGCCTGGGCTAACACCCCAAAGCATGAGATGGTACATCGGTCTGGTACATGACCAGGGATCATGCCCATGATATAGGTGTCCCCATGTGGGTGATAGCCGTGAGGGTATCAGTCTAAGATATTGAAATGCCCCGGAGAGGTGTCGTAAAGTACGATAAAAGTACTAAAAAGAACAATAATAACACAGTTTACTTGTCTCAACTATTGCAATGCTATTCTACCCATCACCCCGTATAATAGTCTTATAGTGTATAACTAATAAATATAAATGCCTGTATTATTAAGTGCAATTTAGTCACTATAGAGATTGACAACAGGCGCTGATAAAATAGTTACATGGGCCTATAATTTTATAACATAATAAAATATAAATGTAATTAATTTGATATGCGTGCTTTATTTTACAATCTGGCGACTAGCATACACTCACGAAAAGACTTAGGAATCTTGTAATATACAA